>JAGPOW010000224.1:4887-41066 GCA_030014935.1 Caiman crocodilus
GAACCAGCTTCCTAGGGAAGTTGTTCTTGCTCCTACCTTGGGCATCTTTAAGAGTAGATTAGATGAGTACTTGGCTGGGGTCCTGTGACCCTGGCACTCATTCCTGCCATTGGCAGGGGATCAGACTAGATGGCCTGCTGTAGGCCCCTTCTGACCCTAGATACTATGATACTATGATACTGTGTTTGCACACAAGCCTTTTGAAACTTTTCAAAGGCATTTCAAAGTTCTATGAAACATTTCAAACGCTAAATGTGTTCCCAGCCTTATAGAGCTCCTTAGTAATATGGCCAAGCATCCACTCGCTAAAACATTAGCATATAAGAACTGCTATTAACTATGTCAGACCATAAGACAACCTTGTCCAGTGTTCTGTGTCACCTTAGGGCAGAGAGTGGATGCTGAAAGGGAGAATGAATTGGGTGTAACTACAGTTTTTTTTTCCCACTGTTTCTCCCTCATTTGCAGCCTCCAGGATTTAAGGTAAGGAAGTTCAGACTCAGAGGCTATATCCCTAGGTCCCATGCTCAATACATACTTGTGTCTCTTTCCTCCAAGAATTTGCCCAATCCCCTTTGGAATCTGGCTATACTGTTAGTTTCCACAACATCTGGTGCCAATGAGTTCCTTGCTTTAATGCTACTCTGTGTGAAAATAACTCCCTTTTGTTTGTTTAAAACTTACTAGTTTCATTTTGTGACCCTTACTTCTTGTATTGTGAGAAAGATAAAAAAATATATAAACTTCCTCTTTGCCATTTGACATTTTGCAAACCTTTATCATACCCCTCAACCCCCATTCCTAGAATCTCTTTTCTAAATTGAATAGGCCTAGGCTCTTTAGTCTCTCCTCATATGGAAGCCCCTTCATTACATTCGTCATCCTCCTTACCCTTTTCTGGACCTTCTCCAGTTCTATCACTTTTCCTGAAATGTGGGGACCAGAACTGGGCACAGTATTCAAGGTATGGATGCAACATGGATTTATAAAAGGGGCATAATGAAACGTTATTTATTTATTCGTTTGTTTATTTATTTTTGTGTCTTTGGCAAATCTGGCCACCTCACTATTCACTCCATTTTCCAGATGTTTCAGGAATATGTTAAACAGCACTAGACCTAACAATGATCCCTGGGGGATTCCACTGTTTACCGCTTTCCATCCCCAAAATTGATCATTTATTTTGTTTTCTATCCCTAAGCCAATTTCTAATCCATGACTGGATGTTCCCTGTAATCTCATGACTACTTAATTTAGTTATGAACCTCCAGTGGGGAACCTTGTCAAAGGCTTTTTGGAAGTCCAAATATACTATATCAACTGGATTGCCCTGATCCACCTGTTTATTGATACCCTCAAAGAACTCTGGTAGGTCAGGGAGGAATGATTTATTTTTAACAAAGCCTTGTTGATTCCTCTCCAGGGAATCATGTTCATACATGTGCTGTACAACTTTTCTTTATATTATGTTTCTACCAGTTTTTCAGGAATAGAAGTTATGCTCACTAGCTTGTAGTTCCCTGAATTCCTGCTAAAGCCTTTTTAAAAGTAATTTTATCTTGCCTTCTATTTGACTACAGTATACAGATATCTGCTTTGATTATTATATTTCAGCAGTTTTTTTTTTCATTTCCTTTGGGTGTGTTTATCCTTACTGTGTATGTGTGTGGTGTTTATCTGTCTGTGTCTGACTCCATCTTGCAATGTTTTTTCAACATATATATATTTTTTAATTTTGAAGTAAATGATCCAGAGCATATGGTATAGATTCTTTGGAGGGAAATAAGGTAAAAGAAGGAGAAAGGCTCACAAAACAGAAAAAAGCTATCAGAACTCTGAGAAAACACACCTATTGGCAACCATTTTGAAAGACTTTTTTTTTTTTTTACTTTTAAGAGGCGTTTATTCCAGGTAGGGTGACCCATCGGGGCCAGTAGAGGGCTGGCCTGAACACCTGGGCCTCACAGACATGGTCCTGGGCTCATGGCCTGCAAGGCCTGCCCATACATTCTCAGCTAAAAACACCCTAGCGAGCCCAAGGATTATTTACATATTTACACATTTACAGTTCAGCCAGTGGGGACCCCCATGGGGGGTTCTCAGCGGTCGACCCGCATTAAGCAAAGTCCGAGGCCTCAGCCCGCTGGACGCATTGCTGCAGTTGGAGCAGCTGGGGGTGTTACAGGGAGAGGAGCAGGTGCCCCGCCTCGACTCGGCAGAGCACCCCCTCGAGGGCCCAGCATTCCTCAAAGGTAGGCCGCTGCAGGACCGCGTGCTGAAACTCAAGAGAGAGGCGGGCCCACACCAGCAGGCAGAACAGCTGCAGGGCATCAACTGTCCTGGTCCCGCCAAGCCGGTTTCACTGGCTCTTCAAGGTGGCCATCTTGGCCTAGCCCAGCAGGAAGTTGGCCAGGCCAACCATGGCCTGTTCCAATGCCCGGTAGGGGAAGGAGTGGATGTAGACATCCTCAGAGAAGTCCAGGCCCAGCGCCCAAAGCAGCGCGCCCAGGGTAGCAAAGAGCAGCTGCAGCTGGGGGCAGACGAGGAACGCGTAGAATATGTCCTTATCTGGCACTCCCAGGCAGAAGGGGCAGGCTGCCGAGGCTGCTGGGTCCAGGTGGCGAACGAAGGTGCTGATGGCCAGGATGCCGTGCACGAGTCGCCACTGCAGGTCGCCGGTCTTCTTGGCGGTGGATGCCTTGTACAGCGTGTGCCACGCTGGGGTCCCAGGCCGTGCCAGGCACTGCCGCTACATGGTGTTGGGGCAGCTGGCCAGGACCTGGGCATGCTGGGTTTGTACCACACACAGGTAGAGGCCTTTGTGGGGCAGCGTACCAAAAGAGCAGGCTGTCTTGCTGCTGGGGGGCACCAGGAGCCTGAGCAGCGTGTCAGGCCACTCAGCCAGCTCGCCGGGGACTGCAGGGATGACAGGCAGTGGCGGGAAGGCATCGAGCATGGCGTCCGTGGTGGGCAGAGTACGGCGAGCCTGGAGATGGGCTTCCAGGGTGGTCGCTGCCTCCGCTGGGAGAGCGCCCCTGACGGTCTGCAGAAGCCAGTCCGCCAGGCCCCAGAAGAGCAGGCTCAGGTTCCCTGGATGCCTTTTCCCTGGTGCTGTCCGAGACAGGCCC
Source organism: Caiman crocodilus (assembly GCA_030014935.1). Taxonomy (NCBI): domain Eukaryota; kingdom Metazoa; phylum Chordata; order Crocodylia; family Alligatoridae; genus Caiman; species Caiman crocodilus. Next base: position 8,016 of record JAGPOW010000224.1, read on the forward strand.
CGAAGGGGCAGGAGCTCCTTTAGATGTTCCTTTTTTCTTCTTGTCTTTCGCTTTTTGGGAAGTAGCTGGCACCTCCCGCATAGGGGGTGGGCCAGGCTGCTTGGGTGTCACCACCTCCAGATCCACCGCCTCTGTTGGAGGGAGGTGGAGGGGGGGGTCTTGGGTGCTCCACTTGATGGGGCCCCAGTGCCCAAGACGTTAGCCGCCCCAGGGAGAACTGGGACAGGAAGGAACTGGGAGGATTCAGGGGTGGAAGAAAGCTGGGAGGGTGTCCTAGCCCCCCCCCCGGGTGGCATGCCACTGCCAGAGGGATCAAGCCCCTCGGATGGAACAGGGGTGGAGAGGAGCTTGGCAGGTCTCCCAGCCCCACCCTTTGATGAGGGTCCTGCACCCGAGGTGGGTGCACCATCCTCCTGGATGGGTGCAGCAGCTGGTGCCCTGGCTGACTGTCCTAATGGGCACTGGGCAGCTAGGTGGGAGCTGTCACCACAGCGGCGGCACAAATTCCCACCCTGGGAGAAATACACTACATAAGACCTCCCATCTGACACAAAGGTCAAGGAGGGAGGCAGTCTCTGGATGTCACCCCTGAGAAGCATGAATGCCTGCCTCCAGAGGGACAGGATATGTCTCAGCTTGGGGTCTCTACTCCCCAGGATCAGTCTGCACCAGGGGCTGCTGAGAACATTGTAGCGCTCGAGCGCGTTGGTGAGGCCCCAGTCCGACAGCTGTGGGGGCACATTGGAGGCCCCCACTCGCACTGTCAGGGTCTCCAGGGGGGTGACCAAGTGGTGGACCCCTGAGATGTCCAGCCCTGCCACACACGCCTTCCTCACCAGGTTGGGAGAGCTCAAATAGATAATGGGCACTGAACTGACCAGGGAAGCATACCAGATGCTGCGGCGTCCCAGCAGGTCCACCAGAGCTCTGGCACAGTCCTCCACCATGACATGGAGAAGGACGTGCACCCGCATGCCATGGCTCAGGGGAAGGTCTGCAGAGACATCCCCATGCCAAGTGCCTTGGCTGCTAGCAGGCGTCCCGGCAGGAGAGGATTAACTCTCTCCCGGGAGGGGAAAAAAAAAAAAGAATCAGGCTGACGTGGGAAAATGGGAGTGGAAGGGGGCTCAAAACACCCCAAAATTGGCCTGAGAGGGGGCAGAGCGACCCTTCAGGGGCTCAGGGCTAGCCCCAAGGCAGGGGGAGATGGCAGGGACCAAGGTAAGGGTCCCTGGGGGAGGGAGGCAGCAGGAATCACAGGGAGAACTCAGGCGGGGGTGGGGAAGGGACAGAGGCAAATGAGGCTGCCAGAGTCCAGGGGAAAAAATGCCCAGAAAGTGGGGGGGAAGGGGCGGGGAGAGGGGCCTCAGGGACAGGGTGAGTAGAGGCAAGGTTTTGGGGGGTGGGGACAAGAAAAGGGGGGCACGGAGTGCAGGGAATGCACAAAAGGCACCTGAGCAGCAGTAGCTCAGAAAGGCTTCACCTGTTGGTGGACATCTTGAAAGAAAGAAAGAAAGATTTTTGACTTTTTATAAAGGCTTATTAAAGGGAAAAGGGGGTAACAATCCAACAAAAAAATAAAATGCTGCCCATGCAGGGACCCAGGTACAACAGATAGAGCTTAGGGTGTTGACCCACAAGCATGGTCCTCATAGTCTAAAAAAAACCCCAGTCAGTACAACAACAGCCCTCTCAGACCCCTGCCAGTACCTCAGGAAGGGGAAAGCAGTATCACAGCATAAGAACTAAGCAGATGCCCTTGACACTGCAGAGCACCCCCTGAATGGCCCAACAGGCCTGGAAGGTGGGTACTGTCCACTGGAGGACTGCATGTTCAAATTTCAGTGTCAAGAGTGCCTGAACCAAGAATTCAAAAAAACTCAGGACATCATCAGAACCAGCCCCAATGAGCCAGGTCCTGCAGCTCTTTAGGATGGTTATCTTAGCTTACCCAATCAAAAAGCTGTCCAGGCAGATGACATCCCCCTCTGCCACCCAGTATGGGAAAGAAAGCAAATAGGTGGTCTCCATGAGGTCCAGGTTGGGGCACCTGAGGAAGGCATGGAACAAATCCTCTTCTACCTCCACTGAACAAAAGGTGCAGACCACTGATGCAGTCAGGTCCATGTAGTGAATGAAAGTGCCTTTGGCTAGTATCCCATGCAGCAACCACTACTAGAGGTCACCACTCTGTTTGGCAATGGGTAGCTTATAAAGCATGAACCACACAGGGTGAGCTGGTGCAAGTGCCAGTGCCACTAGATGCTGCCTCCACATAATGTCAGGTCAAATGGCAAAGATGTGAGTGTGGCAGACACAAACCACCCACGTGTGCAGGGCTTTCTGGGGGAGCACATCAAGATGAATCCCAGCACGGCTGTCAGGGGCATGGGAAGAGTGAATAAGGTGCCAGGCCTACCGCCCAGATCATTATCCATGGCTGGGACAATGGGCAGTGGCAGAAAGGACTCTGCAGAGACATTGCCATCAGGGATGTCCCGCCATGCTCGGAGGTAATCCTTGATAGCAGCCACTGCTTCCACTGGGAGGGTGGCTTGCATGCCCCTCAAGAGATGGGTGGTGCGGCAGAATGAATTCATGCCCAACTGGGCAGCCAATGCCTTGGTTGACAGCCATCCCAACTGGGCCATATCAAGAAGGTGGCCTAGCTGGACCGTGCATGACTGGATGAGAGAGTCAACAAGGCTATCAGATACAAGTTTTGACAGCCTGTGCTGCAGGGCTGGGTTGTAGACAGGTGGCTCCTAAAGCAACTGTGGAAATTGCAGATGTCTGGCCGAGGGTTGGAGGTAGAAAACAGCCTTCCAGACCTGTGCCAGACTTTGGAAGAAGTACAGGAGGCTACCCTGGTCCAGGAGGGCAGGATCCAGGAGAAAGAGTTCTCGGTCAAACCCAAGATTCCCTATCCGGCACAAAAACACACAGGGCAGTTGCTGCCAGGGAGGGAAGTCTTAACAATAAAGGAGTCTCTGGAGAGCCTATAGGTAGAAAGCAGTCACTCTACTCAGCAGGTCAACCAAGCCTTGGCCTCCCTCAGGAATAGGCAGATAGAGAACAGCTTCGGAGAGTGAATGGCGTCCATCCCAGAAAAGGTCCATTAGCAGTCTTTGAAGCTGTTCAAGTAAATCTGGCAAGTGTTTCAACATGGCACATTGATGCCATAATATTTCAGCTGCCAAATTGTTCACAAGGAGGACTCACCCATGATAGGAGATGTTGGGCATGTGCCAGCACTACTGCCGCAGGCATGCCTCCACCTCCTTGCTGTGGACTTCCCAATTTCAATCTGGAAGGCTGATGGGCTGAGGAACACCCCTTGAGCTTTATGGTCCTTGTGCTGTCAGGCAAGACCCCCAGGCAGGTCCGGTGGGGGATGATTGGTTCATGCACTAAAGAGTAGGGTGTTAATCTTAGGCCAGTTAATGCAAGCTGAGAAAGCATGCTCATAAGGATGCTGACAGTTCATCAGTGACTGAACATCACCCTGGCTGCTGAGGAGAATGGTCACATCATCTGCATGTCATCAGCCTAATTTGCAGGTCACCAGCCAAACCAAAGGTCAGTGGAAGAACAAGGCCAGTCAGGCACCATCACAGCACATGAAGCAAGGTCTCAATGGCCAGAGCATACAGCATTCCCAAAAGCAGCCCTGGCAGATGCCCATGTGAGCCAGGAATGAAGCACAGAGCACGCCATTCACTTTCAAAAAGTTGGAGCCATCTCAATATAGTACCCAGAGGGTGGAGGGGAAGACTGGTCCAAAGCCAAAGGCCTCTAGGGTCTGAAAAAGATATTTGTGGCTAACCCTAAAGCCTAAAGGCTTTCTCCTGGTCCAAGGAGACAAGCCTGATGGTCAGTCCAAAGAGGTCTGCAACTGTCACTAGGTCACAAAGCAGGAGCATATTATTTTGGATGGTTCTGCCTGGCATGCAGTAGTTCTGTTTCGGACCAGTGAGTGAGACTATGACAATATGCAGCTGATTGGCTAAGGCTTCAGCCAGAATCTTGTAGTCTGCTAGAAATAGGCAAAGCATTCACAGAAGTGCATCTTGCAGCAAGCTGGTGTTAAACACTAGCAGGGTGACCAGGAATGCACTCAGCCAAGGAGACTCAGCTTGCAACAAATAACGCTGTGACCTGAGAGTCTAGATGCAATAGTGCTGTTGCCATGCAGAACTGGCAGGCAATGCTTGGCAAAGTACAAGTAGTTAAGGCGTGCCATGGCAATCCTGCCAGTGGTTGCCTTTATCCAAGTGTACTACCTGGCATCCGTGTGGAAATGGTGCCAAACTTCCACAAGGTCCCCTGCCTCCAAAGCTGTCCACAGCTGTCGGGCTGAGGACCAATGAGGTTCTGGCCCATTTCAGTCATGCCATTAATCAACCATATAATTAAAGTCCCCCTCCCCCTGCAGGAGGAGAAGGTTGTCATAGTCTGCTGCACTCCTCAAAAAGTCATCCAGGGTCTCAAAGAAGGCTGTCCATTCTGGCCTGGGAGTGGGTGCATAGATGCTAATTAAGAGGAGGTGATGCTATGTTAATGTAATATGAGCAGCTACCAGGCAGCCAGGGTGACCTCTTGTGTTACTGCAAAGTCAGGCATCAGCTGTTGTGATAAGAGGATCATGACTCCTGTGCTGAGAGAGGTGTCATGGCTCAGAAACATATGGCCCTTCCAGGTGGCATGCCAGTTGGCTTGTCTTACTCTATCAGCATGAATTTCTTGCAGACTGGTGCTGGCCAGGTCTTTCTGGTGCAGGAAATCAAAGAGTGTCATCTGCTTTACAGGTCTCTGCTGCCACTGGCATTGAGTGAACCAAAGGTTGTGGCATCCATGTGTAAAGGGTGTAGAAAAGGGGGACAGGTAAAAACAAGGGAACAGAGAGGAACAGCAGAGAGGAACAAGCATGCAGGACAGGGAAAAAAAAACAAAAAACAAGCCTACAGCTTGCCAGCCAGCACTGCTCACAACAAGCACCCAACATCACCCACAAGCTTGTTTAAGCAAAAACTATATTATTGTACTCCCGTACTGGAGTGCAGCAGCACTACTGTAGCCTTAGCAGACACCAAAAATGTCTCCAATTCTGGGAACTGTTTCTGTATATGTTGTGTAACCCTCCAGTTTTGCTTTGTCTGGTCAAGAAACTCAATAAAGCTTTCAATTGAGTAACTGATATAGAGAGGTTCCTCAGAAGCAGAAACAGATTCTGCCTCTGGGGTGGCAATGCTCCCTAATGAGTGGGGCACCTTAGCTGAATCAAAGGACACCACCTCTTGAGGCGGGACTTCTGTTAACTAGTCCTCAGAGGCAGAATAAAAATCTGACCCTGAGGAAGAGAAACTGTATGCGTCAGGCACTGAGAGGGGATAACAAGGCCTTTTTAGAAGACCCCTTATATTCTGGGACATGCCCTTCCCACTAGGAGGGGCCAAATCCTCCCCTGAGGGAGGAGGAAAAGGGGGAGGGGGGTCCACTGCCACAGAGCTAGCTGACTCCAATGAAATGAGGAGTGACTGGGAGGATGGCCCTTCCCCACCACCCAGCAGGGCTGCTTCACCAGAGCCAGAAGAATCAACATCAGGTGCAGCTGCAGGAGGATCTGCCACAGCTGGCTTCTTCTTCGGGCACTGAGTAGCCGGGTGGGACTCACTGCCACACTGAAAGCATGAGTATCCTCAGTGGTGAGGTAGAACTCATAACACTGCTTGTCAAACAAGAAGGACATGGACTAGGACAAACCCCAACCCTCTGTTGAGAATCGTAAACAGCTGCCTTTCCAAGGATACGACATGCTGGAGCTCAGGGACCTTGATGCTAAGCAGGAGTCCATGGCCCTATAACCACGCCACAAAGGCGCAGGCAGTTAGTGAGGTCATTGTCCACGAGAAATGGAGGCACGTTTGAGGCTATCACACAAATGGCTGCCTAGGGGCATTAGAAGGCAAAAAACACCCCCATACTCCAACTCCAATATCAATTTATTAAATCATGAGGCTTTCTTTAATTTACTTCATCTTTATTTCTTTTTCCATGGTTTTTTTACTTCTTTTTATTTTATTCCTTAGTGGCTGATTGCCTTCATTTTGCCACCCATCCCCCATCAACATTTTCTTTCCACTTCCCATTTAATTACCCACCCCCATCTCATTAACTCTCCACCTCCCAACTTCATGTTCATGCCCCACAACCCTTTCCTCACCCCTAACTAGAACAGGGACAGAAGCTTGTCCTTGCTCACTAGCTGCTTACTAGCAACTCACAGCTTTGCAGGCTGGGAACAGTCAGAGAAGCTTTTTAGCTGCAAGCACATGTGACTGCTCCAAAGATGAGCCAGCACTAACGCAAATCAACAGAGTTGAGCAGCTCAAAGTGCAATGTGTAATAATGTGTAAGTCACTTGGCCCCAAGGGAAAACAATTTAGGCTTTGGTATTTAGGCAGGAGTTTCAGCTATGAATCAGTCCATGCAAGCTTAGCTCATGGTTGCAAAAGGATGACTAACCTTCAGATCTAGAAGAGAGATGATATATCAGATCCACCTCTCTTTTGTGGTTCTCTAACAGAGTAAGGTATTCTACTGAGACTGCTTACTGGGCATCAGAGGCGCATATATCCAAAATCACCCATTTTCAAGTGCCTGAAAACCATATATTGGGTCATTTTATGTTTAGTATTCCATTAATTTAGCCTGAATAATCAGTTAGGGAAAGGAAGAAAAGGTACCAAACAACTTTTCCATTAGTCCGCCTACTTTGTCTTATCTTTTTTGGTGGACTCAAGCAGGGTGGAATAGAATCACTCTTACGGTACAAACGCATGTTTTTGGTGGAGCCCCCTCACCTCATGGGACCCTCCAGTGACCCCATCTGAGGTCCTGGGGGAGTTGGGTCAGGCCCGCAAGATGGCAGGGCTCTGTTTCCACCCCCTCCCTCCACCCCCAACTCTGGCCAGTCAGCAGCCAGGACCATCCAGTACAGAGCTGATCGTCAGCTAATAGTAATAGATTTTAATATTACAGACTTTACATTAGATAATTTAAACACTCTGGATGTCTGATCCTTTGCAGTTTGGTAATATCAATTAATTTCAATTAATAACCTGGTATATTCATTTCAAAGTTGTTGTACTGATATCTACCAGCTGAGACCTGGCCCCTGAATTATGAAGGAAGTTTATTGAGAAACATCAAATGAGTCATCTGGGTATCAATTGCAATGCAGTTATGCTGACATACATCAACTGAGAGCTGACACATGTTCCTTTCTAAAGAGTCCAAGTGCCACAACCCAAAGTAGCATGACCTCAACTTGGTGTACTTTCCATTCTAGTAGATAATTACTTCAATTATTGGTTAGAGGAGTCAAATCCAATAAAAAAGATAGATAAAATGAAGCTTGCTCTGTTATGGTCCATCACATTTGTTCTATACAGAAATGCACAATGTACCAGACAGTTGCTATTGGTTATTTTATAAGGCAAATAGTATTTTTTGCATTCTCAAAAAATAATAGTAATTTCTTTTTTTATTTTTTTTCTCAGCTTCTTGCGTTTTTCTCCTCTTTTTTCAATTTCCCTCCTTCAAGAAGAATTCAAATTATTCAACTGCATACAATATATTAGACCCTTATCTCCCTTCCCACCCTGGTCCTATGATATTTTTATTTATTTTCTGCTTTGAAACATGGTACACCTGGGGAAACACTCTTGCAGTATTGCAGTGAAAGGCCCCTCAGGGCCTGCTTGACAGTCTTGTTCCTCAGGCTGTAGATAAAGGGGTTCAGTACTGGGTATATCACAGTGTTGAACAGGGCCACTACTTTGTTTTGGCCTAAGGAGACACTTCCTGAAGGCCTGGAGTACAAAACAATGCAGCTTCCATAAACAATTGCCAAAGCTGTAAGATGGGAGGCGCAAGTGCCAAAAGCTTTCTGCTTCCCTTTGGCAGTTGGCATCTGCAGAATAGTGGAGAAGATATAGATGTATGAAACCATAATTAATCCTAATGAACCCAGAACTACAGTTAATATTAAAATGGAACCTCCTCTCCTAAGCATTTGGGTGTCAATGCAAGAAAGCTGGAATAGGGGTGAGCTGTCACAAAAGAAATTGTTGATTCGATTTGGCCCACAGAACCTCAGCTTTGAAATTAACACTAAGCGTGAACTTCCAAGCATGAAACCTACCACCCAGGCACCAAAAACTAAGCAAGTGCAGACATTTGCCTTCATAATGGTGGCATACCGTAAGGGGTGGCAGATAGCTACATAGCGATCGAATGACATAACCACAAGAAGGGCAAACTCTGTTGCCCCCAAAAAGAAATAAAAGTAGAACTGGGCCATGCAGCCATGGAACAAAATTGTTTTTTTGCCCGAGATGAACATTAGCAGCATTTTAGGGCTTGTGACTGACGTGAACCAGATCTCCACGTAGGACAAATTGCAAATGAAAAAATACATGGGAGTGTGAAGTCTGTGTTCCTTCCAGACTATAAAAATGATTAATGTGTTTCCCATTATAGTAGTCATGTAGGCAAGGGAAAGGAGAAGAAAAATGTAAATCTGTGCTGTATTACTAAGTGAGGAAAATCCCTCTAAGATAAATTCAGCCACAACAGTTCCATTTCTTCTGTCCATACCTGAATACCAGTTAAAAGAAAGAGAGAGGAAAAAAGGGATGTTATGAAATTTTAAAAATGCCTAATATTCTCACCCGCTTATAGCTGCATCAATTGTACAATGATTATTAATTGAAATAGTACTCAATGGTCACCTCATGCTGGGTTTTTTTTCTGAAAAAAAATTGCATTCACTGCATTGCCATTAATTCAGTTCAGAGTTCTGTAGGATCTGCCTCTATTCATGGGCACTGTGCATTTTTGCCTGGGATTTTTGCAGCTGCCTCCCATGGTGACGCTAAAGCCTGAAACAATGAAAGTATCTAATGCGCCCAGTAAACTTAGCATGCTTGCTAATTTTACTTCAGTGATACTGAACAGAATATCAATTTCCTGCACAAATATGGGGTCATGGATTCCCCAAAATTGAAAATAAATAAATAAATGCCTTCCAGTTTTGTCCACAATGAAATTAAAAGAAAGATGGGAGGAAAGAAGAATGAAAACAATAACCACACCCTGCCCTCCCTCAACAGAAACCAAACAACAAATTGGAAAACAAAAAATATCTCTGGAAGAGGTTAGATTTTGAATAAGTATGTTATACCTGGTTTTCTAACGAGCCCAAAACTGTTGGGTTCTATAGGTCCACCTCTGCATCGAACAGGATAAGATTCTTAACCCTGTTGTATTCTTGCAAAATCTCCAGCGTTTGCCTCCTGCCATTTTTTCCCCCTTTATATTTTATGACAGTCACTTAATGGTGATGTTGTGAAGTTTTCTTGCTGCATGGAAGTGCAGTTCCTGACACACGGTTGTTCTGCTGAAGGATTCCTTCTGAATCCATAATGGCCACAGCCTTTTGGTTGACCCCATACTAACATGGCTAATGAGATCTCACTGACTGAAATACCATTTTGTGTCTAAGTTATCTGTGATTTTATTGCACACCTGTCCACTCCTGGAAAAAAAAATAAAAACATGCAAAAGGTAGAATTATCTTCTCTCTGCTCGCCATCAGTTTTTGTGATTTAGTTGTAAAGCTAAAATGCAACAAAATGTGACCTTTGAGGTTTTTCCACAGATTTGAACAGGGCAGCTTAGTAACATATAGGTTTGGGATATGATGTCTTCTGAAAGTAAAAGACTTTCACTATTGCTTCAGGAAACAAAAATACAGGGAGAGTTTTTAAGAATAGGAGCTATACTGATATGCTTCAGTCTTGCCTTCTAAATACTACTAGCTAGAGAATATCTCCACTAAATTCACTGCAGTTAAACTTAAATATATGTTTTGGTAAGACACCAATACTGAAAGTAAAGTATCCAAATATGAAGCATAAATGGTTCACTTTCCTGCATAAGTTCCCATAAATTTTTAACTTAAAAAATTAGAAACTTGGTGGTTCTTACCTCTCTATTCAACACTAATGAGACTACTACTGAATCCCAGTGACCAGACTTCAGAAAGGATACTGACCAAAATAAGTCATTCAGAAAAGCATTACAAGATGTATTTGATCATGCCTGACAGTGAAAGAATGCAAACTCCCCCTTCATTTAGTCTATAGATCAAAAGTCTAAGCATCTTCAAGTGCCTTCAGGCAAAAGAGATCTCTAAGATTCAAGTGTCTGCATTCTGTAAACTGTAACTACCTATCCAATGGCTAGGTGGCAGAACTAGACAAGTTCATAATAGGAACAGGGTGCTAAATCTTTAAGTACTAAGGATGATGAACCCTGGGAAAGGGAAGATAATTTAGAGAGATGCATTTTTAAAAGCGAATTTATAGCAGAATTAATAGCAGTGTCTGTCCTACTATGAATTATCATTGTGATCTATATATGTTTGCAGTAGTATCCTGTATGATAAGCACTTTCAAATGAGTAAAAAAGGTCACTCTGTTGTCTAAGTAACTCAAAGTTTAAGGAATGTTACATTCCACTTAGATGGCTGTCATTGGCGATATGTAGGAATATGGTGCCTAACTACCTTGGACCTCATTAGGAATCTAGGACTTGACTTCCTTTAAAGGAACTCTGTGACACTATAGTAACATTTTGTGTGAATTATGTTGCTGCTGAATTATAGTGTAAAAGGAACACTGACAACAGACCTGCAGTTTAAAAGTCTAAGGCTTACCTTTTATGACTGGGGACATAAAAAGTAACCTCATGACTCTCCATAGGTTTTCATGCCTCCTGGTCCACCTCTGTCTGCCTCTCTCCCAAAATGCTTGACTCCTTTGAATCCTTAAATAATGGCTGGGATTAATCTGATCACTAGAAAGAACACCTAGCACATAGCAATAATAAAAAAAATCTCTTGGGATATCATATGATACCTGACCAAATTAGGTACAAATTTTGCAAGAATGTTGAAAATGTCCATGAGACTAAGATGTCCAAATCCCACATACCTTCTATGTGGTTAAGGTTCTGTGATAAGGTAAGTGCCCATGAATAAATTGTGAGCACAGAGTGAGGTAATGCAGAGAGCTAGAGTGCAATGCAGGAGGCTCAGGAGGAGGGATTTCCAGTCATGGGAACTGGTCTTAATCCCCAGATGTGAACCTGTGGGAGAGCATAGCGGAGTCAGTCACTGGGGATGGCTGTTGTTAGTGTTAATGTCATTAGGAAGTGATTTCACTGTGGAGCACAGTTCCACTGAACTCATCATTCACACCAAAACATGAGCAAGATGTCATGGCATGATGGAATACCACAGGGAGATGGACCGGATTGCAAAGGGAAAAACAGTGAAATTATCATCTGATAGAGTGTGGGATGGGGAGGGGGAGTTGTGGGGAAAGTGTAATGAGTGAAAGCAATGCCACTAGGTATATTGTTTGCAGGTCTAGAGCTCCTTACTGGGGATTAGATATTTTGGCTCTAGTTTTTTAAGCACTGTAGACAAAAAGCATTTTCCATTCCAGACTTGCCAGTGGAGCTGGGCAAAGAATATATTCTTCAGTGTAGTGGGTGTTTCTGTACCACATCTAATGATTTGGGAATGAAATGTGCAGTAGCAGTTTCAGAACAGTTTCTGTAGATGCCACTGACCAAAATGCCCAAATGTTGTGAACAGGTGCAATGAGAGAAGAAGCTAGGCCTCACTTCCTGCCAGTGGGGTGTCATTAGACAATGGAAGAAGCCTCCCTTTTGGCTTCTTTTCTGTCTTTCCCTTGACTTTTGCATCCCTTTCCACACAGGCAGCCATTCTCAGCAGTGTTTGGCTACTCCCAGTCCAGTGTTGTACTTAATTTGAAGAACAGGACACTTTCTTGGGAGGAAGGGAGATATGGAATTGTAACCTGATCAGCCACCACCTGGGCAAGGGCTTTAGCTACTAGGGCGTTATGCAAAAGTTTCATACTGGCCCCATGCCCTATTAAGCACTTGGGCCCAAAGGAAACCAATTTTGTCTTCAATATGGAGGCAGATGTTTCAGTGTATGAATCCTAGTCCATCTCAGATCCTGTCTAACTCAGGACTGCAAAGAGTTTATTAAATCCTGCAGACATCTGAGGGGGAAGTAAGATTGCAGACCTGCATACATTTTGGGGTGCCCAGAACCTGGATAGTTGTTCCTCTGCTCATCCTGATTATGGGACGTTGTAGATATTTATGTCTCAAATCCTCTTTCACTATTAAGGTGACTAATTGTGAATATATGCTACCCTCTTGAAGTTCCTGGAAAACAATTAATGGAATAGTTGTGTTCAATTTCCCATTCTTTCAGCCCTGAAAAAGATATAAGGGACAGAGGAAGAGGAAGTGCATTAGCCTAGCACTTTTTGTGTCAGTAATTCTTTTCATGGGCTCAAGCAAAATGGCACAGGGGAATACTTAGGTACCTAAATACCACTTAGATTCCTTAGAAGAAAATTAGAATTTGTATCAGTGCCCCTTATTAGATGCATATGGGACTTAGAGACCTAACTCAGCCAAATTACTGACTGTATTATGTTTGTCATTATTCAGCAACCCCAAGCCTATTCTTGAATAGTATCCGTACTCCTGTGACCAGGGCTTTTCCAAGACATAGACCTGGAAAAGTTTCCTTTTTAGAGCCTGGGTTGGAGACAAGGGCCACATCAACATGAGATGCTACATTGTCATAGCAACGAGCTACAGTGATGTAGCTCATCACTGAGGCAAGGTAGCATCAGTGGGAAATAATTCTGATGCCACCCCCACTGTGCAGTAGCATGAGCTGGAGGTGAAGGCAAAATAATCATTACCTCTACAGATGATGGCCCTGGCTGTGGGGAGCCCCTAGGGAGTCCAAGGGTGAACACTCAGTCTTATCAAAATCAGGTAGAAATACCCGAGGTTGAATGCCAGTAATGGTCTGCAGTAGTTTTTTGCTGCTTCCACTGGCCTGGGTGCATGATAATATCTAGCATCTCCAAAAAAGTGCTTATGAGATCTAAAACAGGCTATGGTCAGGCCCGTACCTTTCTTTACCATCAGCACATCCTTAATGGGTTTGGTGTGAAAGGGAAGTAGTTATGGGGTCATGGGACCATGGACAGAAAGCCAACAATTAGCATTCAGGAGTGCAGATGGCCTCTGGCTTACATTTTCCTAGGATTAGCCTCCTACTGCTCCATCAGTAGTGAAATGTGCTACAGCCTGTGATAGGAGGTGTGTGGCTAGCACTTCCTTTACCCATTTTCACCCTGGAGGTACAGCTTTGATGCATCTGAGCCAGGGGTTCCCTTGGTGACTATGACTGTGGAGGAAGCAAGGTACTGGTACAGAACCATGTGCCTGATGAAAGCCTCCTGATCAAAACTCCTCTTCCATGGCTCAATGAAAGTATATTTGCACTCTGCTAGTATATTTCTCCACTTGTTCTAGATGGTCAATTAGTCTGTTCTTGCCCTTGCAATGTTGTCTTTCTCCTGTAGTTTCCCCTGAAGTCAGTTACATTCTGCTAATGTGAGGAGTACTCTCTTCTTGGTTAGATCCACACAGGGTTCTGGGTCATAAAGTAATTTATAGCCAGTACCTCTGGAGGGACTGGGTTGAAATTGTAGCAATACAGAGGGCCACTGCAGCAGCTCTGTCTATTACTCTGATATGAAAAAAAAAAAAATACCACTCTACAATGTTTAAGGCATGTCTAAAAGGTAGGTAAGGTATAGAATCAGGTCAGGCAGAAGACACATAACTCCTACTATTTGCCTCTGACTTAACTGCATTGGTAGCCATGCAAAAGTCTGTGAGTTTGCCATGAACTTTTAGCTCCAAATCCTAAGTCCATGAAAGGGAATTCCTGAGCGTTTTCATTAAACACCAGAAATAAAAAAACCCCCTGCTTTCTGTGATTAACTACAGAAAAGAATCTTTGCCTTGTCTGCATTTGTAAGCTTCTTTTGGAGACTTTGTTAACATAAAAAGGGCTTACTGGTTCTGCTCTTGTGCACTCCTCCTCTTCTCCTCCTTGTTTTCCAAGGGTTCAAGTTTTATCACAACCCTTGCCTCAGAGACTAGCTTTAAAATGTCTGAGTTGCAGGCTTCTGTGTTGTTGTCGTATAAAAGGCTGGCAATTCTTCGTCATTGATTATGCTTTTGAGTAAAAGTAATGGTGGCTTCTGTGACTCCATGATGTCAATGTGTGTTAGGTGTACTCTGAATTTGCATAAGGTACCAGGTCCTTGTACTAGGGTAATGTTTAGACCCATCTATACTCACATTCTGGATGACAGCAGAGCTCTATGGACATGCAAGCATCATAAGTAGTATATGAAGTAGAAAATAGAATGCATGGTCCCCATCCCCTATGGCATTGTTACACCTCTCTGGGTCACATAATTATCTTCTTGTTCTTTTAACGACATGAATTTTGTATTCCTTTCTATTCAGTGGTTCATCTTCTACAGAAGAGACTGAGATTGTGTCCCAAACTGTATTGCAACCACATCTACAGTTTGGGAGTTAAGATACTTTCTGGACATGAGATCATATGTCTGAATACCTTGAGGCTGGGGAGGGAAGCTGACATCTCTTGCACTTTCTGGGCCACCATTCTATTCTAGAAAAGATGCTGAGTCCTGTCAAGCTGGAGAAAGTGAGTCAATTGACCATATCTAAATCCAAAAGAAGACTTAGAGCTAATAATCCCAATCTCAAGTAATTGCTTAACTCAAGGCTGCAGGGCAGAGGCATAGAAGTGCAGTTCTTGCCTGGGTCACTTCTGTCTCCTGCTGTGCTGACTTCAGTAGCATAATCATCCATCAGTGGCAACAGCTTCTTTTGCACTCTCTTTCCCCACACACAACAGCTGCACCTGGTATCACAAAGTAAATGATTGATTACATTTGGCCCACAGAACCTCAGTATTGACATAAAAAATAAACATAAACTCACCACTGAGAAACTTAGAACCCAGGCAACAAGAACTAAAAGGATGCAGAGACTTGGTGTCATGATGGTGCTATATTGTAAAGGCTGGCAGATGACAACATAGCAATCAAATGGAATAACCACAAGGAGTGCATCCACACGAGTGTGCACATGTGTCTTGCAGCGTCTCAAAGCCCTTTGTGACTCTGCAAGAGGCACATGCAGGAATGAAAAAAATGTCCCCAGTGTTGCAAATTTGCAAAATTAGCAAAATTAGCAATTGGCAAAATTAGATCCCTGGATATCCAGGGGTCAAAAAAAAAAGGGAGGGAAAAAAGAAGGGCAGGGTATGGTCCTGGACCGTAACCCTCAGGCAACCGGAGGGTTGATCATCCACAGAGATGCTCTGGTAGTTAGCCAGAGCATCTCTATGGCTGACCGTCTCTGGTGCTAAAGACAATCCTTGCCTGTGCAGGGCAGGCAATGTGCCAGCTTCAGGGAGCTGGACCTGAGTTCCATGCCAGTAAGTATGGGGTGGGGAGGCTAAAGGAGGGGGGAGGGTATCATGGGAGTACCCCCACTGGCCCCATCCCCCATCTGCTACCTGAGCCACCATAATTGCTGCCCCGCCTGGCCCTAGCATCCCATCAATTAAACAAAAAATATCCCTGCACTCACCAGTAGTTGCAGGTACCCCAGCTGGACAGGGCTTGGGTGGCAGCTGTAGCAGCCCCAGCTGCCTGACAGCATGCAGAGCCACACAGCACCCTGCCAACCCCGGTCATGCCCATGCAATAGAGCAGTTGCAGTGTGGGTACAGTCAGTGAGTGCAAGGCTTTTTTTTTTTAAAGTGCCAGGAGACTAGGACCGGGCGCAGCAGTCATTCTTACAATGCTGAATAATAATGAGTCAGTTGTCAGTTGCTCATACCCAAAAGGATGATGTAGGTGCCTGAGCTAAGGAGAGGTTTTGGGTCTAAGGATCCAAATCTTAAGCAGATGTCAGCTCAGGGCTGCAGGAAGCAGATAAGTGTGGGAGAGGGGTGAAATTACAAAAACAAGAACTGCTTTTCAGTGCTTTCTACTGACTAGATCACACATTCCACCCTACAGTCTATATACTTGGTGCTGTGAATGCCATTTTTCTGTGCTCACCTTTTCCTCAGCATTATTTGGGGAACATAATGGCTTAACTAATGTAAGCATTTTATGAATTCCTCTCCAGGGGCCAGAGACTTGGTGATACTGATCACAGCCACACCTATCTTCCTGTCTGATGAGGACTTTAGAAATCACTAATATATTACAGGTACCCAAATCCAATAAAGATAGGTGGAATTAAGGACATTTGTTCTACTACTATTTTGGATGTATTTTCTCCATGTATAATTACACATTGGTACCAAACTTTTCAATTTCCCGAGTTTTAAAGAAAAACAATGATTATTTATTTATTTTTGTGTCTCCAGTCTTGTCAATTCCTGATCTTCATGTCCCCTTGTGCTATCGGTATTCCTTTCCTGTGGTTGGGATTTGGAGCTGTTGGATACCCAACTATTATGTATGCCTCTGGTGACTTGGTGGTTGCTTGGTAACTCTGCATGCAGCTATCATCTTTGGAACGCCCCCCATATCCCTCCATAGGAGGACTATCGGGCAACAAACAACAACAACAACAGCAACAAAATAGAGAGGAACTGGAGCCAAAAGAAAAGAAAAAAAATAGGAGAAGAAAAAAGGCACTGCAAAAAAACAGGCTGAAAAAGGAAGGTATCATTGGGCTAACCAGTCCTTCTACCCTCCCAGCCCTAGAGCCTGTGCCTCAATGTGTCCCTCAACACAGCTCCAGGTTCTCACTCCTGCCGAGGTCCCCTTTGGCTCTTTCTCAAGCCAGCTCTGCTCTTGCACACCGGTGCCACCTGTAGCTAGCACAGGGAGCCTCGCAACCTCCACTGCCTCCAATGCTTGTCTCTGTTCCAGACCCTGTCTAGCCCACTGGTGCTAGCTGCAACCAGCATGGGGAATCTCTGTAACCTCCACTCCATCCAACATTTCCCCCTGTTCTTTCCCAGTGCTGGTTTTTATTCCTGCTGGGCGGTGTTCCTCCCTGACTTCACCCACCCATGCCAGGTTCAGCTGCAGATAAGCATGGCTGACAAGCCATGTGGGTGTTTTCTCCCAGCATGGATCATCTTGTGCTCAGTGTCCTATAGCAGGTAGGTGGCCCTTTTCTGGGGAAGTTTCCTCTGGGGTTGGCTTCTCCCTGTCCAAGGTTCCCCTGTGGGTAGGGTTCTTTGCTTCCCCATGCCTATATACCTGGGACACTGGCCCTCTTCCAATCCTCAGAGATCTCCCCTGTGTTCAATGAAATCTCAAAGAGCTTTGCCAGGGGTTCCGCAGTGACCTCAGCCAGCTCCTTCAGCACTCTTGGATGGAGTCCATCTGGTCCTGCTGACTTACAAATGTCTAGCTTTTTTAGTTGGTATTGAACCCTCTCAGCATCTACAGTGGGGAGGCTGTCAGTCCTGGCATGCTCCCTATGAGCCTCATCCTGCTTGCCCTTGCCTGGGGACGATCAATAAGAACATGCTCCAAGCATCTTAACCCTCCTTCTAAGAGCCTTGTAGTCCCCTCTGATCTGCTCAGTTTTTTTCCTGGCAGTATCATTGGTGCCTGCATAGACAAGTAAGTGAGGGTGGTGGTCTGAAGGATGGATTTGCTTTGAAAATCTCTGTGATGTCCTGAATTTGGGCTTCAGGCAGATAGCACACTGCCCAGGACCCAGTTCTGGATGATAAATTGGTGCCTCTGGACATTTCAGAAGGGAGTCACCAACCATCACCACTCTTCCCTTCCTTCTTGGTGCAGTGGTCCTAGAGCTGCCACATTTGGGGTCTTATACTTCCTGCTTTCCTGACTGTTGAGTCCTCTGTAACATGTCTTCAGATGTCCTCTCCTCTGCCTTTTCCTCAGCTGTTATACCACAGAGTGCTCAAAAAGCATTTGCTCTCTTCAATTCTTCCAAGGTTCCTCCTTCTTTAAGTAATCATATGCTGCCACTTCTTCTCATTTCCTTTTAGTCTCTCCAGTATTCCAGTAGCAACCTCTCATGAACACTGTTCACATAATCTCCCTTTTTCCTTCATGTAATGTAGTGTGAATACCTATGATTTCCAACATTTTAATCTTTTCCTCCAGAGTTTATACTTGGTGGAGATGAAGTGCTCTTGACCCCTCTGGGAGGAACACAAATACAGCACATTCCATGCACATTACTACTGCTGACCCAGCTTCCTTTCAGTGCCTCCTTTGTACCCTGGAAGTCAGCTAGGCTGTACAGAAAAACAAAAAATAAAAACGGAAAAAAAACCTAGGAAGGCAGGCAGTCAGGAAGGAAAACCACACACCACCATACCACACCACAAAAACCTATACACCAATCACCCACAATTGGGCCCCCACACATGCTTGTGCACACAGTCTCCTGCTCCCTGACTCCCTCTCACTGTGAATTCCCTAAGGAAAGCAGTGGGGACTTTTACCTGATTCAATGACTTAAATAGTTCCTGGTGACTGCTCTTGCAATGTGGTCTACTTGCTTTGGTGGGAGGTAATGGGAGCTGGAGTGTAAGCACCCCTAAAGTGACCGTCACTGCTTCTTCACTCCTCTTTACAAATTCCTGAATTTTCCATGCCCTCAGAACCCTAAGGCCACTGTGAGACCCACATACCCTGAGATCCTTTTGGCCAAAAGACCCCCATAACCCCAGAACATTTGTACCACCTCTGGGGCTGACATTCCAGCTCTCCATATACCTTTCTAGTTCTAGTCAGGGAGGAGAGCTGAGGAAGAACAAAGACAAGCAGCACAAGGGTGCCCATTGACACTGACTACACTACCTTTCATATCCCAAGATGGGGAGCCAGGCACATGGATTGAAGCTATAGCTTCAGAAGACAAGACATCAAAGAAACACTGACCACTCACTACACTGCTCCTACCCCTGCCCTGTGTGTGGTGGGAGTAAAGCCACAGGTTACTACAGTCCCCTATATCTTCCTATGACTGGAGAGCATGCCACTGCTGGCAGCTATGGAAATTTTAAAGTGCTTCAGTCAGGGGTCATGAGACAGGGACTATATATATAATGTCTAATGGCTCATAACACAACTTCTGGAAATGTTTCCAAACCCTTTATAGCTGGAAACTTTTCAAATGTTACATCCATCCCCAGCCTCCATGAATCTTCATGTATTATGCTTGCTGGCTGTGAATGCAAGTTACCTGGCTAAGGTTAGGGAGAGATGTGCGTGTTTGTATATGTGCAATTGTGTCACACCCTCCCACCTAACTGCTCAATACTGAGATCCTGAGAGTTGACCTGACCCCACAGGGCAACAGTATTTCCCACTTTATTCTGCAGGATTTCTGTCTCTGGTGGCATGAAGGGAGGGTAGGCTAGAGCAGGGAGATGGGGCGAGACAGGCAACAGCAACAGAAAAATCAGATATTTGTAGTGTAGAGTGTGGTCTTTTCTCCTTCACTCCATGGTAAAACAGGACTACCAGTATCAGAATCAGTGACCCTGATTTTACTTTCATTCACTCCAAAAAAATTAGAAATAACTCCACTACAGTCAGAGAAGCTAATCCTTTTGTCTTCAGTTATACAATTAAATTTTAAACCTAGCTAAAACTAGCTTTAAGGCTTGTTTTAGGGTTTGAAGTAGAGTGTGGTAACATATATTAGAACAATACAAATTACACAAATATTATTTAATTTTATCAAACACAAAAGTCACATTATTTGGGATAGAAAGTTGCACTTCAGAAGTGTCTTAATTCTTGAACATCAAAAATGTTACACGATCCCTTTTTGTGCTAGCAAGGTATTCCTAGATAACAAACTTTAATAAAAAAAATATAATTACTCTCTTGGGAGTCAACAGCTTTTAAAGCTATAAATCCCTTCCAACATCATCCCTAGATTCTATATTTGAGAGATTGTTTGAACATCAATACTCAGTTCAACATGGAGTTGTGAAATAGAGAATCTACAATGCCTAATTTATCTGAATACCTGAAAACATTTGCAGGTATGTTGACTTTTGATTTATATTCCTTATTTTGGGTCAAGATTTTAATCAGGCTGATATACATAAGTATTGATAAGCAAATTTGAAAGCCTAACCTCCACAATGGCATCATACTTCTGAATATTCTGGAGTCATTAAAGTTGCAGAAACCAGAAGGTTGTTAAAATTATACCTGTACTACAAGGGGAAAGTGGGATGACATGAATTATTATACCAGCCAGTTTGACACATATAAGTGAGTACCCATAATCACATGGAAAGAGTGGACCCAGCTGATATTATATACTTGGATATTCCAAAAGCATTTGGCAAACTCCCTCACTAATGACTCTTAAAGAAACTAAGCTGTCATGGAATCAAAGGAAAAATCCTTTCTTGGACTGAAAATGGTTTTAAAGACAGGGGAAAAAGTAGGAATAAATTACTGTTTCTCAGATTGAGGTAAAACAGACAGTAAGTTTATAAAAGAAGAGAAAAGAAAAAAAAGAGGAGTAATCTTTTCAGATGTCTGTAAAGTCAAATCCAAACCTGCCAATGACAAATTGTAGAAAGACTAAAAAAAAATGAGTGAGTGGACAATAAATTGAAGATGAAAATTAATATGTGTAAAGTGATACACAGGGGTAAGAAATAAATCTTTGCATATTCAGTGATGAACTTTGGATTAGCCGTTGTCACTTGGGAAAAAGACCTTAATGTCTTTGTGAAGAATTTTCTAAAAACAGTTAACAGTTTATTTGCCTTTTGGATGCTTGCTGAGCTATTAAGAAGAGCATAATAGGGAGGGATCATTCTATACACACAGTCAAACGAAAACTATATATCTTGGAGTCAAGAATTCAAATCACACCTAAGAGATACAGCAGTAACTCTGAAAGGATAGTAGAATTAGAGTGGACAAGCAAGAGAAAATAAGCCCCAATTTTGATGTTTTGACAAAAAGAGCTAATGACTTAAGGATCTTGTTACATTCAGTTTTTTTAGCATCTGGTCTTCTTATAGTTCGTGTGTAACTTCCTAGATAGACAATACCAGATAATTAAGGTGTGTCACTTATCAGAGAAGAACATAACTAGAAGGAATGAGCTTAAGCTAGATAAAAATCTAGACAAAATTTAGAAGTGCACTTTTTTAAACAAAATAAAGTTCTGGAGGAAAAAAAGTCATCAAAAAGTCATATTCCTTTATGTCCCCTAAATGGCTTCAAACATATCAACCTAAAATTCCACTTTTCCATGATAAAATTAGTCAGATTGCATTGCAAAGGATTTCATAGGGTGATATCTTTTATTAGATCAACAATATAGTTGGGATAAAGTTAGACAAGCTTTTGAATGCAAGACATCCCTCTTCATGACCAATCACAAGAAATTAAAAAAAAAGAATATAGCAATACAGAAGAATATAAGAAATTTTCAAGGTCTTGGCCTCTAATTCATGTGTTAGCTTTGTGACATTATTATCTATTTCACAAATTAATTATCCTGTGTTCGTATTTCTAGGTAATCCAAGTTGTTTATAAATAAAGGACAATGGAAAACAAAACCACTGTGAACATATTTATCCTCTTGGGACTTTCCAATGACTCACACTTCCAGATTCCGTTCTTCATGGTATTTTTAGTTATTTATCTAGTCACCTTAGTTGGAAACATCCTGATCATCATGGTTATAAAGGTTGATTCCCATCTCCATACTCCCATGTACTTCTTCCTGTGTAACCTGTCCTTCCTTGATGTCTGCTACTCCTCTGTCACTGTTCCAAAAATGCTAGAGGGCTTCCTAGCAGAGCAGAAAACTATTTCATTGAGTGGGTGCATAGCACAAATATTCTTCTTTATTTTCATGGTTGGCACAGAAATTTTCCTCCTCTCTGCAATGGCATATGATCGATATGTAGCAATATGCAATCCACTGAGATATAGTACCACTATGAATCATCGTGTCTGTATGCAAATGGTGTTGGGTGCTTGGATATCTGGTTTTTTGGATTCCCTAGTCAATACTATTTTTCTTACTGAACTTAGCTTCTGTGATTCCAGAGAAGTAAACCATTTCAGCTGTGAGCTGCCCCTTCTGCTGCAACTCTCATGCACTGACACCTTTGGCAATGAAATGGTCATCCTTACATTCAGTATGACATTAGGGTTTGCCTCCCTCCTCCTCATTCTAGCTTCATACATTAAGATTATTTCTACAATCATCAGGATCAGCTCATCAGAAGGCAGACACAAAGCCTTTTCTACGTGTGCTGCCCATCTCATTGTAGTTCTCTTATTCTGCGGCACAGCATTCGTTAGGTATATGCGGCCTGCCTCTGGATATTCTCTTGCTGTGGATAAGCTCATATCTGTGCAGTACAGCATTTTAACTCCAATGCTAAATCCCATCATATACAGCCTAAAAAATAAGGAGGTGAAGGTGGCTTTGAGGAAAGTGTTAGGAAGATGAGGTATAGGAAGATGTGGTATTTAGCTGTTTCATGCATCCTTCTGAAGCAGACCTTTCAGGACTGGATAGATAATTGTGCTATTTGTATTAAAATGTATTAAATAAATACATAAAAATAAAGTATTTTAAAAGCTTCTTTTTTCTTATAAAAGATTGGTGTCAGTTGAAAGAACTCATTTGTCTAAAAGTCAAACCAATTAGAAAACTTTCCATTGACCTCAGTTTCCCTTATTTGTTTTCCTATATCCAGTTTGAAGGAAGTTTAAAATCCAGAAATGATGTTCCTCCCTTTTGAACTAGATCACTTTTTGAGGTAATTCTAGCCTGCATTCTTAAGATTATATAATAATTCCCCTAACTATGAATACAGTTGGACCCCGAGTTACGTAGAGGATACATTCCTGAATAGCACCATGTAAGCTGAAACCAGGTAACTCGAGGCATTAAGATAGGGACCTGGGACCAAGATTTGATAACATTGTTTCATAATAAAAGGATATTTAAACACAAAATGATGGAATTAATGGCCTTATTAAAACCTTTAGTCCCGACTATGTGCTCATACAGAGACCAAGCTTGAGCTCTAATTGTTGTGCCATCAATAATTACTCCTTTTGTATTGGTCATTTCATTGATGCAAAGATTAAGGAGTTTCTCAAGCTTTTCTAAATGAGGAATTCTAGTCACCAATGACACTCTTCAACTCACAGGGGTTGTCATTTTCACAGTCTCTAATTTTTTCTCACTTTTTTAATGGTATGCACAGTTGATTCTCTTAAACTGTATTGGTGAGCAATCGATGCAGCACTATTGCCTTCCCTTAATTTATCAAGGATTTCTATTTTCTGGGCCAGGTTGATAGATTTACGTGCTCTTTCAGGCACAGCATCAAAGGTTTTCTTTGATGCCATTTTCACAAATATCCAGGGGTTTACGTAACCAAAATAGATGGACAATCTTGGAGGAGATGACAAGTGATGCTAATGCTATGTAAACAGACTCCAAACTGCTTACATCGTGTTGTACTGCTAACAGTGTAAATGTGAAGCAGGGTATTATGTAAGTTGAAACATGGTCATATTATATAAAGTGTGCATACATGAATCAGTGTAACTCAAAACCATGTAAGTGGGGGTCTGACTGTACTTAACAACTTGTATCAGGGGCAGATCCAGGGGGGTGCAGTGATGTGGTTGCACCTCCCTCCACAATAAATCTCACATGCTAATTGTTCCAGTTACTCATGACCTGGGAACCACTGTGGAGTCTGAGGCACAACTGGCATGGGACACATGGGGGACAAAGGACAGAGAAGATGACAAAGGGAGGACCTGTCACAGATGAGAGAAGGCTTTGCGACCATTTGGAGTTGGCCGAGCACTCTTCCCATGAGATGTCTGGGTAGCTGAAGTCTCTCATGACAACCATGCACCTGGAGCATGCAGCTTCAGTCAATTCCCTGGTGAACTCTTGATCAAGCTCTTGATCCTGGGTAGGAGGTCTGTAATAGACTACCATCACTGTGTCCTTTGTGCCATGCTCCCCATGGATTTTAACCCAGGGAGTCTCCAGTCATCCACTCTGGGTACCAATGTCAGCTGGCAGGGATGCATAGCTTTCCTTGACAGAGAAAGCTACACCCCTGCCCGTTTTGTCCACTCGATCTCTCCTGTACAGGGTATAGCCATCTATACCTGTGGTCCAGTCCTGGGTGGAGTCCCACCAGGCCTCCATTATCCCTATGACTTCATAATTATTTGAGTTAAGCAGGAGGACAAGTTCCTTCTGTTTATTCCCCAAGTTCCTGGCTTTTGTGTACAGGCAGGTGTCACTTTAGGGACCCTTGCCTTGCCTACAGCTCATTCCAGGGCTGGGGCAGGGGTGAGCTCCCTTTAGTGCCTTGATCTGCTGGCTTTGCAAGAGTTGTTTAACAGTGGTGGTAGTCCCCCCATCCCTTGGTGGGCTTAGTTTAAAGCCCGGTGGAGCAGATCTGACAGTTTAGCTGGGAAGAGCCTCCTCCCCAGCAGAGAGAGGTAGAGGCCATCCCTTCCCAGCAGTTCACTGTCTGTCTCACAAAAGAGTGGACTGTGATCATGGAAGCCTTCCTGATGACACCAGCACTGCAGTCTTTAGTTTACTACCTCAATCTTCCTCTTCCTCCTCAGGCTGTAGCCCAAGACTGGGAGGATCAAAGAAAACACCACCTGCACCCCCAGCCACTTTAGCACTGACAGGAGGTAAAGTGCTGCTTAACATGGTACTGGCTATGGGGGATGACCTAATCTGTGACCTAATGATCGAAGGGAAGCTGGGTGACAGTGACCATGAGCTGATCACCTTTACCATCTGCTGTAAAGCTGGCAAGTCATTCAGCAATACAGAAGTCCTTGATTTCAGGAAAGCTTTCTTTGACAAGCTCAGGAAAAGGAAGAAAGTGGATCCAGCAAACTACAGGCCCATCAGCATAACCTCTATCCCAGGGAAGGTCTTAGAAAAGATTATCAAAGAGACCATTCTTAACAGACTGGTCAATGGCAGCATCCTGAGGGATAGCCAGCATGGGTTTGTTGCAGGTAGGTCTTACTTGACAAATCTAATTTCCTTTAAAGACCAGGTGATCTATCACCTGAACAAGGGAGAAGAGATTGATGCCATAGATCTTG
The DNA here is from genome assembly GCA_030014935.1 of Caiman crocodilus. Classification (NCBI taxonomy): domain Eukaryota; kingdom Metazoa; phylum Chordata; order Crocodylia; family Alligatoridae; genus Caiman; species Caiman crocodilus. The sequence continues at coordinate 33,218 of JAGPOW010000224.1, forward strand.
ACTTTAAAAAAGCCTTCGATCTGATATTCCATGATCACCTCTTAGCAAAACTGGCTAACTGCGGCCTCAACTTTACCACAGTCTGGTGGCTGGGGAATTGGCTCCGTGGTCGGACCCAGAGGGTGGTGGGTGAGGGAAGTCAATTGTCGTGGTATGCTGTGACCAGTGGGATCCCTCAAGGCTCTGTCCTTGGGCCAACACTATTCAACATCTTCATTAATGATGTGGACATTAGAACCAGAAGTGGACTGGCCAAGTTTGCTACTGACACCATACTTTGAGGTAAAGTATCCACACCTGGGGACAGGAGGGTGATCAAGGTTGACCTTGACAGGCTCAGAAAATGTGCAGATGAGAACATGATGGTGTTTAACACCAAAAAATGCAAGGTTCTCCACCTTAGAAAGAAAAACCTGCATCAGCCTTATAGGCTCAGCAGTGCTACACTGGCTAGCACTATGAATGAAAGGGACTTGGGGGTCATGATTGACCACAAGATGAACATGAGTCTTCAATGTGATGCTGTGTCTGGTAAAGCAAGCAAAACACTGGCTTGCATCCATAGATGTTTCTCACACAAATCTCAGGACGTCATTCTCCTGTTTTACTCAGCCTTGTTGAGGCCACTTCTGGAGTACTACATCCAGTTTTGGGCTCCACAATTCAAAAAGGACGTGGAGAAGCTTGAGAGAGTTCAGAGGAGAGCCATGCACATGATCAGAAGTCAGGAAAACAGACCTTATGAGGAAAAGCTGAGAACTATAGGACTCTTCAGCCTGGAAAAGCTCAGGCTCAGGTGTGATCTGGTGGCCGTCTATAAGTTTATCAGGGTGCTCACCAGGATCTGGGGGAATGTCTGCTCATCAGAGCACCCCAGAGGATGACAGGGTCAAATGGTCACAAACTTCTCCATGACCGTTTCAGGTGGGACATAAGGAATAACTTCTTTAGTGTCCAAGCCCCCAAGGTCTGGAATAGACTGCTGCCAGAGGTGGTTCAAGCACCTGCTTTAAACATCTTAAAGATAAATTTGGATGTTTATCTTGCCGGGATCCTATGATCTCCGCTGACTTCCTGCTCCTGGGGCAGGGGGCTGGACTCGATGATCTTCTGAGGTCCCTTCCGGCCCTAATGTCTGTGAATTCTATGCAATCTATGAAAACTGTCTGCTGATGCTGTTGATCCCCAATCACATGGGGAGGGGCATAAGTAGCAAAATGAAAAACATTAAAGAAACTGCTGCGGGTGTCACTTCTGGCATAATTTATGGAGATATCTACCAATAGCTCTTCAGTATCATTAAATCAAAACATAGCTTTTAATAAAATGGGAGGGAATCTGGCCTGGAAGAAGCAGAAAATAGCATATAGAATCAGACTCCAGGTCCTTCTAGCCTAGAATCCTATCTGCTACAACAACTAGGTGCAAATGATTCGGAAGATGATATAAGGCAATTAAGTCAATTATCTCAAGCATGCAGGAGGATCTTTCCTCCAGATTATCATGATAATCTGGCGGAAATTTCCCCTTTATTCAGAGTTCCGCTCTATTCAGCACTAGTGAGGCCACATCTGGAGTTCTGTGTTCAGTTTTGGGGCCCCCACTACAAAAAGGATATGGACAAATTAAAGTCCAGTGGAGGGCAACAAAAATGGCAAAGGGGCTGGGGCACATGATTTATAAGGAAGACTGAGAGAACTAAGCTTATTTAGTCTAGAAAACAAGAGACTGATAGGGGATTTAATAGCACCCTCTAACTATCTGAAGCTAAACTGTTCTCAGTGGTGGAAGAGGACAGAACATGATTCTCTGATCTGCATGAAGATTTATGTCCTGCAAAAACTGGCCAACATTAACAATTAGAACTTTATTTATTCATGTTATCCATGTAACAGTCCAGTCCTTTTTGTAAACTTGCAAAGCTGTTGAGTTTCTATAAACTGCATAGAATGAATTTGTGGTAACATGCACCATTTTGTTCAAGATGCTTTAGGTAAAATACATAAAAACATTGTGGAGAATAGGAACAAGAACCGAGGACTTCCTTCTCCTAAGTATACGATCCACTAGGGAAAAAAGGCCTGCTTCCCTCTTACTTCCCCTTCTTCTGTGTAAAGAAACCTTCTGTTTTTAAATGCGCTGCAGCTCAGATTCAAGAAGAAGAGTGAATCATGTCTCCTTCCCTCCCCCTAACTAATCTGTAGCCTGGCTGGGAAAACAAAATCCTGAAACAAGCATTTTATTTTATTTTTTTATTTTAATCAAAATATGCTTTATTTGGGAGCCGATTTAAACTTTTTTTCTCCCCATCTGGATATTTATCATTTTTGTCACAAAATCAATACTTACCTTTTATGATTAGTCAAAATTCTCACTGATTATTTCTATGGGATTTAGAATTGCTTCATTTTTGTTGAACTTTTGTTTGAGGGGTAGAGAGGGAAATCACATTTTTTGACCAACTTGTCACAGGACAGTTGGGCACTGTGAACTATTAATTTAGTTGCAGGCTGACTGTGTACTGCAACTGTATCAACCACTGGGCTGTTTGGTTCAGGATAGAGGAGGTGATGTTGGGAGGGAAGCAATAACAAGTTTTAAAATAAGTAAAAATTAATTTTACTTATAACAGCAAAAGATATAGTTTGCACATATAGCAGTTAATAAAAAGGTTAAGCTAATAAACGGACAACATAATAATAAAAGTTAAAAATTGGTAGTGATAATACAAACAGACAGGCAAATTAACAAAGAGTTCTGACTTGGTTAGCAACTCATCGATAGTCCCTCAGTGTTAGGTACATGTTAAGTTGATTCAGCAAAGTCAGGCATCTTTAATCCACGCTGTCGGGGGGATACCAGGGAAGATCCCTCAGTCAGGATCTGGTCCTCACTCACATTGGGAGTAAGAGATCCAGGGGCATGGGACAGCAATGACTGCTCTGTTCCATCCTTCCTGCTGGTCACTTTACATGCGTCTCCTTTAATAGCTTGTTTATGCTAATCTGTCGGGTTTAGAGCCACTCACAATTTTAGTCTATAGCTGTTACCTTATGGGGTTAAAAGGTGTTAGAAATTATTATAATAAGTCACTGCTCAAGCTTGGGTTTACCTGATAAGCAAATCACACTACATCACTTTGGGGTTTGAGATTAGCTTGTTTCTACCTAAGTTCAACCCACTAATGTTAATTATACCTTGTGGTTAGGTTTGTTAATTTTACTGACTCTAAGCAAAAATGTATTAAATTAGCTAAATTTGCAATTATTCTTTAGTTCTGCTTTTTAGAAACTTACATCTGTCTTATGGCTGGTACAAACAGTTATATATATTCATTATGGGTTATACTCCAGACAGGCTGGAAGAATCTGAAAAAAGCAGTTTCATAATTTTCCTTATCAGATACTTAAAAAGCATTTTTGCTATAAGTTGCTCATTTATCTTTTTGGTTTTGACCATCATACCGACTTTAAAACTGCTTACAGTAGTAGTCAATTACCATAAAACATTTATCTACTGAAATTACTGATACCTCACTACATGGTTCCTACTATTCTTTTGGGGATAGGCAACAGTTTTATCAAAGATCATGTATAAATTGATAAGCTTTGTGGTTACCTATGGGCAAACAAGAATCAGATACAGACAAATATGGTCATTATGATCACTCCAACTACTACTACCATCACTACAGCTACAAATATGATCACTATTCACTGATTATTTTTTTCACAAGATAATATTATGTGAAACTTGAATCAATGCTGAAAACATATGCATAGTAGGGCTGTGAAAAATGTCACTATTCGATTCTTTTCAATGCTGTTTCAGCTCATTTTGAGCTTGACAGTGAAATCAAAATGAAAGGAAAGGCTTTGAAACAGCTTCAAAATGAAATGAGGGCAGTCAAAACATTTTGAAAGTTTTGAAACATTTTGAATTTCGAAGCTGGACTTGCTTGCAGCTGAAGAGTAACTAAGAAGAGGCAGGGCAAAGAGAGGAAGCACTGCTCTGATACTGACTGTGTAGTAGGCCAGTGACTGTGATCCTTCCCTGAGGTACCTTCCAATCCCAGTGCTCTGGGGACGGGATGGAAAAACAGCATAAAAATCATTGTTTGAACTGAGCTTTCTCTGTGCCTTCACACTCACAAGTGACACAAGTTTTGCTCTGAACAGTTTGAGGTGCCGTTTCCTAGAAACCCCTGCACTTATCTCCTTGAAACTTGGCAGGCTTTATGGACTCAGAAGGGGCTACCATTCCAAATCAGACAATAAATAACAAAGTTATAGGAAGTTATGTGCTTCCCCATTATAGCCTGCGGGTGAAACGTCAAAACTGTGTTGAAACAGCAAAACAGTTTCAGTGAAACAAAATGGAACAGTGCTTTCAGACTGAAATGAAACTTGAAATGGACCACTGTCCCGTCAAACAGTGAAATGGAAGTTGAACCAAAATGGTGGTTTTACACAGCCCTGATGCACAGTACTTTCTTTTTCCCTCAGAACTGTCTTCAAAATTCTTGTTCTGCCATAAAACTAGTTTGACAAATATAGTTTTTGAACAGAAATAATCTTTTTTGTTTTGCTCTAATCCATAGAATGAGCTACAAAGAATGTAAATAATTGACCATGGCACATAGATGTCATTAGAGAGGATCCTGATCATCTCCGATATAATTTTTTTCTCCATTGATTCCTATCTATGGCTTGTTTTCATGTGCAGAGATACAATAATTCTTTTGCTGACCAGACCTTTTTTCAGAAACTTTAGAGCTGATTTCATTGGGGAAGCAATCACTATGCCTTCACATTCTCCTTATACATGAAGAGGATTATTAGATAATCTTCTCTGATCTCTTTCAGACTACAGGCTTACTTAGGTTTAGATGACTCAAAAGCAATCAAAAATTCAATGAAATTATTGGCCTTTGAAGGGAAATAGGGCTTTTATAGTTGCGTTCTGATCATAAGACCAGGATATTTTTTTGAATCTTGTCAGACCTGCCAGCAACCTTCATTAGTATTATCTTGAGGACAATTACTTCTTGCTTAAAATGGGGCTCCATTTAGTCAAGGGGGCTGCATTTGCATAGCTGGGAAGAAAAAAACTTCAGGTGAGATTACGTTACAGTTATTAGGTGCTAATCTTAAGGAATGTTAGGGCCTTGTTACACAAATGGTGATTGGTGTTACCGCTATCTCAAGTTTGGAGCAGTCACACATTTAGGCCAGAAGAGGCCTGGAGTACTGAAAGGTAGGAACCCTTCCCCATTCTACGCTTCCCCCTCTCTCCCTGGGGCTCCCCTAGGTTCCCCCATCCATATGGCTCCTCCCTGTCCCTTGAGCTTACTTCCCATCCCCCTATCCCTAGGATTCTCCTTGTCTCCCCTCCCTACTTACTTGTGGCTGACTGTCCCAGGGCAGCAGACAGCAAATGATTAGTCTGCCTCCCTGGTTAGAAAATATATTCCAAAAAGGAATAGTAACTGAAAAATTGTATACTATTTTCATCTTCAAACTCACTCATTTAAAACAGGCTTTTAATATGGAGTAGATGTGATTTTGGGGGTGGCGTCTAATAATATTTTTTTCAACAACTCCTTCCCCACCTTCCAGTTCAAGTTCCATTCTATCACTATATAATCACTGTTTCCCCCTTGCTATGGGTAGGAAAATTAGACACTGATAAATTGCTTGATGTCTCATTTGTAACAAGATATTGCTTGATGTCTCATTTGTAACTCATAAAAATGTTAACAGTGGCATGAATATTGATCAAATGTTCATAATCTTTGCTGTATCATGTGAATGAAAAATAAGTGATACAACAAAAGGCGGTAATAAACTCTGCTGCTTTATTGTAGTGTATGCCTATTACCTCTATGGTGGAAGTCTGAACTACATGCTGTATACTACCACCCCAGACAGGCCCCTCAAGCCCTTAGAGCACCGTTCTGCTATCCACACTTATGCAGAGATGCTCTAAGGAAGTTTGGGACACCTCTCTGAAATCAGGGAAGTCAGGTTTTCCCTGCTCAGCCAGGCCCATCCTCTCATCATGGAGAATCAGGTTTGGCTGAGTGGGGAAGGGATTTTAACTACCCAGACAGACCTGGAGCATGGGTCTGACTGAGAAGGAAAACTGGAGCGATATCATCACCCTCTGTCCCACACCCTCAAGTGTGGACAAGACGTGATGCATTTTGTATAAGGAAGTGGATCAGCTGTGCCACGATGCTTCATGGCACAGCTTATCCATGTCATTAAGCAATACAAATTTCTATCCACAGATATTCAAGAAGCCAAAGGGAGCAAAATATATTGCTCAATTGAAAACCATTGGGATTTCAGAACCTAAACTGCTTAGGTTCTTTAGAAATACCAGCCTATGTAGCTACTCCAAAATAAAATTGTAAATCTGCAGAAGACCCATGATTGGAAGCAGATATCCTAAACTCTATTCAAAGTATGCTGCTAGAAAAGAATTCTCCAAATAGTTCTTTTGTCCCTTTGTCAGATCTTTGACAAATAATATCCCTTTGACAATATAATATCCCTTCTTATGCATGTCTGCAGGAGTTTTTCCTCACAAGAAAGTTTTCTGAATGCTGCAGAAGTAGCCATTTTCAAAAAAAATTTACAAATCTCATTTACAATTTCCATGAGAGTACCTTCCGTGCCACTATCCTTCTCAGAGCTAACTTCACCTCATTGTTCCTCAGGCTGTAGATGATGGGGTTCAACATGGGTGTGATGATTGTATAGAACAAAGACAGGAACTTCTTAACATCCGGTGAGTATTTGGACTTGGGCCGTAGATACGTCAGGCTGCCACTCCCGTAGAATAATGTCACTACAATGAGGTGTGACGAACAGGTGGAGAAGGCTTTGCGCCTGCTCTCAGCTGACTTCATCTTCAGAATGGTATTGGTGATGCAGATGTAGGAGATCAGGATTAGCATGGATGGGAGTATGAGGAAAAGCAGTGTGGAAGTCATGATCTGCTTCTCATACATCGAGGTGTCAGCACAAACCAGTTTCAGAACTGCTGGTATATCACAAAAGAAATGATTGAGCACATTGGGACCACAGAAAGGCATGTTAAAAAGCCAAGCTGATTGAAACAGGGAAACAGGGATTCCAAGCATACAAACCCCTCCCACCATCCTCCAACAGACCTGCTGATTCATGACAGTGGTGTAGCACAGTGGGTTGCAGATGGCCACATAGCGGTCATAGGCCATGGCTGCCAGGAGAAAGCATTCTGAACAGCAAAAGAAAAAGAAGAAGAACATCTGGAGTGCACATCCCAAAAATGAGATGCTCTTGTCCTCAGCCAGGAGGTTGACCAGCATCTTGGGCACAGTGACTGAGGTGAAACAGATCTCAAAGAAGGATAAGTTTTTGAGGAAGAAGTACATAGGGGAGTAGAGAGCAGCATCACATGTGATGATGAGGATGATGAGGATGTTCCCAGTCACTGTCACTATGTACAGGAACAGAATCACAAAAAATAATATGCCTTGCAGGTGGGGGAGATTTGAGAACCCCACAAGAATGAATTTGCTTACAGAGGTTTGGTTCCTCCACCACATTTCCTCAGCATATATCATCTAAAAAGAGAATGAAAGTAGAAAATGATATGTATAGGATACATGTATTAGATAATGCATCCAGGAATAGAATTGCTATCAATGTGTAAATGCCAAAAATGCCATGCAGATCACTAAATAGAAATATAATTCCACTCCTAGATACCTGTTTCCCATTTGAGGCCCTATTGAATTCACAAATGTACCATGTGTCTATTTTTTAAGCCTTCCTCAAAGCATTGTGGCGGGGTGGGG
>JAGPOW010000224.1:41166-58820 GCA_030014935.1 Caiman crocodilus
TCAGGATTGGTAATTTTGATTTAGGTGTGCTAGAGCTACTGCTGGGACTTAAACCTGGAGGTTCCTGGCTAGAGGGTCTTGCCCCTCTGCTCATGGTCAGACAAATCATCACATTTGGAGTCAAGAAGAAGTCTCACGCCATGGTAAGAATGGTATAGGCTGTGGGGGATTTTGACTTCCTCTTTAGTATGGGGCATGGACCTGTTGTGTAGTTTTGCTAATAAATTAGACAAGACATTTGGGTACAATGGTTTGGGTAGTGATGATCTTGCCTCAGGCAGGGTGTGGACTAGATGAAGTCCCTTCCAGCCCTATTTCCTTTGACTCTATGATTCTATGAGGTTGGGACCTAAGTGGTCCATGATAGATTTGCATACACTTCTAAAGGTATTTTGAAACAGCCTAACTTTTATGGTGCCTCACATTTAGGGGGCCAATATAGGGCATGGTAAGAAGCAGTTGCCTTATTTTCAAACTGTGGATTATTATTTTATAAAAAAACTCTTATCTGTGTCACTCCCCAAACAGATTATGTATATGTATATGTAGATGTGCACCTGCATGTGTGTGTGTCTGTATTTATCTGTTCTTAAAAAGGTAAAATTTCACATGCATATAATATATAAGCAGAACTATGCTGACCTAAGCATTATTAAAGGAAAGGTGCATACATTCTGACTGAAAAGTGACTAAAGTAACTTGCTGGGTTTTTTTTTAATTGGACCTAGCTGCCCAATCATCTTAAACACTTTTGTAAATTTCACTAGTTATGGGCACATAAGTTATGGCTCACCAGACTTGCTGGAGGATCTGCTCTTGCTTTTATAGGCATTCATGGGAGATTTTGAAGAGCCAAATTAAGAGCCAAAACAAAAGCAGTGATTAAATAGGAGTTAGGCACATAAATGCATTTTCTTAGGATCTTGGTTGACATTTGCAGATCACACACACTTTCATGAAACAGGATAAAGATGAAAATTAGGGGTTTTTTGTATGGCTTATGCTAACTACTGAGTGATAGTTAAAACTTAGTGAGCAAAATCCTGAACTCCTTTGCAATGAAATATTAGAAAACATTCATCAATTTTTACAATGTTCTCCATGGAAACAAAGTCTTTACTGATGCATTGAAATGAACTTTATAAATCAAATTATACCTTTTTAATAAAGAACCTGCTCTCCCCCCTCTTCCCCCCTCGGCTGTCCTTTAATAAGTACACAGGACTTAATTCTGATTCAGTTAGGGAGTAAAAGAACAACTGACCCCCTAATATTAGTTAGGCTACTCCTCATTAACTCTAGGGTAAAATCAGAACCAGGCATTTGACTGCCATGGATTCACTTCTAATTTATGGCAATTTAAATGAAGTTGATCATGTAAGTCAGTGGAGGAATTACAGTCTTGTGTTAGCTGTAAGGCATGACGTCTATGCAGTACCCCTGGTGGAGGTCTGGAAGATATTGGACCATTTCATAGCCCATATATTTGATGCCTAAGTGGTAGTTAAGCTGCTAAACACAATCCTATTCCATCCTATTCAAATCCTTGAAGAAAACATAAATGAATCTAAGTCACAAAAAAGAAGGAAAGGGGAAGTGGACCCACACATCTTTTTCATTAACAGTTTTTTTTCAGGGATTTAAGAATGTTAGAATAGAATCACAATGAGGTTGTCATCCACACGTGTAGGGTTACACATCCAGGAATAGAATTAGTGCCAATAAATCCCTATAGACACCCCAAAATGGCCATTTAGATGACCAGGAAATAATAGAATGACATCCTGGGTAGAAGTACCACTGAAACACCTGATAAATAGAAGAATGTCTGGTCCATTGTGTCAACTGGAACTTGTGCTTGTGCACTGGCTGTCTGTATAACAGAAACTGGAACTTATGATTCAGAACTGGGGATGCAGATACCCATCAAAGCTAACTCAAGAAGAAGGGAATAGGAATGAAAACCAAAAACCCAAAAATCTGTGGGTTTATACTCTGATATGCAGCTATCATGACACAACATGCATTCTTTAGCTGTGGTGATTGAATTGAAATGAATAGCAGACCTTTTAGAGACAGTGGATTTCCTTCCTGCAGAACATATGACAATTAGGCCTGGATTTTAAAGTCAACTAACTTACTTGGATGTTCAGATTTTATTGCAAATCCTGTTACAGGAAGGATAATTTGGCTGTATAAACTAAGGCGGTAAAGCTCTGCTATTAAACCTGGGTCACTATGGAGAAAAGAAAGCAAATTCATGGGGTCAATAAAAAAGAAAAGCAGGACACAGCTGTGAGGCCCTAAGGGAAAATCCTGGATTCCTGAGTTTTTGTCTTGGTTTAGATGGCTAAATTTTTTTGCGTTGTTTTTTTTTTTTTTTTTGGGTGGGGGGGTGGGGGTTAATGTTCTGGCTCCTAATTCTATCTGTTTCATTAAGATTTAACCCACCTAATCTACTTAAATAATTCTGAAAATATTATATGAATTGTTCATCTATTCAAGACTGTCTTTATACTGAAAGATAATGTAACTATACCTGAATACTAAAGAAGTAATTGCAAATAAATAACAAAGAATAACATAAATCGGAACCCATAAAATGACTCTGGAGCACCAATCCAAGGGGCATTTCTATACTTTGTAAAATGTCGCTCTGTTGATCCTTACTTACTGTATTGATTAACCAAGATTACCCTTAGTTTGTTACACAAAACCATAACAATATGCCAAAAGCACCCAGCTACTAATAAATTTAAGCACAACTATAATTTTAAAATCCTAGAAAACTAAAGAAAACATATTAGTCCTTATATAATTTGACATGTTATCCTAAGATTTGTATAAGAAATTTATTTATTTATGTATTTATATGTTAATTTTCTTCCTTTCTTTTACGGTATCTGCCCAATAGCTGGGAAATACAATGTCTGATTGCTGTCAGAAGTTCCTTACCTACCTTTGAAGCCTGATGAAGTTATCACTGATTCCAAGAATCCACGTAATGATGAAGCCAGCTGTCTCCGTTTCCATTTTTTCCCCTCTCTACGTGCTGCAGGATACCATCTCTGATTAATTTTCTGATATTAATTAGAAAAAAAAAGCAACCAAACTAAAAAAAGCAAAGTCCAAACACTTGATTCTGGTCTTTAAGAGTCTGAATACCGGCATGGAGGTCAATAGTTAAGCTCCTGCTCGCTTCCATGAGCTTCCACCATGTATATTTGAATCATGCTCTAAAATACATTGTAGCACTTGGCACCAAACTTTGACTGGACAAGTATGCTACACATGCCTCTATTTACCTGTTCAGTTCTATGTGGCTGATCACTGTTAGCTGAAGAAATTTAATTTTTTCAAGCCCAACCTTACAATGAGATGTAATTTATGGCTAGGAATGAGATTAAGATGATGTCAGTAGTAAGAGATATATAACTGACCTCAATGAGAATGAAATCAGAGTCCTAGTAATACTCTCTTGTTGAAAAGTTCAATAAATACATTTTGCAATTTTAAGGGTTGGGACACTGAAGTTGTCTTGCTCATTAGAGCCCTATGTCTCCTGAGTACACTAATTACAGTTGCATTTTTAGATGTCTCTTTCTGTCCATCTCCAACTACTTTTTCTATCTTGATTTTGTTCTCTTTGTAGAACTTTCTTTCCTCCTATCTTTGTTCTTTCTACTGCTATGCTTCTATTTTTGCATCCAAACCTATTCATTCATTATTTAAATTCATCAAGTAGATTACTACCAGAATTTAACTTAATTTCTTATATATAGCAAAAATACAGTGTATTTAGCAAAAATACAGTGGAATAATTCTGAAGATCTTTTTCATTATTTGTTAAGTTCTTAGAGTGAGATCACACAAAAATGTAGGATCTAAATTTGGATTAAAGGAGAATTCAGGCACCTGATCTTGAGAGAGGGATTCCCATATGGAAACCTATGAGGCCACAGAATCATAGAAAATTAAGGTTAGAAGGGACCTCAGGGGATCATCTAATCCAACCCCCAGCTCAAAGCAGGACTATCCTCAACTATATCATCCCAGCCCACGTTGGGGATCCAGTATTCTAGAAGTTCTTATAAAAACTGATTTGATGTCTAAAATTCAGCTTCTGCTCATGCCCAGAGGAGACATTATAGTGGCTTAAATGAGAGGAATTAGGGTGGAATTCTACTTCCCTGTGGTTATCTAAGTAGTTTTTTTGGTCAGTTATGGCATTTGTGGCTCTCAATATTGGTAGCCATTCTAGTTTTCATCCGTATGGATGTGTAGTGTGTGCATTCCCATACATGTATGGACTGGGAATGCACAGTAGGCTCTACACTAGCTTCACATATGCCCAGCCAAGTATGTGTGCCTTTGTTGGATGTGTAGCAGGATTCAAGATCCCAGAATATAGTCAGCCCAAAATCAGCCACTGTCAGTTTTAAGAAGAGGGACATTCCATGTTTTAGCAAAAAGAGAAGCTAAGGCAAGTAGTGTAGGATCTGAACCTATGTTCTTATCCAGAACTTTTTAAGAACTTTACTCCTGGGAAACTATGAGGGAAGATTTATGGGGACTGGAAGAAGACCACAAAACAGGGTGTGTATTGTTCAGTCAGATGGCTGCTGGCCTGAAAAGGAGGGGCCTTTGGTTCCAGCATGTGGTCAGAAACTTCCTTTCTGCCTTGGAATCCATACCCCCAAATGACTATATGAAATACAACTGGCAGATGCTCACTTTCATAGAAATGGTGGAGAAAGGCTTGGATATTGTCTGATCTGTAGCATGATAGTTAATACGATTTGAAGAACATCAGAGAGATTCAGGTTCAATTCATCTTTGTAAGAGGGTGGCTAGAGTCCCCGTCTGTAATTAGTGCACCAGATACTTAACTTTTGTAGTTAAGAAATGGGACAAACCCTTGTCTACCCATCTCCTGTTGTTACTGGTACAGGCATACATTGTCATTTACATGTATAGGATAATGCATCCAGGAATAGAATTGCAATCAATGTGTAAATGCCAAAAATGCCATGCAGATCACTAAACAGAAATATAATTCCACTCCTAGATGCCTGTTTCCCATTTGAGGCCCTATTGAGTTTACAAATGTACCATGTGTCTGTTTTTTAAGCCTTCCTCAAAAGCATTGGAGGATGGCTGCAGTCAAGATTGGTGATTTTGATTTAGGTGTTCTAGGGCTACTCTTGGGACTTAAACCTGGAGGTTCCTGGCTAGAGGGTCTTGCCCCTCTGCTCATGGTCAGACCAATCATCACATTTGGAGTCAAGAAGTGTCATGCCATGGTAAGAATGGTATAGGCTGTGGGGGATTTTGACTTCCTCTGTAGTATGGGGCATGGACCTGTCCGTGGAACCTCTCAAGCATACTTTAACAACATTTGCAGCAACAGGATATTGACTGCTGTGGTTCCCCCTGCTATACCTATAGCAGTTTATCATTTTATGTCTGATGGTTGTGCCAGGATTGATTGTGTCGTTTTGCTAATAAGTTAGACAATAGATTTGGGTACGATGGTTTGGGTAGCCATGATCTTGCCTCAGGCAGGGTGTAGACTAGATTAAGCTCCTTCCAGCCCTACTTCCTTTGGTTCTATGAGTTTAGGATCTAGGTGGTCCATGATAGATTCCCCAGAGGAGAATTTACTTGGTATCCCAAGCATTTTGCAGTCTCTTGGAGAAACTCATGAAGCTATCCCTGGTGTAGCTCCTACAGTTGATGATCTCCCTCGCTTCCTGGAATCTACTGCCAAATGTTTTGGTCCCAGATATGTCATTCTTCTCCCAGTCATTTGTGGACTTCTGCTTCTAGAAACAGACTATTTTCTTGCAGGGGATTGAGTGTACCTGTATTCATGTTACTCAAATTGCCAGTTGCTCAAATCACAAGGAAGACTTTATAAAGTGGGATAAGGCAAGGTGCTGCATTGATTGATTACATGAGTTAGACATAGTGGTTCAGACACACCATTTATACAAACACACACAAGTCATCATACACATCATTACACACAAGCATACACATACACAAAATAATCATTCCATCCATGCATACACCTGATGTAGTTACCAGCAATACCTGGCCAACCTGGGTTTATTGAGTAGATGATGATTTGAAGATAGCAGATTTGAAGATAACAGCGGAAGCAGGCTGAACAGATGCAACTGTACTCTGGTGAAACAGCAGTAGAGAAAAAGACTCACTCAACTTGGCATTTTCAAAGTGTTCTTTTATAGGGATTGGCATCCTTTGTTTCAGTGCTTTGGGATTTTTCCATACCCAGCTTCTGTTTTTGCAGTTGTTCTTTAGTCTTCAGCTTATCTTAGCCTTGGAGTGTTTTTGCTGCCCTTCTGGCGGGATGGGTCTGTTCCTTCTCGTTATCTTTTTTGTGCCCTAGGCCTAACAGGGATTCTTCAGCCATTCATTAAGTAGTTTACTGACTGATAACTTACATTTGGTGCCTTGTTGCTTACAAAAACAGTTAAATCTTCTTCTCCCATCTCTATGCCATTCTCTCACCATTCATCCTTTTACACACACTCGTACATAAAGGCTATGCAGAGTTTATTCACTTGTGTTAAGCAGAAGGATATAGAATGGAGTTTTCAAGTTGCTTACAGGACAAGACTAACATGGTTATATTTCACTGTTATTACACTCTGTGTTAACATCAGTTACTTTAGTTCAGTTCATGCTACATTCACACCCAGCAAAGCAGGAAGCTCTTTAAAAAAACAAAACAAAACACTTTTATTACTCAACAGTAATACAGCAGGCAGAGTCCTAGGCCTTGGATATTAATGCCTAGGCATGACACAAATTATATACACACACACAAACTACATGTACAACACTATGGGTTCATACACACATTCACAAACATGCAAATATGCACTTCCATTGCTATGTGTTGACACTAGGGGTGCTTTGAGTAACTTGGTGCTTGGAGTTACTCAGGGTCATGGTGCCCTAGGGTTACTTGGGGTCACTGTGCTGCAGTTACTCAGGGTCACTGTGCCCCAGGGTTACTTGGTGTCATGATGCCCTGTGGAAGTAAGCCAAGGAGACAGAGAGTGACAGAAAGAACTGGCTGGGAAGCCAGGCCAGGGAATGACAAGCCATGGTAGAAGGTGATAGAGGAAGCTGGGGCCAGGAGAAAGAGCTGACCAGAAGACCAAAGGCAGCAAAGCAGCGAGCCAGGAAGCAAAAGCTGGGAGGTATGACAGAGGAGCTGGGAGCTGAAACAGGTTGGAAGAAGCAGAGAAGCCAGGACCAGAGGCAACAGAAGTAGAAGAGAGGGGGCCGGGAGGAAGTGCGGGGGGGGAGGGGAGAGAAAGCCAGGAGGAGCAGCACTGGGCTGATGAGGGCGAGGAGGGTGGAGGCTGAAGCCAGGAAAGCTGCAGAGGGAAGAGACAGTTAGGGGATGGACGCAGTGCCTTTGGTGGAGTGAAGGAGAACTGGGAGGCAGAGGCAGTGGGAAGAGAAGAGGCTGGGGGAAAAAGCAAGGAGCCGGGGCCAGGAGGCTGAAGGTGGTGGAGGCCAGCCAGGAAGCTGTGGGGGTGGGGAGGCTGGAAAAGCCAGGAGACAGGGGAATCAGAGAGAGAGCAGGGGAAATGTGGTGATGCAGAGTTGGGAGGTAGCTGGGAGACAGTGGCAAAAAATGGGGTCAGGGAAGACGAAAGCGTGGAGACAGCAGGCGAAAGACTGGGCCGGGGCAGCAGAAAATTGGCAGGGCAGCAGAATGGATGAGTTGGAGGAATAAAGCCAGGAGGCAGCAGGAAAAAGCCAGGTGATGGCTGGGCAGAGGAGCGAGGGCAGGGAAAAAGCTAGGAGCTGGGAGATCCAGGAAGTCAGGAGGTAAAGTGGGGTCGAAGCCGGTAGCTAGAGGCAGTGGAATGGAGAAACTGGGGGAAAAAGCTGGGAGGTAGTGAGGAAACCAGAAGGTGGAGGAAGCCGGGTGGCAGCAGGGCAGAGGGAAAGCTGAGCAGTGGCTGGGCAGAGGAGCCAGGGAAGGGAAAAGCCAGGCAGTGGAGTGGTGGAGAAAAGCCTGGAGTCAGAGAGAGAGTGGGGAAAAAGCAGCACTGTGGAGCCAGGAAGTTAGAGCAAAGCCAGGTGATCAAAAGGGCAGCTAGCTGGGAGATCTGGGAGCAGTGGAGGGAGATGAGGGGTGACAAAGGTAAGGGCTGGGGGGCTGGGAGACAGTGGAGTGGAGCAGAAGTAAGCTGGGGGAGAAGAGCCAGCAGAGAGGCAAGGCAGCGAAGGCAGCATAAGGTGACAAAGCTGGGCAGTGGCTGGGCAGAGGAGAAAGACCCAGCTGGGAAGCCGGGGCAGAAGGCAGTGGAAAGCTGGAAGAGAAAGCTGGAAGGTGGAGGGAACCAGGAGGTGGAGCAATCAGCTGGGGGAGATGGCTGGGAGAGTTGAGATAGAAATAGAGGTGTCCAGAAAGTCAGAAGAACTGGAGGAAATGGCTGGGAGAGTTGGGAAAGCAGCAAGATCAGTAGAGCAGGGAAAAAGCTGGGAGGTGGAAGGAACCAGGAGGTGGAGGAGACAACAGGGGGAGATAGCTGGGAGAGTCAAGAAAGCAGTGGAGGTTCCTGGGAAGTCAGAGGAACTGGGGGAGATGGCTGGGAGTATGGAAAGCAGTGAGATCAAAGGAGCAGAAGCCAGGAAGGCAGTGGAGCAGAGCTGAGGGGCAGCGAAAGCCGGGGTTTGGAGAATTGCAGAGCTGGGGCTTAATCCAGGACAGAGGACAGAGAGACAGGGGTTTAGGAGAAGGCAGAGAGGGAGTTGAGATGATAGAGAGCGAGAGATGGAAGGATGGTCAGAGGGATAAAAAGCAGAGATTGGAGCAGTGCCAGGAGGTTAGTAAGACAAAACTGAGCTTGGGGCTCCAAACTAACAGGTTTCTTAAACAGGCAACACACTATACAGCCTCATGAAGTTATTGGTTCCCACACA
Organism: Caiman crocodilus; assembly: GCA_030014935.1. Taxonomy (NCBI): domain Eukaryota; kingdom Metazoa; phylum Chordata; order Crocodylia; family Alligatoridae; genus Caiman; species Caiman crocodilus. The sequence goes on from JAGPOW010000224.1 coordinate 50,143, forward strand.
CAAGCACTCTCTCGCAGACACAATGGTGGCAGGAGAGGAAAGGCTTAATGGAGGTATTTGAGGTCCAGGCGTGCAGAGACATGTCCCTAGCTTGGAGGAAGAAGGTGGGTGATAGCTACCTATCCCAGACTGAGAGTTGATCCTTGGCCAGTTGGGGTCTTCTCCAGCAAGATGTTGTCCAGAAGCAGGCACCAGTAGGGCCTGTAGGATGGCCCAGGGCCTGCCTTCCTGGTTGCTATTGCTTTTCCGCTCTTCTCGGGGTTTTTCTTTGCTCAGAAGAAATATCCCCCTGAGGAGAAGAGGGCTGCAGAGCTTCCTCCCTTAGCCCTGCCTTCTCTAGGGGGCTCAAATGCCTCCTTCTCTCTGCTCCCCACAGGGAACTTCAATGCCTCCTCCAGCTCCACTTCCACAGGGAGCTAGAGGGCTTCCTGTGCTTTGCCCCCTGCAGGGGGCTTGAAGGTTTCCCAGGTGCTGCCTGCGGGAGCCGCGCAGGCTGTGTCGCTCCCTTCTCGAGCCAGAGCTGCAACCCACCTAGCATGCGTTCTCTCTTTCCGCCTGACCCCCCACCCTGCTTCCGTCAGGGCTTTTAAACTTTTCTACAGCGGCCAGTACAGGTGCTGGGATTGGTTTGGCTGTTTCTTCTGCTGGGAAAAGCTGATTAAACAGCTGGCATAACGCCAGTTCATGTGGCTGCGGTTTCTGTTGTGGCTTCTGCTCCAGCTGCCCTGCAGGAGGTAAGTTATCCCTGCTGGGGGTCTGTTCCTGGAGTATGGGGACTGCAGGGGTTACTCACTTTCCTTCAGAAGCCTGTGGTGGTGCCTTGCCATCACAGACCTCCCCCCTTAAGTTTCCTCATGGCGTCTGGTCTCCGCATGTGGTGTCTTGTATAACCCAATGCTCCTCCCCCATGAGGAGACCCGATCCCTCTTCCGGCTTGTCTGGGCCTTCCCATCTGGACAACCATCTGAATTGACCAAAATTATCTTTGCCCGGGTGGTGTACAATGGTTAACTTGAAAGGCTGTAACGCCAACGCCCAGTGCGTGATCTGGGTATTATGCTTTGTTTCCGTGTCAAACATGGTAATGGGGCATGATCCGTCACTACCACATATTCCCTCCCCATTAGGTAGTACTTAAAGTATTCTATTGCCCAGCATATTGCCAGACATTCCCTCTCAACCATGGCATACCTGGGCTCCATACAGTTGAGTTTGTGGCTGGCAAAAGTGATTGGATGCTCTTCTTCTTTGCATTTCTGAAGTAATACCGCTCCCAGGGTGCAGCCTGATGCACCTGTCTTTAAAACGAAAGGGGAATCAAAGTTAGGGGTGTGCACAAAAACATCATGATGCATTGCCTGCTTCAAGTCTTGGAAGCTTCTCTGCATCTTTGGAGTTGATTTCAAAGGAGCTACGGATGCCCCAGCCAATGCATCCGTGAGTGGTGTGGAGAGAGTTGCAAAATAGGGTATAAACTGTTGATATAATTAACAAGTCCCAAGAAGGAATGTAGTTGTTTGCAGGTACACAGGTCCTGAAATTGATTTATGGCTTTGATCTTATTGGTCAGGGGGCAAGTTGTCCCTTGGCCTACCCAAAATCCCAGGTATGCCATTTCTCTCCCCGATAACTTACATTTCTTGGGGTTGGTCAGCCCTGCTGCTTGTGGTGCCAGCAAGTTATCCAACCTTTGGAATGTGGCGGCTGCGCCATTGAGGCCAAAGGGCATCCATACGAATTTGAGTAAGTCCCAAGGGGTTCCAAAGGCTGTTTTGGTGCAATCCATGGGGCACATAGGGATCTGCCAATACCCCTTTGCCAGATAAAGAGTAGATATATACTGTGCTTCGCTGAACCTTTCGATGAGGTGGGTGATATGTGGCATCGAGAATACATCAAAGGTCATCAGGGCGTTAAGCTTTCTTTTATCATAAGGCTTGACCACAGACACAATGGGGCTATGCCTAGGGCTACGGGACAGTCGTATAATCCCCTGTTCTTGCATCTTCTTTATCTCCTGTCATATTTCCTGTTGCCAACATTGGGGTATTGGCCTCCACCTTTCCCTAACCAAGGCACCTTGAGGTGTTCTGATAGCATATTCTATTCCCATCACTTGTCCTGAGGCTTCCTGGAACACCACCTGGAAATCTTCTATCAAAGCCAACAGCTCCTGTCATTGTTGACTATCCAGTTCCTTCCCTATCTCCACCAATCCACCCTCTGGGGATCTGCTTAACCCGGGGCAGAGCAGTCCCAGGTCCTTCCCCATCACCTCTTCTTGTGCCATCCAGCCCTGGGGGGGTTTCCACTCCTTTCGCAGGTTCACATGGTAAATCTGGCACTCCTGGTGGTGTCCCAGCTTGAGCAATTCATAATCAACTGGTCCCACTTGTTGAACAACTGTAAACGGGCCTTGCCAATTGTGAGCTGTTTGCTTGAGGAGGCTAGAAGTGACACCAAACCATGTCTCCAGGGTGAAAGGTGTGAGTTCTTGCCTTCTTATTATAGTGAGTTTTCTGTTGCTCTTGGGTGCTCCTCAAATTTTGACCAGTGATCCGTTGGGTCCTGGTGATCCAGTCCTGAAATTCTTGGTGGTATCTCTCCGATATTCCTAACTCCATCGGCCGCTCCCATTCTTCCCTGATGACCTATAGCAGCCCCCTGGGACTGTAACCATACACCAACTGGAATGGGGAGTACCGTGTTGATTCTTGGGGTGCTTCCCTCAGGGCAAACAACAATGGCGTCAAGATGGTATCCCACCTCTGGGGGTCTTCCTGAGAGCAACATCTGAGCAAATGCTTGATGGTTCCATTTAATCTTTCCACAAGACTGTTGGTCTGGGAATGGTACCCCGAGATCTTCAACTGGGTGATGCCGAGGGTTTTATTTATGGCTTTCATTACACTGGACATAAAGTTCGCCCCCTGGTCTGTGAGTATTTCCCATGGTATGCCCACCCGTGCTATCCATTTGAGTAATTCTTCCGCTACTAACGTAGCTGTTATAGACCTCAGAGGAATCATCTCTGGGAATCAGGTGACATAAACCGCCAATATCAAAATATATTGATAACCATTGTGGGACTTCAGGAGACGGCCCACTATATCCAGTGCGACTTGGGAGAATGGTGTCTTTATTATCAGCATGGGATTCAGGAATGCCCTTGGGGATCTCCATTCTTGTATCCTCTGGAACTCTGGGCAAGTGGCCCCCACCTTTCCACGTCCTCTTGTAGACGTGGCCAAAAAAATTCTTGGACTAGCTTAGCCTGGGTCTTGGTTCATCCCAAATGGCCCCCCATGGAGGAATCATGGGCCAATCTCCACACCGTGCAGTGGAGTGAGGATGGGACCACTAGCTGCCTCCCTTTAACAGTGCCCTCCTCACCCCATTGGTCCTAATACAGTAACCCCGATTACCTTAAAACCAGGACGACTCAATGGCAATCCTTCCCCAGGGTCTTCGGCCCATAGCCACTGGAGTTCCGGGTCTTCATGTTAGGCCCAACAGAACTGGGATGCACTCACTAGCTACTCCAAGTTGATACTGCCTGATTCTCCTTCATTTGGGTGGGTTGGGCTCTTGCCAGCCAAGGCTTTTCCCCTCCTGAGCCACTTCTGTTCTTCTTCCGCAGCTTACACTCACTCAAGGACTGTGTAGAATGGCTCCCATTCTCACCCCAGGATCATCGCACAGGCTAAGGTCAGGGCTAATCTGACTCACAGCTCCCTGCAAAGCTCCGTCACCCAGAATGGCAAATAACAGCTGTGAAACTGCATCTCCCCACCAGTATACAGATCATCGTTAGGGGCCCCGCATCCTTCTGCCCCATCTGCGGGGTGAAGTCCACGGGCAGTAGGAACAGGGAACACTCCATGCCCAGCATTGTCTGGACTGCCTTGCCCCCAATACAGGCAGTTACTAGGGGCGGTTTCACCCTCCTTCATGAGCAGCGAAACCAAAACTGCAATCCGTGGGTTCTTCCTTCTCCATCTCCCTGCCTTTCTCATGGGGCAGAATGTATCCAGCTGGCCCATGGCTCAACTCACTCAGGCCCATGCCACATTCACAGGAGATGTGTTCTGTTCACACACAGCGTTAACATACCACCCCTCCCAGTGTTCCTCATCCCAAGCCCATTCACATCTCCCTTTCATTCGGCTGGTCCTCCTTCGTGGCGCGTGAGCTTTGCCCATACCCTCTTTCATTTTCTGAATTAGTGAAGGCCTCAGGCAAGTGGAGAGCTTCTTCACTGGCCTGCAGCTGGTGTCTTTGTGCCCATCTCTGGGTGTCTGCTTCCAAATCCCAGAGAAACTGCTCTAGTATGTAAAGCTTGCAACAAGCCTTGGGGTCACTTAACTTCTCTGGGCTTTTGGGCCCTGAAGGCCTGCCTGTGACTTTCTGGAGAGATCTCAAGCCTGTGAAGGACTGCCACCTTGACTGTCTCATAATCACAGGCTGCCTCCCTTGACAGGGCCCGGTAGGCAGCTTGGGCCTGATCTATCACTAGCACCCCTAGGTGGTGGCCCCACTGATTATGCTCCAGCCCTGTCTGGATAGCGGACCTCTTGAAGGCTTCTATATAAGCTTTGAGGTCATATTCCTAGTTATTTAGGGCATCTTCAGTAGAGCAGCATTACGTTGCAGCCACTCTTGCTGGTGTGCACCTTGTAACTGTTGCACCTCCAGGACTTGCCCTATGGCCTGAATTGCCTCTGTAAGCAGCTCAGTGTGAGCTATCACTGGCCATTGCATCTCTGCTTAACCCCGGGTTAGGAACTCTGTCCCATTGATGCTGTAAAAGTTTTCCCGGCCAATGCACCACTGTGACGTTCTGCCCCTTGCATGCTGCCCAGCCTGTTGGGGTGTAGCCCCTCCCCTTGACTCACCCGCCATGACTTTGATGTCAAACTATCATGAGAGGGAGTTTTCAGTGAAAATCTTCCAGGGAGGCCCTCCGAACAGACTCACAGTTGTTTGGCACAATGTTCCACTGGGCTTTGCCTCCCCTACACCCCATCCAGTCACCAACCAGGTGAATATCTGTTAATGATGATCTTCAGCCCTGTAGGATGGCTCGGGGCCTGCCTTCCTGGTTGCTATTGCTTTTCCCCTCTTCTCAGGGTTTTTCTTTGCTCAGAAGAAATATCCCCCTGAGGAAGAGAGGACTGCAGAGCTGCCTCCCTTAGCCCTGCCTTCTCTAGGGGGCTCAAATGCCTCCTTCTCTCTGCTCCCCAAAGGAAACTTCAATGCCTCCTCAAGCTCCACTTCCACAGGGAGCTAGAGGGCTTCCCGTGCTTTGCTTCCTGCAGGGGGCTTAAAGGTTTCCCAGGTGCTGCCTGCGGGAGCCACGCAGGCTGTGTTGCTCCCTTCTCGAGCCAGAGCTGCAACCCACTTAGCATGCTGCTGGCCTGCGTTCTCTCTCTCCGGATGACCCCCCACCCTACTTCCAGTGGGGCTTTTAAACTTTTCTGCAGTGGCCAGTACAGCTGCTGGGATTGGTCTGGATGTTTCCCATGCTGGGAGCAGCTGATTAAACAGCTGATGTAATGCCTGTTCATGCGGCTGTGGCTACTGTCATGGCTCCTGCTCTGGCTGCCCTGCAGGAGGTAAGTTATCCCTGCTGGGGGTCTGTTCCTGGAGTATGGGACCTGTAGGAGTTACTCACTTCCCCTTGAGAGCTTGCAGTGGTGACTCTCCATCACAATCTGGTTTCAGGGGGAGTCAGTGCAAGGCAGTGGTGCAGTCATTGAGTTGATGGTCTGGTCATTGAGCAGGAGCTATTTTTGGGCCTGCTACCATTATGTCTCAATCACCATCATTCATCTTTATTCACCCAGGAACTAATTTCCATAGGAGGGGTAGGTGTGAGTCATAGTTGCAACACAGTTACAGTAGCGTATGCTTGGGCAGGGGACACAAAATGGAGACTTGACATTTCAAGATGGAAACTTAACATTACAAGATTGAGAACTGACATCACTTTGGTTAACATACAGGAACAGGGGGGTTTGCTACATGCCTAAGATTTCAGAAAACTTGACTAGAACTTAGCATCCTTGTACAAAGCTCTTCCAGTGCTATGCTGTGTGGCTCTGAACATATTTTTATTCTTAGCTCTCTTTTGTGTTTAAATTATCAGTTCTACAGGGGAGGAAACTAAATTTTCTGTGGTCCAATTTCCAGGCATCAGGGTTATACTCTTTGCTATATAGTGGTACAAGACGTGATCACCATCATCCAGATTACTTTTGGAAATGTAGAGGTGCCCTCTTTCTTGGTGTTCTCTAGGACCATCTCTAATAAAGCACTCATGGAAGTATGTAAGAGGGAAGCTGTACATGTGTAACTGTGCTAGGTAATTATGTGTCCCCAAACAGCATGGTCTTCAGAGAGAAAGACTTAGGAAAAATCAGGATCTTAAAATATATAATCAAATGTCTCAAACAGGGAGAACACTGGGGAAGGCATCATTCCCAGAAAACATTACCTCACTTAATGACAATATTAAAATTATATGGGGCAGAACTTAAACCTTGTATTATTTAAATACAGAGATACATAGTAATGAGCCAGCCTTCACACATCGCTATCATGAGATGTAGGGAAGTGGTCTCACTGATACTGCGAAAATCCAGATAAGGATCATAAGCAAACCATGCTTCAATATCAGTAAGAAATCACAATTTCTTGTAGAAGAAAGTAAAATATTTGTTGGGCTGGGGTTCAAAGTATTCGCTGAACAGAAATGTTTACATGATTTCATTTAGCTTTCTACAATTACATTTTGGTCTTTCGTTGGAATAGAAACCTTACTTCTTATGGACAGGTACAGTCATGGGCTCTTTCCTAAACTTATTATTCTGTTATGTTTAATACCTGCCATATTCTATGCCTCACTCTCTTTTTGACTCTCTGCCTCCAGTAATTTCTCCCAGTCCATGACTTCATTTAGTCCGTGGTTTCATAGCAATCAATCTACTCCTTCACCATTTTCTTCACTGTCTTCTTGTTCTCTCGTCTCCCCACTTTCCTTCTGTTTGGTAGTGTCTTTAAGCATTGTGTCCATCACCTCCTCAGCAGTTTTTTGTGATATAACCTCTTTTAGACTGAATTTCCATCCCTAGCTGAACTTTAATCCTTCATACTATTTAACACATCTAGCTGACACCCTGAAGTTAGTGTCTTCATAACTTAATTCCCTTTCTCCTTTTTGCTATTCAACTTGCTTTTGTCTCCCTTTCTAAGCTCATTGTCAAGATGAGTCTTCTGGAATTGTAACTTCCATGCCTTCTCACACTTTGCTGTTTCTCTCCTCTCCCCTGCAGTAACATGCCAGTGTTTATCACAGTTATGTTGTTTTCTCATCTGCGATGTCTTTAAAGCCAACTTTATTACTAACTGGACGCATCTACATGAGATCCTACTTCGCTCTAGCGATGATCTATGGCACCCTAGCATTGACAAGCACTAATTATGATGCCGCTGCTATGGCACAGTAGCAACAAGCTACTTGATACTGCACAGTAAAGTAGCTCATTGATACTGCATAGTAGGGTTGGAAATGGCCCGTGCATCACTGGGAGTGCTCACTACCAGCACTTATGGCAAAGTGAGGCACACTTATAGATGCACCCACAGATTAGCACATTATGTGAATTTAAACTGGTTTATTTCCACCAACCCAAAATTATACTTGTGTGTGTGTGTGTGTGCGTGTGTGTGTGTAAATTATATATATACACTTCATTTAATTTAATATTCTATTTACATTTTTCAAGTTTAAATTAAACCAAACACCACCCCCCCTAAAAACCTTCCCCTTCCCTCCCCTCACACTCCATCTGATCCTCTCCTTCAAAAGACCCTTTAAACTAATTTTTCCTTCTTTTAAGCATCTAATAATGGGAGCAAAAACTAAAAAAAAAAAATAATGATATAAGCTGCATGGAGTATTTACCTTGTACTATTTCCATGATTGTCCTTTAAGACAACTTGAAATTTCTCTATGCAAGTGAACATTTGTCACTCCCACACCCTGAATTCCATACAGAGTACTCCTTACAGTGCATTACAATTTTATACTACATCAGCATTTATTAGTGCAGCTTCTAGTGGTAATGCTTTTGCTGCTGGCGATGATAGGATTATCAAGGAGTATTTTTGTTACAAATAGTTTTCTCTAGGTTTTCAGGTGTTTCCTTATCTGTGGAACTTGAGTGGGAGTCAGAGGACTTTAGTATCATTCAACGGTTTTCCATTATTGTGTGCACTTAAGTAAATTATTCAACTTCAGTGACTTAGTTTTCTTAGCTCTAGCAAAGGGAACGTCGGTGAAAGCACTTTCCGATTTATTGGCAAGATAGATATATAAAGAAGGTTTTATAGGTTTTTTATAGGTTTTGCATATATCTACCTCTGTTCATTTGAAGCAGGAAAGAATCTTACTTATAGTTACTTGAGGTGCCAGAAAAGTAGGAATAAGATGTGGCTGCATGGGGCTACTGCCCGAATATCAAGTAATTCATTGAAGTGATATGAATCATATAGTTTAGATTTTTATTACATCAGGTATTCTCTCTCTTTCTCTCTCCCACTCTCCATGTGAGAGAGATCTCATCTATCTATCTATCTATCTATCTATCTATCTATCTATCTATCTATCTATCTAT
>JAGPOW010000224.1:58920-70256 GCA_030014935.1 Caiman crocodilus
ATCTATCTATCTATCTATCTATCTATCTATCTATCTATCTATCTATCTATCTATTTTACTTTCATATACTTAAAACAATGTTATTTATTTCTATCTACCCTGTATTAGATACTAAGTTTTCAACCCTCTCTTCTGCCAAGAAATATAAACTAGCAGAGTTACTTCCAGAGACATGAGAACTCTCAGAGGTGATGAGAGAGATTTTCATATTGCTGATCTTAATTAGTGTTGCCAGTGATGGTCAGGCTTTTGGTTCACGTCAATAAGTATTGTAATTATTAATTTAAAAATTTTGTACCAGATCCTGCCCTCTCTTCTTCAAGTGTATGTAGTTTGATTAACTTTGCTGGAGTGAAAACAATACAGTTAGGGGAAAGGTTGTTTTGTTTATAGCACAGGGAAGGAATGTCACAGTGTCACTTGATTATCATTCTGTATCAGTAGGAGATAACTGTTTATTTTCCCATCTGGCTTTAGGGATCTCCCCCCATATTCATAAAGTTCTGAGCTGTTCAGGAAGTAATAGATCATTGCCTTAAATATTCCTTCATCTGTAATGACCCTGAAAGAGAGAGAGAGAGCTTCTTCTCTTTTGACAGCAGTTTGTATATGATGATGGAAATGCATGGTCTGAGACCGTGAACAAGCTATCCCCTTAGCTATACCAGTGAAAATCCCAGGGGGTCACAAGATTTGATTCATTCTTGCTTTTCTTTACTGAAACTCTGTCAGTGTCAATGGAGATGCTCTAGAGCAATAGTTCTCAAACTTTTCACATTCCAGGTACCCCTCTCCAGACATAAGGCACCCCTTCATATCTTTATATGAATTGACCAGCACTCCATTTCAAAAATATTTTATTTACTATAGTGCTTATCTGTTTTTAGAGATAATGCAATGGGGACAGGGCAGCAGCCAGGCAAGGAGAATCCTGAGACTACACATATCTCCTCATTCCAGCTGATTTCTTCACAGCTTGCAACACCCTTTGAAAGATCTTGGAGAGCCCTAAAGTACCCTGGCACCCTGGATGAGAGTCACTACTCTGGAGTAAAACTGAAATAAGAATCATGAACCAAGATATCCTCTTCTTTTAGTTATTTTGACTTAAATTAAAACAAAAAAGTATATTAGGCTTCTTGATTCTATTTATTTGAATAGTATTTTTGGTACTTAAGTGTCTTAAGACTTTTGTAAACCAGACACTAATATATTCCTTGTTTTGTTTCCTATTTTGCAGAGATTGGAATTCTGTCTTTGGCTCCAGCTCTTACTTTTCTGACACTGACTTGAGACTTTGTATTTTCATTATTTTGCCTGTACTTTGTATTTGATATAAGGAGATTTGGGAAAAGAAGGTGTAGCATAAACTAAGTCATAAAGCAGATGGCACTTCTGACCACCTAACAGAGCAGTCTTGCAGAAACTTTGCCTCTTCTGAAAAAAAAATGTATTCTGCTTAAGAAAATCAAGCATCACTGAAGGGAAGCAGAATGTGCAGCTTTTGAGAAAACCCTTGGGTATTTCTCATTAATATCTCTTCAGCCCTGTTAATGGAAGCATTGCTGCTCAGAAGGGAGCATTTACTTCCAAGTCTTTAAACTCCAGATTAAACATGCTTAGAAGGATGACTTGGGGAAATGAAACCTTGATTACTGAGTTCATTCTCCTGGGGTTCACCAGTCTTCTTCAGCTCCAGGTTCTGATGTTTGTGGTGTTCCTGGTTACTTATGTGGTAACCCTAATTGGTAACATTTTCATTGTCCTAATAACAATGGTGGATACTGCCCTACAAAACCCCATGTATTTCTTCCTCCGAAATTTGTCCTCCCTAGAGATCTGCTTCACGTTAGTCATCATCCCTAAAATGCTGGTGAATCTCCTCTCAGATAACAAATCTATCTCCTTCCCTGGCTGCATGTTGCAAATGTATTTTTTCTTCTTCTTTGGCAGCACAGAATGCTTTCTCTTGGCAGCCATGGCCTACGATCGCTATGTGGCTATATGCCACCCACTGCGCTACACAGTTATTATGAGCAGGAAGGTGTGTATCCAACTGGCAGTGACTTCATGGATCTCAGGCATTCCTGTGGGGACTGTGCAGACCACATGGTTGTTTAGTTTTCCATTCTGTGGTCCCAATGAAGTTAATCACTTCTTCTGTGATAGTCCCCCAGTGTTGAAGCTGGTGTGTGGGGACACATACCTCTTTGAGATGTATGCTGTGACTGGCACAATTTTAATTGTGCTGTTCCCCTTCATTCTTATCCTGTTCTCCTACATTCATATCATTGCCACCATCCTGAGGATGCCCTCAGCTGAACATAGACACAAAACGTTCTCCATCTGCTCCTCTCACTTGGTGGTTGTGTCTCTATTCTATAGCACAGCTTCCTTGACTTATTTCCGGCCCAAATCAAGCTATTCCCCAGACACCAAGAAGCTTCTCTCTCTGTCCTACACAGTCTTCACACCCATGTTAAACCCCATTATCTACAGCTTGAGGAACAAAGAGGTAAAAGGTGCCCTCAAGAGAATGATTGGTAAAAAAATATATTCATGGAAACTGTAAATGAGTTTTTAAGCAGGTGAATATTTCTGGCAACTTAGACTGCAAACAGACTTTGCATTTTTGCCACCATAAAAGCTGCCCCTTCCTTGTCATATCACAAATGCCCATTATTGTTGTGGTGACAGTTTCTGTTAAAAATCTGGGTCACTTCTTTGTGGCAGATGTCTGTTTGCTTTATAGCTGGACAGCACAGGCAACCCAGAGATGCCCTCACTCTCCAGCCACCTCAAACAGGCACTCTCAGGGCTCCAGGGCCCCAATCTCTTGTAGTTTCCATGTCTGCAGACATGTTCTCTGGGTCTGAAAATGGTGGTATGATGTATGAAATGCAGGCGGATGCTAGGAGGCCCTTACCAACTGCCACACCCCATACTGGGCAGCAGTGACCACAAGATGATCAAGTTCAGGATCCTGACATAAAGAAAAAAGGAGAGCAGGAGAGTATTGACCCTGGACATCAAAAAAGCAGCCTTTGACTCTCTCGGGCAACTGATAGGCAGGACCCCTGAGAGACCAGTCTGTGTGGGGAAGGAGTCCAGGTGAGCTAGTTGTATTTTAAAGAAAACTTACTAAGGATATAGAAACAAGCCATCCCAATGTGCAGGAAGAATACCAAATATGCAGGTGACCAGCTTGGCTTTGCAGAGAACATTTCAGTGAGTTTGACACAAAAAATAGGAAGTTTGCAAGAAGTGGAAGTTTGGACAGATGACTAGGAAGGAGTATAAGAATCTTACTCAGGCATGCAGGGATGAAATCAAAAAAGCCAAAGGACATTTGGAGTTGAGAAAATCTGAATGTGTACATGTCCATGGGACCAGATGCAATGCATCTTAGAGTGCTGATGTGATTGCAGAGCTGCTGACCTTTATCTTTGAAAACTCATGGTGGTCAGAGGAGATCCCAGATGATTGGAAAAGGGAAAATATAGTGCCCATCTTTAAGAGAGTGAAGAAGACAGATCCAGGGAACTATAGATTCATTCAGTCTCACCTCGATCACTGGAAAAATCATGACACAGATCCTTAAGGAATCCATTTCTATGCATTTGCAGGAGAATAATGTGATTAGGAACAGTCAGCATGGATTCAACAGGGGCAAGTCATGCCCAGCCAACCTCATTGCATTATAGGATGAGATGACTGGCTCTGTGAATACAGGGAAAGCAGTGGGCAAGGTATACCTTGAGTTTAGCAAAACTTTTATAATATGGCAGTCCCAGGCAGGCACACATTACAAGCTGAGTAAATCTGCAATGGATGAATGAACTGAAAGGTAGATAGAAAGCTGGCTGGATTGTTGGGCTCAATAAGTAGTGATCAATGGCTTGAGATCTAGTTGGCAGGCAGTATCAAGTGGAGTGCCTCAGGGATCATTCCTGAAGCTTCTTTTGTTCAGTATTTTCATTAATGATTTGGAAGATAGGAATGATTCCACCCAAATCAGGATTGTGGATGACACCAAGCTAGGGGACTAGTAGATATGTTGGAGGGTAGGGCTAAGATTTAGAGTGGCCTAGGAAAGTTGGAGGATTGGGCCAAAGGAAATTTCTTGAGGTTCAATAAAGACAAGTACAAATCCTGCACTTAGGACAGAAGAATCTCATGCATTGCTACAGGCTCAGGACCAACTGGTTAAGCAGCAGAGCTGCAGAAAAGGACAAGGGGGTTACAGTAGACAGAAAGTTGGATATGAGTCAACAGTGTACCCTTGTTGCCAAGAAGGCTTACAGTATACTGGGCTGCATTAGCAGGGGCATTGACAGTAGATCAAGGGACATAGTTCTTTTCCTCTCTTCTGTACCAGTGAGGCCACATCTGGAGTACTGTGTCCAATTTTGGCCCCCTCACTACAGAAAGGATGTGGACAAGTTGGAGAGATTCCAGCAGAGGACAATCAAAAACTTGCTCACTTAGAGGGTGGTGAAGCACTGGAATGGGTTAAATATTGAGGTGGTAGAATCTCTATCCTTAGAAATGTTTAAGACCTGCCTCTACAAAGCCTTGGCTGGAATGATATAGTTGGTGACATTCCAGTTTTGAACGGGGGTTGAACTAGATGACCTCCTGAGGTCCCTTGCAACCCTAAATTTCTATAATTCTATGATTCTGTATTGTGGTGACACACCTGGGGCCATTTTTCCCACAGGATTGGGCTAAGGAAGCCCCAGGAGCAGCAGGAGCCTTACCTTGCAGCAGAACCGTGGTATTTATTTTTGCTGATTGGTCGGATCAGCTTTTCCAGAACACATTCCGACACAGCTGATGCTATAACAAAAATTATGCCAATCTTTAGCCTTAGGATCTTATTACAAGGCAATTTTAGGTGGCTTATTTAGCTCTTAACCCTTGGATTGGCTGCATATTAACACTTTTATGTGATTTAAGGCACTTGTTATACACCTCAAAATTACACCACTCCAAAGTTACGTCACGTCAGAACAGGGCTTTCTCTAATCTGCATAACCTTGCTGCTTTTCCATTAAGGTGTGGCCACTCACCAAAGCTATTGTGCCCAAATTGAATCCTTCTACTATTCCAGGATGATGTGGCATTCACTCTGCCCAGTGGGAGCAGCTGCTCACTGGGCACATTGGGTAGGGGATTAAGCCCATGGAAACCTTTAATTGATGCATTATTAAGCAATCTAAGCACTTAATTAGGGTCTAAAATAAAATATTTTATAAAAGTAAACTATGCTTATCGTGACTTACAAGCAATATCAACTAATATACATTATTAAATAATGCCAACTATATAATAAAATAATACCAGCTATATACACTTTATTTAATATCAATTATATACAATTTATTCATTTTATTAACTAATATCATCTAAGCACTTAAACTCCAAATCAAAATATCCTATGAAAATAAATCTATGAACAACTTGAATTTTAACTAATACTGACTAAATACTCTTTATTAATTAATACCAGTTATATACCCTTTAATAAAGGACAGTCCAAAAACATTTTCTGAAACTGGGTGCATCCTGTTCTACTAAGGTGTGGCCACTCCCCTATTCTGCCCAAGTTGAAGGTTTCCAGTATCCCAGGATGCTCCAGGGCTATAGCACTGTGCCTGGAGGGAGACATGAGTGGTCCTGGGCAGGAGCAGGAGGCATTGTGGCTACTAGGTGCTCCAGGGCTGGGCACACTTTGCACACTCCCCTCACCACTTACCTTCTGAGTGGTAGCTCTGGTTCTGGTGCAGTCAGTGGCAGTGGTGGCCCTGGCTCTAGCCCAGCTAGGAAGTAGCAGCAATGGCAACTCTGGGTCCAGCTGGGTCAGTGCCATAGAGGCTGGAGCCAGAACTGAAGCTGAAAGTAAGCAGTAGGGGCAGAGGAGGGACAAGCAGGTGGTGGGGGCAGACTGTACAGTCTTCTCCAGACTCCACCCAAACCACATACCGCATAGTTTCTCCCATGTACCCTTCCCAACACATGGTCTCCCCTATGTTCCCCCCCACGCCCTCCTCTCCCTTCCCCCTGCTCTGCTCCTCCTGCACCACACAAGCCATCCTATCCCAAAGCATGTGGTGGCTCAGGTATGGCTTATTCCTGAGCCTGGGGACTGAATCAAGAACTCAGAGCCACCCACCCCACATGGAAACATAGGACCAAGCTTCAAGAGTCTGTCAATCCCAAATTGGCCTTATCAGCCATCTTCAGACCCACAGAGAAGACCATTAGGGAAGACTATCATTCTTAACCACAAGGGATTGCCAATAATATATTGACACCAAATATGGTATTGATGGTAGTGATGCCTGGGGTGTTAGAGCAGCTACTGCATCATCACTAAAATAGTCCATGTCAGAGCAGTGGACTTGGACCAGGATTCTGCTCAATATAGAGAGCTACTTTCTAATCCACCTCTGAGGTGCATAAATGGACTAAACTGTCTAAGTGTGATTATATTCCACCCTGCTTGAGTTGCTGAAAAATTCTTAATTTACATGGTGAGTCCATCCTCTTCCTCGCTGCTATATTCTTATGATTCAGTTTTGGGGGTTCACAGGGTAGTGTGTTGAAAAGGTAGATTCATGAATTGATTTTCAGAAACTCAGGGTGGTATAGAATTGCAATGTGGTGCATAAATCTGTTTGCATAAATAAGAGGCAGAGTAAAATCTGGACCAGAATTCTCTTATTCTATGCTGCCTTGAAGACAATATGTTATGAGACAGAAGTCAATCATGGCATGTCTACACACTTCCCTGCCTGAAATACCATGTGTCATACACTAAAATAAACAGAATATAGCCACTATAGAGAAATGTTATGCATCTTGGACTGTACTAAATCTCCAGGCCTATTGGAAACTAAAATGCCATCAATCTTTTTTTTAGCTCACTAAAACTGTTAATTGTGGATTACATGCAAGTGGAAGATAGGATTGTGCAAAATTTTGCCACCCATTTTGTTTTGATGCTGTTTTGAGTGGTTTCAACCTTGAAACAGCAAAATCAAAATGAAACAGGACGGCTTGAAATGATCAAAATGAAACAGGGCAGGTCAAAACGTTTCAAAAAGTTTGAAATGTTTCAAATTTTGACTATGAAGCTGGGCTTATCTTTAATAGCTTCCCTGTAAGGAAACAGAAAGTAAAGTAAAGGGAGGGAGGGGAGGGTGCAGGGGGTAGGGAGGAGTTCTCTCATTATTGACATACGTAGTTGGCCAGTGACTGTCATCCTTTTCTGAGGTCCCTTCCAACCCCAGTGCTCTGGGGGAGGGACAGAAAAACTTCATAAAAGGCAGCCTTGTTTGAACTGCCCTGTGTTCTGCTTTAGGGTCACTTAGTGATCTGTCTGTACTAGCAGCTCACTGTCACACCACTACGGCTAGGAGCACTGATTTTCTAAAGGATTCCCTGCTTGCTACCCTAGCAAGAGGGATTTCAGAATACCGTCTTCTTGTAGGTGCTTTTACTTTATTACTATATTCATTGATTTATTCTTTTGAATCTTATTGGATAGGGTTACTATAGAATTTACTATGTATGTATGTTTATGTATGTATGTTTTTATATGTTCATTCTTTCCACCACACCACCGCTTTTTAATTTATCTACACACAGAGATATTTCTGTCAGGTTCATAAATCTCATTACTGTATCTCAGCTTGCTTTGAGCTTATCTACACACAGAGACATATTTCTATTAGGTTCGTAAATCTCATTACTGCACCTCAGCTCACTTTGAATTTATCTATGCACAGGGGCATATTTCTATTGGGTTTGTAAATCTCATCACTGCATCACACCCACATTTTTCAGTTTATGTAGGAACACAAACACAGTTATATATTTCTTGGAAAGGAAGACATGAAACACATCATGAAGCGTGGTAGAAAGGCAGGTGGTCACACTGGCCAGCCTTCAGGAAAGGATAGAAAAGGGAGTAGAGGGAGATCTGTAAGTCCCCTCCCTCCCCTGACCAAATTGAGATGCAACCTCTTTCCTCCAGCTGAAAGGGATGAGGCTGCTACAAGCAGCAAGGAAAGGGTAGCAGTGCCACATTGTCACTGCCTGTGCCTGAGGCTGCATCCCATCCACATGCAGCAGCTATAACCCCTCCCACCTTCACCATGATGACAACCACAATCAGCAGCACCAGCACAGCAGCCTACTCCACCCCTTTGTCACTTCCCATGCTAAGCCTTCCAATGCCAGAAGAAGAGCTGGAGCTGGATCTGGGTCTTAGTGCCCTAGCAAGGGAAATTATGGGGAAGGAGGGGGAATCAGATGAGTTTGTGCTCAACACCCCTCAAGTTTCCTTTCAAGCCAGATCTCCTTCCCCAGAAGGCACTTCAGAGGAGCTTTATGTAGAGGTGGAGGCAAGTGGCTCAGCTGAGTCTGCTCCTCCTCTTCCTGTGTGTCTGCTTGCTGAGGAGGGGGAAAGTACAGCAGCATCCACAGATGCACCAGGAACCTTAGAAGTATGTGGGTAGTGTGATCTGGGATCATTTTGAGCTGGCAGATGATTTCACATATGCTATCTGTCTGCACTGTTGAGCCAAAACCAGCCAGGGCAAGGGAACAAAACATATGACCACCATCTCCGCAGGCACCACCTCCTTGATTTTGCTCCTCCTCAACTTGGCACCAGTGGGATTGAGACCAAAGGGAAGTACCCCACTCGCTCCAAAGTTGCTGTCCCCCCAAAGCAGAGGCAGGCCACGCTGGAACAGTGGGGGAAAGGAGGACAGAAAATGGGGCAAATTGCAAGGCCAAGAGAAGTCACCCAGAGATTTGGGGAAATGCTTGCTGCCAATGGCCAGCCCTTGCCTTGAGTGGCAAGGGTTCAGGTGGCTCATGGTACTTGCAGTCCCATCATACCAAGTGCCCACATATACCACCTTCAGTAGGAAGGTGGTTCCATCCCTGTATGAAGCATGCATGGGATACTTGAGGGATAAGTTGCACAAGGCAGGTCTGCAGATGGCTTTACACTTCACCTTGGGCATCTGGAGCAGCCAGGGTGGAGATCGTACCTAACTCTCTCTCACATGGCACTGGTGTGACCAGTCAGGCTGTCGGTGGGCTCTCCTTCAAGCTGAGGTGCTGGATAAGTCCCACACAGTAGCAGGGATCATGGGGACCATGAACCACCTGGTGGAGTCATGGTTTACTGGGCAGGGTAGCTCACCCATGTCTTCATGGTCACCAACAATGGGGCCAATATGGTCAAGGCAGTCTGTGATGTCAACTTTGTTGGCACCCGCTGTGTGGCACACAAGTTGTTGTCAAGGACCCCTCGGAGGGGGAGAGGGCTGCTGGTGATGGCACCAGCACCACCAGCAAGTTAAATTCCAAATTCAGGAAGGTGGAAGGCTACTTCCACTGGAGCAACAAGGAGTGTAAGATGCTACAGGACAAACAAACAGAGCTGAACATCCCGCAGCACAAAATCATGCAGGATGTAGTTTTGATGGAACTCCACATGCCTGATGCTCAAGAGGCTGGTGGAGCAACAGAAGGCCATTCATGACATGGCCCTGCTTGGGGAGATCAGGATCAGTGGCCCCCTGAAAAAAGCTGAGTAGGACACCATCTCCCAGATCTTGGTGGTCCTCAAGCCCATTCATGAGATCACCAAGAGTCTCTGTGTTGCTGATGCCCTCCTTAGCCAGGTGATCCCTATAGTGAGGGAACTTCAGAGCCAAATGGAGAGCTTCCATGGGATCAATGTTCTTGGCTGGGGCAGGCCGCTGTTACCAGATGTGCAGGCACTGGTGAGGTGGCTGAAGGAGGGCATCAGGAAATGGCTTGCGATCCAGAACAGTCCATGTGCTGCCCGCCATGTGTGACCCAAGGGTGAAGGGAACTGTGTGTGACAGCCAAACACTGAATCAGTGGATGGATGTGCTGGTAAAGAAAGTCAGGAGACAGAATGGCAGAAGTGGGGGGATGTGGAATAGGGGGATTCACTGTCTCATGCTAGCATGCCAGTCCTTCACCAGAGGCTCTGCCAATATGGGCTAAGAGTATGGCTTCTATGGTGGGATCCAGAGCCACCAGACCCCAGCATCAGGCAGGTAGTGATCATGCCTTGGTGGCTGCTTATCTTGCTGAGGATATGGAGCCACTGCTGTGTGACTCCTTGGTTTACTGGGCAAGCCACAGCCTGGTGTGGCCAGATATGTCCACCAACCAGTATGCCAAGTGAGAGAGTCTTCAGCATCACTGGGGATGTAATGACACTCCGCTACACCTACTTGGATGCTGGTTTGGTGGAGCAGCTGGTGTTCCTGAAGGTGAAACTCCCACTGCTGGGGTTCCCCAAGCTTCAGGTGCAGATGGACTGAATGCCACACTCTGCACTGTGTCCACAACTATTTCCTTTTTTCATTTAAAAAAACAAATAAACAACAGGTAATGCCCTGCTTTCAGCTTGAGGGGCACTAACTGCATCACCAGCCAACAGAAGAACATGTCCCTGCTGAGCTTGTTCCCCTGCCAGGATGAACGTGGAGGTATGAGATGGAACTATTGGGAAGGAGGAGGCCCCAGGTCCTGGGCATGACCACTAAAACTGCACCCTGCCAGGGTACGGAGGCCTGGAGGGACTGCTGATGGCGTGGCAGCCCCATAAATGCCAGGAACAAAGATCCTTTGGTGAAAGGCGGGTAGGAAGCACCATAACCTCCAGCTAACACACTCACACACATAGTCCTGGCTGAGGAATGCCCAGACCTGTCACGTCTTTGACAGGCCTGACGCTTGCTGGTTGCAGTGAAGTTGTGAGGCTCCTGGTGAGCTCAGCTTAACTGCCTGGGATGCCAGCTTTCAGGCTGAAAAACCCTTTGTCAGGTTGAGGACCCTTTGTCAACTTGTGGTTGGTCTTGGATGGAAGGAATAGATTGCTGTTAAGCCAGCTATTGCTATTGAGCCAGCTACTTTATTTTCATCTGCCATCCTTTACAGTGGAGGACTAAACTTGTTATGCTACAGTCCAAGTCTGGATTCGTTACCTGGTATGCGTGAGCCAATATACGAATACCAGTTGGAAGTTTGAAAGAAAAGAAAGTTGTTATTGCCAGCAATAAAGGTGCAAGGTAGCAAGCACACCCATCACTATTTCTACGAGTCTTTTATACAGAAACTTTCAAAGGTTAGTAAGCATACTGTTCAGTGAATGGTTACAGGCAGGTGATGTAAGAAGTTCTCTACTGAGCATGTCTCTATACCTATGTTTTAACCATGTACTTCATTTCCATACATGTGTGTTTCATTAGCATCTTAACTCTCCACCTAGGGGT
>JAGPOW010000224.1:75656-100710 GCA_030014935.1 Caiman crocodilus
AGGGCAGGCTCTTTTTTCCTGGGCACCACCAGGGGTAACTAGGACCAATGGTCACAAGTTACTGGACAGCAGGTTTAGGTTGGACATTAGGAAACACTAATTCACAGTTAGGGTGGCTAGGATGTGGAACCAGCTTCCTAGGGAAGTTGTTCTTGCTCCTACCATGGGCATGTTTAAGAGTAGATTATATAGGTACTTGGCTGGGGTCCTGTGACCCCAGGACTCGTTCCTGCCATTGGCAGGGGGTCAGACTAGATGGCCTGCTCTAGGCCCCTTCTGACCCTAGATACTATGATACTATGATTCTATATTAGATAGGCGTTGCATTAAAATATGGGGGGGAAAGAAAACAGAACTGAGAGTTGAGACTACAACCAAGGAGCCTCCTCTCCTAGGAAAGTGCTGTCCTGTGCTTTCTAAGTTAGAGATACCTCAGGGAGAAATCTGTATTTGTCCCAAAAGCAAAATCGAGTTCTTTGGTTTAACAGGTTATAATATTGGGTGAATTAATAAACAACAAAAAAAAGAGAACTAGACCCAGAAAAATAACATTTGAAAAGTGTTTAGGCACCTAGGGAAGAAGAAAGCAGCTAGCACAGCAATAGTTAAACTTCTAGCCCTGTGGGCTGACTGAGTGGCGTAAGGTTGATTGGTGGGCTGGGTCAGCAACATGCAGGGCCATCACACAGACATTATACAATCCCACATGACATATCTTTGAGCCAGACTGACCCTGCACATCTCAAAGCAGCACTCCAGATCTGGCCACACACCAACCTCATCCTGTGCACTGTTTCCTGCAGCAGAATGATACCTTGTATGAGCTCGTTTGTGGACTGGTGATCTAGTGTGCAGGACTCTATTTCTTCTTGCTTAGGATCTTGCAGCAGAAAACATATAAACATGCGTATATCTACGACTATTCAAGGAAGCTGAATACAATGGACCACATCTAGTCCACCAGGTGACAAGTGACACAGGGTCAGGCATGGGGAGGCGGAGGGTGGGGGGTCTGGTGCCTTGCCCCTCACTGCTGTTTTGCAGGAGTAATGAATTTAACACAATGCTCCATTAATTAGGTTCTATACATGGAAGATTATAGAAAAATATTTTTCATGTATATAATCTAATTCTAGTGGGGGTCATCTTGATTTTGGGTAAACATGGTATGTTATTAGTAAGTGGCTTATAACCTAACTTTTAAAACTATCTGAAACAGGGATAGTTGGCAAATCCCAATTTATGTTTATGCATCTCAGTGGCACATGGGTAGCCATGAAAATGACTTTTTGTTTTGGTTTGTTTTGGAGTATTTTTGCATTTTTACGTATCTTAGATTCTCTTTCCACTTGTGGAGGCATACATGTATGAATTCACTAACTGAGCATTCTCAGAAGACTCCACTATGGTTGTATAGGCTCTGTGGTAGAACAGGATAACCTGTATGTGTAGCTGCAGTTATGTCCCTGAAAACTACATTGGAGGGGGGGAAAAAAACAAACCTGGTTCACAAATATTTGTCAAAGGAGAAGAATCCTTCCATCTCTTAACCCAAGGGCCTGATGCTTGGGGCACTTCCTTGTGGAGAGAGAGACCTAGCTTCTGTCCCTCCCCAACCACTGTCCTGAGAAAGTTTAAACCTGCATTATCTCTCTCCCAGTCAAAGTTGTGTCTTCCAGCTTTCTTATTGAACATGGCCTACCAGCCAGCCATGAGAGAGAGATGTGGAGCCTGGAGGACACATAAAACAAAAAGATTGTGGTTCATTGAGGCTAAATGAGGAAGGTCACTTGTTCTGGGTTCAAACTGATTTTTTTCTGAAACTGTCAATAAATATTCATGGAGAATCAGCCAAAGAGCCAGGGCAAAGAAAGACTTCTTCCTACGGCAGAAACCAAAGAAAGAGTTATTTATTTCTGATATAGAAATACAAGAATCCTTCTATTATTTAAATAAGCCCATTTTAATGAAGAACCTTTCTTTGAACACTGTTTTATGATTATAGCTATTTATAGTATTTTTTCCCATTCACAAGTTGATAAAGTACCTCGTCCCATCCATTCAACTTTCATACATGCCCAGATATAGTTAGTATGATTCATACCTTCAGGGGAAACTTAATTTTATGTTTAGATGCCCAACTCCTATAGAGTGCCTCTGAGGGCATGTCTACACGAGACACCTAAATTTGAATGAATGTTTTTTACTGCCAAGTAAGCATGTGTGTTTACACTTGCACATGCTTACTTCACAGTAAACTTCCCTAATCATTTGTAAATTTGCTACCTGCAAATGCAAGTAGCAAATTTATTTGGGATTAGTAATGGTGCTATAGCATTCGTGTAGACACCTAACTGCAAGCAAAACCTGCTCCCAGTCAGCTGTCCAGTGGGGGCAGCAAAAAGCTCCCCGCCCCAGAAGCTGCTTGCTGCCAGGGAGGGCTCCATGTCCCCCTGCCCCAGCAGCAGGGAACTCCAAGCCCTCTGCTCCCCAGTCATGATCATGGAGCAGTGGCTGGGAGATCCTTATCACCCAGCTTGAGCTCTGCGGAGCCCAGACTCTGAGATAGGGGTCTCTCAGCCCAAGCCCCACAGCTGCAAAGCTCAGGCTAGGAAATAACAATCTTCCAGAAGTGGCACTGTGGTTGTGGAGCTGCTGTTGGGAGATAAGGGTCTTGCAGCCCAAGCCCCACAATTGCAGAACTTAGGCTGAAAGATAATCATCTCTGAACAGCAGCCCCACAGTCATGGAGATGGTGCTGAGAGACAAGTGTCTCCCATCCTAAGCTACAAGACTGGGAGCTGGCACTGGGAATCGCTCCTCACAGGGCAAGGGAGCCCTTTCCCTTCCAAGCTGTGAAGAAGCCATCATAGGGCTTATCTCAGGAGTGAGATGTGTGCTCCATGCTGACTGCAGTGGGAGAGAGAAAGATTTCACTTGTTTGCTCTGATAGATGGATACCCTTGTGAAAACTAGTAATGGGTTACACAAAAGTGTGTATGCATATGAACATGCATACACACATATGTGCCTGCATAGTTGGATCTAATGTTTACTAAAGGGGGTGGCAGCATACTTTCCTTTTAGCTTTTAGAGAAGTGGAGTTAAAATGTGGCTGGACCCTAGGCCAGTGGGGTACAACAGGCAGCAGACGCTGGGAAGGAAACTGCATGCTACTCCCGCTGTTCCCAACTGAACCCAGCAGCTTGTGCAGTTGCTATCTGTAGCCCACAGCTGCAGCAGTGGGGCATCCAGGAGCAGGAAACCTGCCCACTGCTACTGCTTGTTCCCTAACAAGCCTGGCATCCCTTTCAGTTAAAGCCCCTACCTAGAATAGGGGAGGAGCAGCTCTGGGCCTCCCTCTACACTCAGATCAGCTGAGGACAGTGGTAGCTGCAAAAGAAAAGGTGGTTACTGCATCACCCCCCACCACCCGAATCTGCATACATGTGCCCGCACGCATACAAATACAGACGCATAATGAGAACATTCCAAAGAAAAGCAGAATGGCAGAATGGAGATGGATTCATTGAGAAAAAAGAAACTTATCTAGATCCCAGTGGCTCCTTGGCTGTCTGAGATTATTTCTAATGATTCGTGAACTACACTGTAACTCAAAAAGAAATCTGATTAAACTTGTTTGAAAGAATGAGTTGGTGATTCACAATTCATGAAAGGATCAGGATTCCAAAAGCTTTTGCCCATTATCTTGCATACTTCCTATGTTATGTGAGCACAGGAAACTTGGCCAGGATTCTCTGCCAGCACAGCTCTGACATTTACATCCCCCAGAATATACAAATTCTCAATGTTTGGAACCTTACTCATAACAATAGCCAGTTTATTGTAAAAGCTATCGTTAACCTCAACAGAAGAGTCAAGTGTTGGAACGCAAGCGCTCGCACTGCGCCTTCTGAAGCATAAAGATAAAACATGGAGATCTTCTCAGAACCAGTTAATGGATTTCTGGTTATTAAGAAGAATTTCTGCTTTAAACAAATAGATTAAAGGTTTGAGGATTGAAATGAGCCATTCTTTATTAATGCTTGTTGTTAGACATTACTGTATGGTTACACTTCTTCATCCTTCACCCCCAGCTGTTCCCTTGTGACCACTTTATTGTATACTCACCCTCTTAACCATTCCCAGCTTCTTCTTCCCCCTACAGTATAGATACATATCATTTTGGAGTCATCTCAAAAAGGAACACAGACAAGCTGGGAACAATATGAACATAGCATAAGAACATAAGAATTGTCATATTGTGTCATATCAGTGGTCCATCTCGAAAAGTACCCTGTCTGATAGTGGCAGGAATAGTAGTTTTGGAGGGCGGGTATATGAAAAGGATACAGGAAAAACTCCGTTATCTGGCATGCATGGGAACTGGGGGTTGCTGGATAACCAAATATGCCAGTTATCTGAGAGGTGTCTTTGCCTGGTTGGGCAAAGACGTCCCTCCCCCTGCATCCAGCATGGCCACATCTCCCACCCCTCCCCTGGTGTCAGTATGCAGGGCAAAAGGACGGCTGGAGGCTCCACGCAGGCTGCTTTACCCTGCACAGGCTGCTTTTCCCTGGGCTGTGGGATTCGACAAAACCAGAAGCCCCACTTCTGGTTTCCTTTTTGCTGTGTTGACCAGCTTCAACTGGCATGCCAGTTAATAGACCATGCCGGTTAACGAAGTGCCAGATAACGTGGCTTTTACTCCATATCTAAAATGATCTACCTCTGTTCATACCCTCTCTGGTATCCATCATTATTGGTTTGGGTCAAGCAACATTAAATTTGAATCAGTTTTACTTCATTTGTTTTGTTCCCAGCTTGCCCACACACAAGAATTAGAACATGACAGCTGCTGCATTTTCATTGATTTCATAGACATTAGGGCTGGAAGGGACCTCGGAAGATCATCGAGCATTTTGAAATGCTCCCCTTCTGAACAGGTTTCAAATGTGTATATGTCTATACATATAGAAGATTCTTCCACACATCTAACTCCGTTACCCCCTCATGGCAACTTTACATATACATTTAACAAGATTACCACTTTTGACAAAAGATTACTACCTATTTGAATTTTCAAGCCATTAAATTTTACCAGTCTGAAGACTCCATTCAAATGTTCTCCCTATTCTTTTTTAATGAAGTATTCTTATTTATTTCCATAATATGCACTTCAATTCTATTTCCTTCGCCAGTTTAGAATCTCTCTTTCCAAAGAGGGATGAAGTTTCTGGCTAGATATGGGGAGATCATTGAGGAAGGCTTTGGAAACCTGTTAGCCTAGAAAGTTGCCAATGTTTATTTTGTGTATGGAGTTCAGAAGATTATCACCATTATCTTTGCATTCCTGACCCCATTCTATCTCTGGATTCTCTCATCCATTTTTTCTTCTCTCAATTGGTAATGACATAAAAATGTAAGAAGTATGTATCCTGCTATGAAACATAAGCTGTTCACATATCATTAATTGGTTACTACTGCATTTATTCGTACTTTTATTTTTGTGTTTTCTAAGCATTCATTCACTTTTAGGGATGAAAAATAATTCAAAGCATAAGTAAACACTTGCCTTGTTTACAACTGGGCTGACTTTTAAAGCAAGGAAAACAAGCAATGGGCTACTCAGAAATTCATTGGATGAATGTTAGAAAGTTGTGTTGTTATGTCAGTTTTTCGTGAATCTCAAAATGCAACATGTAAATTCCTTGGGCTTTTGGCCTAACTTACTTTATGCTGAAATATTGCATTTCTCCCTCTTTTTAAACCAAGCATTGTGGTAAATCCCATCAAAGCCACATTCAACTTGCCCATCTGATTCATTCGGCCATGTACATTTCTTTTCTTCAGCATGCCATACCTAACAATATAGTGACAAATAACCTTCTTTAATTATACATGCTTATTAGTAAATAGCCTAATAGAAAAAAATAAACAAGCTCTCCCCACCCACCAAAAAAACCAAACCAAAACAAACCCTAGGTAAAATGATATCAAAGCTAAACAAAATTTAGCTTTATTTAATCTTACATTTCAATTAAGCTAAATCAGCATTTATTTATTTATTCTTTTTGTGAAACATGGCCACCTTCCATTTCCTTAGCCAAAGATCAGTTAGCCCGTTTCCATTTCATTTTGCTCTCCATTTGTTCTTCAGTTTTGTTCTTCAGGGACTAGCTCAGCCATTCAAGTTTGCTTTTATGAAAATCCCTTAAATTATCTACCCATTCTGTATTATTCTTGTTCCAGTTTCAGTTTTTCTATTCCATAGGGGTTAGGTGTGAAATCTTCCTTTTGATGCATATTGCTTTTTTCCAACAGAAAACATGCCCCCTGTCATCCCCCAAAGGAGCCACATGCTAATTAGCCTCCACTCATGACTGGGACCAGGTGTTCTTGTCACAAGTCGTGGGACCCTCCAAAAATTTATATGCAGATGAGGTTCAGAGTTGTCTCATCCATCCCCACTCCATAGAGGGTAGGGCCACACTAATCACATGTGACAAGATGAGAGAAGGGTTGACAGTCTGTCAGCTGCATAGGAGTTTGGTGATGTTTGCCAGACAGTTAAGGCTCATAAAGAAACAGTAATCATTGGAAACTAGAAAGAAAGGCACTGCACACCTGTGGGAGTGAAGAGGAAATGAAAATATGTTTGATGTAGTGAACATACACTACTTTCTTGAAAAGAAATGGCGCTAGGGAGGTTGATCACAATTGGCACTATATATTGTTCAGATGGGCTTCAGTAACTTATTATCATGGTAGGTTTGCATCAGCATCTTGGCCCTTTTGGCAAAGATTAAATGTAGAGCACGTGTGAGTGGTGTTTTAATGACTGAGGTCCTCATTACATATTTAGACTGAGTGAAATAAATCCCAGAATCACGCATAGCTGAAGTACCACGTCAGCCTTTGGAACAGGGTATTAGAAGTAGACCACTCAGTTACTCAGTTGCAGTTCCTTGATATATGTGATATAGATCTACAAGGATTCTAGTTATCCACACAAACACCCAGAACAGACTACCTCTAGACATTTAATTTCTCTCTCTCTCTCTCTCTCTCACGTGCACACACATATACACACACTTTTTTTAGAAGAGAGAAAGACACAGTGATAAGGGAAATAATTATCATTTTTGAACCTGACACCATTGTATTGCTTGATGTTAGAAATCCCTCTTCTGAATATTCTCAATCAAAATATTTACAGTTGGATAAGGAACCATATCTTATTAATAGTTCTTTTTAGGGCGCTTTTCACCTCCTTATTCCTCAGGCTATAGACAATGGGATTAAACATAGGCGTAATTACTGTGTACAGCAGGGAGAAGATCTTGTTGAAATCCAGGGACTGGTTTCCTGAGGGAGCCACATACATGATGATTAAAGCCCCATAGAAGGTGGAGACCACAATGAGGTGAGATGAGCATGTAGAAAAAGCATTTTTCCTCCCTTTGGTGAACGGGATTTTTAGAATAGTTGAGATGACATATGCATAGGATACAATGGTTAGCACAAATGGGACCAGTGTAATAATAGATGCTAAGATCTGGGATGTTACCTTAATAATGATGACACCTCCACATGAAAGTTTCAATGTTGCTGTTAGATCACAGAAGAAATGGTTAATTTTGTCAAGGTTGTGAAATACCAGCCGAGAAGTCATGATTACTGTGAAGGAAGGAGCCAAAAAACCACACACCCAAGCAGCAATTGCTAACAGAAGGCATGTCCTGGGATTCATTAGATTTGCATAATGTAATGGTCTGCATATTGCCACATACCTATCATAGGACATTCCTGTCAGGAGGAAACACTCAGTAGTCCCCAGGAAGCTAAACACATACAGCTGAAAGAAACAACCTGACAAAGAAATGGTTCTATTACCCATCAAGAAACTTGTCAGCAACCTGGGGATGATATTGGTGACATAAGCAGTCTCCAGGAAGGAAAAGTTGCAGAGGAAAAAATACATGGGAGTGTGGAGATGACAGTCAATCCAAACAGTGATCATAAGGAGGATGTTCCCAGCAACAGTTGCAAGATAGATCATGAAAAACAGCACAAAGAGGCCTATCTGTAACTCAGGAAGGGTGTCAAATCCCAGAAGCAGGAATTGTTTGACAGTGGTTTCATTCATTTTCTCTAGCCTTGGCTTTCTGGAGATGAAAGCATCAAAAATATTATGTTGTATAAAAATATTATTGAAAACATCCACAGATATTAGATATAGTGCACACACAGAGGGAAGAATAAGCATACATTTCAAACTTTAGCTCTAAGTTTACAGATCAAAATCACTTGAACCGAAAGCTACTGTCATCAATCCATAACCAGGTAAACACTAGTCCCTTGGTTCCCCCAAAACTATGTCCCTTCCCAGCAGACACCCCAATTACTTGTCAAATCCAGTAAGGGTGTTTTGTGCTTAATGTTGAAGTCCTGAAAACTCCAGGTAAGCAGGTCTCTAACCCTAAAGTACCTGTAACTCCTAATTCCCCACATGCACAGAGCTGCATCTTTCCATGTGAATAGTATCTCCCCAGTTCTGAAAGGCCCGTGTATATTAGTGCCTAGTTCATAATTAGTCCAGGAGCTACATGTTTCTCCATTGAGATGTCATGAGGAAGCCAAGCTGTTTGACATCCTTAGGCTAGAGTCAGATGTCACATTTGTCCTGGGGAAAAAAAAAATTATCCCAGGACAAAGTACAATTGTTGAAACAACTATGTCCATTGCTCCAGGATAAACCCTAAAAAGTTTACGGAAACAGAAATGCTAACAGTTTATCCCAGTGGATCACAAAATGTATCTAAATATTTATCCCAGGATTTTATCACTGAATCAATGGCAGAAAAGCAGCTGTGCATTCAGCTGCTCACTAAACTCTGAGCTGATGGGCAATGGGTGTATATGCCAACCCATGATATTTCTGTGATGGGACCAACAGAGGAACACCTTGTTCAGGGACAAATGCAACATCTGTTCCTTGCCTCAGCATATGGCAAATACAAACCCACAGGGCAACTTAACAATTAAGTGATGGGCACTGCTTCTAATTGTTGTTGTTGTTGTTTCACTTGGAGCAACATGTATCCCTTTAATATAATAATTCAGTAGTTAACAACACTCACCCATACTCAAGAGTTTTCAAACCCATATTTCCCAACTGCCCTCTAACTTGGCTTCAAAATCACGTTGCCTCTTATTCTACTGAATCTTCATTTCTTTTCTGAGTCATGTAACAGTTTCAATGAGCAAGAGGGAAAAGGTTCCTTACCTCTGCGGTTTCCGGAATAGCTTATATCCTGTGCCTAGGGCACAATGTAGAGAGGTAAGAGATGTTGGCTTTAATCTTACAAAGCAGAGGTGGTTGAATGGTACATCTTGTGTATCCTGGCTACATATTTTCAACTTGTGTCCTTATTTCCATCATTGCAAAATACTGTCAAATCAGAATCATGGAGGCAAATCTGCATTTAGTATAACTAGTATGTACCAGCTTATACCATCTAGTGATTTGGACTGCAGAGACATGAATAAGTCCCAAAATGTTGGGAGATATTCAAAGTCATTTTACATTTAAGTTAGAACAAAGAATTGAATGCAGATTTCCAGCAACTAGGGAATGGAAATGGCCTTCCTGAAGATCAAAGATGGTTAATTTCTGACTTGTATACCTGCTGTTCCACTACAGAAATGTGATCTCACTAGGGAACTGTACACATACAGTGTCTTAATCACAAGACAGTCATAAAGAATGAAGTAATATTTGGTTGGAAGGGATCTCAGAATCTCTTTAGTCATTAAGTTAAATCTGAAGGAACCACATTACCCCAAACCTTTATAACTGAGTCAAGCTCCATCTTTAAATTGGTTCGGTATTTAGGACAAACCTCACTTCTGAAGATTGGCACCTAACTTTAAGATATAGGAATTGTCAACATCTCTGTGCCCAGGTCCATTTGTGAAGCTCACACTTTGTCCCTTTTAGTCTCATTGGAAAAATGATCTAGACTGTCCATTTCTTTCATAAAAAGAGTTCTAGTGATAGTCTCTAGCATTAAGGATGCTAATTATAGTATATTTTTAACCTCATGACAAAAATGTAAATCAGTAGCTTTATTAAATGGGCCTCATTCTCCTCTCATTCACTGAGGTGTAAATCAAACCATATGACAGTCAGTGTGCTTGATTTATGACTGGTATAAACACAGAGCAATGCCAAGCTTCCAGTATTAGAATCTTGTCGTCTTGAGATCATGCCTCAATTTACACTACTTTTTACAAGCACGGTATATAGATTACTGGTCAATCTAGACTCTAGCACACAAATATTTGTGATTTATCTAAGCTACAGATCTTAGCTAGTAGAAATAGCAATTTTTTGTGTCCAAGAACAAATGTTTGTGGAGTGCCTCAACATTTACAAAAGAATAGGTTAACATTTATTGGAATATAAGTTCTATGCTTGACACTCAGTGAAGTATGTTCAGTTAAGTGTGAACATAATTCACATGGTATCTGACCATAATCACTGAATGGAGAATAAATTCATTCTTAAATGTCAATTGCTGCCTTTCCTTTTTAAAATAGAAAGGAAAGAAGGAAAAAAAATACAACAAGGAGGAAAATCTTACCTTTTATACATGTTAGTATAAGAGATCATGTGGCATGAAAAAAACTCAGAAATATTTCTCTTTCATTCCTGTCATCTGAGTAGACACTGTGTGTATTTTCATATCTCATTGGTCTTCTGGAGCAATTTTGCATCAGTACTGAGGTTAGCTCCTTTAAAGTCTTGTTTGCTTTTAGTCCAGAAACATAAACCCCTCCCACTTTTTTCTCCAGCCTTCTTTATCATTTAATCTATTTATAGTTATAATTTTATGAATTATACTACCAAAGGGATCTAGAGACCAGATCAGAGTCAGTTAGACCAAATGGTACTCTCACTAAGTAGCTTGCATGGTAAACAATATTGCTGCACTGTAGAATTAGAGATATTGCAAAATGGACATCCATATCCCTCATGAAACTTTTAAAATCCCTTTTTTTAACTTTTAATAAAATTAAACTTATAAGTAATAATACTAGATGTTTAAAGGCCTGTAGATACCTAAAGATACAGATAGAGAACTATTCATATTTTAAAAAACCCCAAAAGACAAAACCAACCCTCTCTTCCAAACAGCCCCTGTTTAAAAGTCAGTTTTTTATAGGTATCCAAATCTGACTAGAAGTAGGCATTTAGGACCAGATCCTACATAGCCTTCAGGCAACCAAGTGGTTTATGTGCATCTGCATTACTACAATTTCTGGCATCTAGCAATTACACAAAGTTTAAGATTCAATATAGTAGTGCTCAGAAAATAACATAGGGCTTTCCACCACTCCTGCTGAAGTTGTCCCCATCCCTACAACCAGATAGCCAGGAAAAGGAAGCTATGTGGAAGCAGAAGGTTGATAAGTTGATGAATGTAGATCCTCCCCTGGAAAAAAGAGGCTTCAAATTATATCCCGGGTGTCTGCTCACAATGAGACAAAAAACTCTCTTGTTGTTTATACCTTTTATCTAATGGATATAAAATATGAAGTGTATTGAGCCATCTTCAAGGGGAAGTCTGGTGAGCACACTGAACAGTCTCTAGTCTCTAGTAGGGTGGTTAGAGCACTTGAATTCAAAGTCAGTGAGAAGTTAGAACCTGGATCTCTCCCTCCCTGGGCAACTGCTTTAATCACTAAGCTATTTAGATAAAAGGTAGGCTGCCCCTACTCATATGGTAGCTATTGCTTTATAGGAACTAAAGTATCAGGATTTGTCCAGCTTTACATATAGGAAAGGTTGGATTCCCTCCTGTAGCACCTAACACATGTTAGATGGTATCAGAAAGAGGGTAAGGGGGTTGGGGTGATCATGGCCAAAAAGTCCATGGCCAGTATGCAAAGGAATAGGTGACCCATTGGTCATGGCCCTTTATGATAAGTCCTGCATTTCCTCAATATTCTGTGAGGGGGTGTGGGGGGGGGAGGGGGCTGTAATCTATGCCTGTGTACATGTGCAATGCAAGAGGCTTGTGC
Organism: Caiman crocodilus; assembly: GCA_030014935.1. Lineage (NCBI taxonomy): Eukaryota > Metazoa > Chordata > Crocodylia > Alligatoridae > Caiman > Caiman crocodilus. The sequence goes on from JAGPOW010000224.1 coordinate 87,747, forward strand.
CAAGCACCTACTCTGCCCATTTTGACATTGATGGTAAGTCCCTCATACATTGACTCCACTATCCAAAAAGACACGGCCCCCACAAACCTCCTGAAGAGCTCTAAAGCATAGGGCTATGGTCACTTGTCAGCCACCTGTGCAATGTGGCACCCTAATCTGTGCAGAAGTCTGCAGCACATGTGGGAGCATTTGATGATATAAAATGGATACTGTGTATGGCTGGTGCAGTGCAGTCCAGACTTTGACTGCGGATTTGTTTCATATATAGAAGTCTCAGACAAACCCTTAGGGTCATTATCTCTTAGGACTGTGAGGATGGAGAACCCCTGTTCCTATACTTGAGCCAGAAGCTTCTTCCCCAAGAGCAAAACTACTTTATAAATGAGAAGGCGTGTCTTGCCAATAAGCGGGTATTTGAGGCCCTCTGGTACTAAGTCCTTGAAACCTCCTTTATCCTGGTTACTGATCATCCCCCTTTAACATTGTTGAAAGTAATGCAAGGAGCCAACCTCAGACTGACACATTGGTACCTGAAATTGCTAATGTACTCCTTTGATATTTGCCATTGACCAGGATCTTCATGTGGCAAAGCAGACTTCTTGTCAGGAGAAGAAAGTAGGGTAGATATGGAATAGTGAGTTGAAGACTCCATTCCTGGGGTGGAGGAGATATTTAACAGAGTAGTCTGTCCCCTTTTTACAGGAAACAGTAAGCCCTGTTGAGAAAGTCCAGTTGTAGGGCTCTTGGATAGATAAGGAGTGTCCTGCTAGGGGCTTTAAAAAACCTCCAAGAGGACTAACCAGAGGAGAAAGGAATCAGGTTTTGAGTTAAACAAGTTCCTGTATGTAGGGGCCAGGCTGCTCTACAGCTGAGGCCAGAGCCAAAGGGTTCCCTTCATTGTGCCTGGGATAGTGCAGAAGTATTTTGTTTTATTTTCTTATTTATTTGCTTGCTTGGTACTTAAAGGCTTTGTTTTATATAGGAAGACTGGCTTCCTGAAAGTATCCCAGATACTTCAAGCCTTGGGAGAACCTGCCTCACTTTCCTTGCTTACCCAGATGCAGGGACAGAGATTCCACAGTTTCTCTAAAAGTCTCTTCCAATGCTTGACCAATCTCATACTCCAAAAGTTCCTCTTGATCTCTAACCTAAACATCCTCTGATGCATGTTGACACCATTGTGGCTGTAGGGAACTATACAAGAAGCAGAGAAAATCCTATCTACATCCTCTCTGTAATCACCCTTCAAATATCTAAACACTATTATCAAATCCCCACTTCCTCCTTCCTTCTCCAGTTTTCTCCTCTCCAGACTAAATAACCTTAGTTCTTCAAGCCCTTCCTGAAGGGCTTTTGCTTTTCAGGATCCTAATAGCTTTCGTCATTTTGTGATGGCCTTCCTTGCAGAAATATGGGACTCAAAATAGGACACAGTACTCTACCAATGCTGAGTAGAGTAGAAGAATCATTTATCTTGGTTTGCAAGTGTTGTTATAGTTGTAATAGGATAGCTTGTCCATGTGCTGGGCAGTTCTAAGTGGCTGAATATGACATTAGCTGCATCACTTGCTTGTATGTTGCTACCTATAGAACTTGGCACACCTAAAACATACTAGTCTGATAGGCCTCTAGACTTTGGCAAGCCTTTTATTTTGACTTTTTGGGGGAAGTCAGAGTAGAATCCATCTTTGGATTTCAAAAAAAGCTTTATAATTTCCTCAGGCATTGGTGAGAAAAGTATTAGCCCAGATGGTTTCAGTAGAGCTATTCCCAGTGCACACCTACACAAATAAAAGGAAAATCAGATTAATCAAATGCAAGTGACATATTCCTAATTTCCAAGAAGGTTGCTTTTGATAGAGTTGACCTTGTTTTACACTAGAATGAGAGTGATAAGAATGTGAGCCACTAAATCCAGTGGCACTATTTATCATTTAAACCAGTAAAAGTGTAACCATTATACTGACTACTTTACCCCTCCCAGGGCACATCTACATGAGACACTACTGTGCAGTAGCAACACGCTCATTGTAATGTTGCCTGGCACTAGCTATACAGCAACAATACTGTTCAGTAGTAACAAGACACCGTGAAGTAGTATCAAAAAAACCCAAACTGTGTGACAACAGTAGTGTACAATAACACTTGTTACTATGCAGTCATTTAGCACTTGCTTATATACTCCTCCGCTCATGTAGACATGGCTCATGTAGACATACATTCTTAGATCTTATCTATCTCAAATGAAATCAGATAGGACCAAGTGTTTCTAATATGAGCAAGAGCCATCTCACCTATTTTTCATGACTTATCCAAAGACATAAAAATAACAATAAATAGTAGTAGTTGTACTACAACCCTGGAGGGCCAAGGATTGCACATAGTTTCAGTCAGAGCTTTCTGAAGATGAGACACTGACCCTTGTATGAAATAGTAATTGTGAAAGTGAAACAAAAAGCAAAAAAAGTGAACCTGGAGTAAAAAAAGGTGGGGGAAGATTTTTAATACAGTGCATCTAAGCCTCCAGGCTAGAACCAATAGCCCAGCTTTCCATGGCAACAACCATCTCACTGAGCCATGAACCCTCGTAACTTCTTGCTTCCACCCGGCCTGTTGTGACTCTCTCACCTGCCTGCCCAGAGGGCCACCTTCAAAAGGAGTTCCAGAGATGGACCTGACCAGTGGTGGCTAGAGCATTAGGCTGGACACCTAAAACCTTGGTCTGCAGCTCCCTTAGCAGGTGCTGTAACTAATGAATCGTTGAGGATAAACATGGGAAGGGCCTCCTCAATATAACACTTCCTAGATACAAATTTTAGGCTGCCTACATCTTCAGGCTTTACCAATGTACACTCACAAGGGGTACACACGCCTAGCTGGGTATGTGCCCAGCCAGTAAATAGCCTACTGTTGATGCTTAATGTGCACAAATAATCCATGCACTCACCTGTGCATCCATGCAGCCAGGAAAAAGAATCCCTAACTGTATGAAAGTATCAAAAATGCTACTTGAATGACTAAAAAACTGTCATGTAGATTACCAAAGGAAAACTGGGGATCCCTTGTCCTCAGTAGTGAAATGCAGAACCCTGAGTTACGTGTTAAGATTCTAAATACAGTGCAGAAGTAGAGACAGTGTTTCCCATATAAAGAAACACAAAGGATGTCCGCATACCTCAAATCTTATGTTTTCCAAGGATTTAGGCATTTTTTTTTAACATGGGAAGGAAACACCTTCCAGTTCCAGCCTACCTCCAAGGAAGAAAAGTGCAAATGTATATAGGGAAAAATACCTTAATAACACTGGTAAAGTTCAAAGACTTTAACTTGTGCAACTTCCAATCCAAAATCTTCTCTCAACTTACTTTTTTTGGCAGATTACTTATCCACAAGATTTACTGCATGCAATCTCAATGGCCATGTGTACATGAGATGCTGACTGTGCAGTACACCTTGACTATTGCATAATAGCATCACGTGGCAGCCGTACTGAAACGCCGAAGTTTTGCACCTGGGGTAAAGCTCGAAGTGGCAGCTCACCCTCACCCCATGCACAGATCTGGGGGCACATGCATCCCTGCCCCAACCATGCTTGCCAGGAATGCACGCAGTGGCAGGAACTGCCCTCCCCTCATCCCCACGCTCCCCAAATGAGCTGCTCAGGGCTTTCCTGCATCCTGACCTGTCTGGGCAGCACCTTTCAGTGCCCACTTTGCTTCGGCACCCAGGGCAGTCACCCCACTCACCCCCCGCTCTCCACACCTTGCTACAGCACTGTGTGGCAGGAAACAGTAGTCACAAACAGTCTATTCACATACAGTAGTCACAAACTACTATGCAGTCAGTGTCACAAAAAAGTCATTCCTCAGCACAACTCCTGTTACTGCACAATCATATAGTACTCATTTATACAATTACTAAATGACTGCATAGTAATGACTGCACAGTCAGCACCTCATGCAGGCCAATGCATGGAAGAAAAAACAAAATTTAATGAGTCGTTGAATTGTTTCCAGTAATTATTCCTGGGAGATATCTAAATGATCTGGTCCCATTAGTCACTAAAAGTTATTCATATAGTCAGATTAAACCAAATCACAAGTCTTTTGAAATCAGCTCCTTTTACAGGTAGGTGATGTTCTGCTTGAACTTAAAAGAGAGAAAAGGGAAAATTAATATTTCTTTAATACTTCTCAACTCTTTATCTTTATCCTTTTCTCACGTGGCCTAGGAACTCCATTAGCTTTGTCTACTTGAACAGGGGCATGCATATATATCTCATAAGAAGCCAGTCTTTTTATGTAGAACATTATTCTTTTATTGATCTGTGGGTCCATTTACTTATTAATCTATTGGTTGTTCTGTCTTTCAGTATAAAGTATCCACAATATTTCCCTGTATCTATACTTAAATAGCATTTCATTATAATCCCTTTGCCTATACCTCACTTTCTTTATACTGAAGAATCACCCCTCCCATATTTTTCCTTTTATTTTGCAAACCTGTAGTATATTTTCCAAATCTCCAGTATCTTACCTTTAAATTGTATTTTTCTTCAGGATCTCTAAAAAAGCCTTCTATTCCTCATTTCTGATTGGTCATCTCTAATCAAGAGAATTGTAAGTTTTCACTTTCTTTTCTCCCGCTTTCCCTACCACACTACTGAAACTATATTACCAGAGTTTACATCCCTCTACCAATTGCTATTTCCATCTCATCTACACAGGATGCTATGGTACAGCAGCAATGAACTACTGAGCCTTAGCTCATTGCTACCATGCAGTAGTGCTGCTAGGTCTAAAGTGACAATTACAGTGCAGTAGTAAAGAGCTACGAAACAGGAGCTCATTGCTACTGCACAGCAGCGTTGGGCAAAACCTGTGCGGCAACAATATTGCAAAATAACACCAGTTATTGTGCTGTCATTTAGTATTTGTGCAAGTACTAAATGACTGTGCAGGCACAATTGCACTGTGGGTAGCTCATGTAAACATGCCCAGTGATACCGATTACCTTTAAAGTTGCTATTCTTATTGAGTACTTATGAACAGCATATAGCTAAGTTCCACCCTGTTCCTTCTGAATCTGATGGGAACTCTATCATTGATTTAAATGTAATGAGAATTGTATCCTCCTTAAACTCTGTTCCAGAGTTATGAACTCAAGACCTTTTTTTTTACTGACAATCTACAGGCCTTTTCCTTGACAACAAAAAATCTACAGACATGTATTTTTACTGTTAGTAAATAGGGAAAAAAAAAAGAAAACCTTGGCTGTCACCCCTGTGTGGAAACCCTGTGCTGTAGCAATCTTTTTATACCCTAGTGCCTCCACCACAGGGCTCCCCTACTCATCCCACACCCTGATACCCCTGACTGCACCATGCTGCTGTCCCAGCCCATGTTCCAGCCTGACCCTTTCAGTCCTACCCCATCATCCCAGCACAGACACCTACCTGCCACCTCTCCTCAACCTCCCAGACCCACTGTTCCATTCCTTTCCTGCCTGACTAGTGACAGCTGGTACACTCAGTGGCAGCATTTGCTAGGGCAGGAGAGCAGAAGGAGCTGCAGACACTCCAGTAGGCTAAAAAGTCCTGACAGACAATTCACTGCAGGGCTCTAAGCTGTGCTCCCACTTAGATGCCAGGTAGCACTGCTCTTTTCCCTGTGTCTACCTCTGAGGTTTGAATTTAACTTAATTCTGACAAAGATCTTGATGTGAGCTCAGAGTTTCTGCTTTTTACAGAATCTTCATTTTTCTTATGGTCTTAATGGGCAGATGCTTTTAGGCCGCATTTTTATGGGTCATCCTTAAATTTATGAATAGTTGGTACTCCTGCTTTCCTGCATATGATTTCCTGCAGATGATGATAACAACAGCCCACTTGTTGCAGGCACCACTTCAGTTTAGAACTGAAAAAATAGCTTTAAAACACCATTCCAAAATGTATAAATGTATAAAACTTTATTTAATGAAGAGGGAGGGAAAGTAAACAACCTTTAGTGACTATCCATAATGGTTTAGACTCAGTGCTGGCGATAAATAGGAAGATAGGTAGGCAGATAATCTAAGCCCTGAAGTAAAAAATGAATAACTCTGCCAGATCAATGGAGCTAGCTCTCTTTTCATTCACTGCTGTGTAAGTGAAAAATGACTCCTTAATACCAGTGGAACTGTACTATATTGAAATGTGTGTTGCATGGAAGAATCAGGTCTTTTGAGCTAGGAGGAGCAATTGTTTCCAGAAAGTTGTCATTGTGCTAATAAATTCTCCAGAGAATATAATTTTGTTTTATTTATTTTGGTGTCTGCCTAGTTTGTTTCAACCTTCTTCTTCAAGAGATGTTCTTCATTAATACAGCAGTTATGCCCCTGGATTCATGTATTAATGAAGAGTGGACAAATGGCCATTAAGAATTATGCACTTTTTTCCTACAACAATTACAATTTTATTATTTTTATGCCCTTTGCTTAGGTCTAATTAGAAGTGCTACTTGAAATGTGACTGGCTCAGGAATATGCGAATAATCAATGTTAACCAAAAAGCCACAAAAGCATAGTCACCCTTAAGTGAACTGTGGCAAACTTGTACCATCATTATATGGGTACATAGCACATGTGCTGCATTAGTCACGGTGCCAGAAAATATATAGTCAAAGTATGCAGCACAAAACATAACAAAACAAAATAAAACAAACAAAAATATATACTTTTATGGAAAACTCCATAGCTGGTAAGCTGGAGAGCCACCTGTGGTTTTGGATTATAGTCACTTCATCAATCAATTGTAGAACCATAATACTTATTACTGTATCACAAAGGAGCAAGATGGTGAATTAGTTATGTATTTTGCCGAATTACTATATATAGAAATGATTACATGAAGCCTTTATCAATATTGTCTACATAATTTTTCTTCCAGATGAAACTCAATGAAGAAAAATAATGAGCAGACAGAACCATAGCTCAGTCACAGAATTCATTCTCATCGGATTTTCCAATCATCCCAATCTGCAAGGTCCATTGTTCTTGACCTTCCTAGTTATTTATACTATAACCCTAATGGGAAATATCCTCATTATCCTTGTCACAACCATGGACTCTGCTCTTCAAAGCCCCATGTACTTCTTCCTCCGGAACTTGTCCTCCTTAGAAATCTGCTTCAATTTGGTCATCGTTCCAAAAATGTTGGTCAATCTCTTGCTAGAGAATAAAACTATTTCCTATAGTGGCTGTGCAGCTCAAATGTATTTCTTCTTTTTCTTTGGAGCTGCTGAGTGCTGCCTGTTAGCAGCAATGGCATATGACCGCTTTGTGGCTATATGCAGCCCATTGCGTTATCCAGAAATTATGAACAGAAGGACTTGTTTCCAGCTGGTTGGTGCCTCATGGTTTTCAGGTTTTCCAGTATCCACTGTGCAGACAACATGGATATTCAGTTTGCCGTTCTGTGGACCTAATAGAATCAACCATTTTTTCTGTGACAGCCCCCCAGTATTAGATTTAGCTTGTGCTGACACCTACCTTTTTGAAATAGAGGCCCTCACAGCAACCGTGCTGTTCATCATGTTTCCATTCCTACTGATTCTGGTTTCCTATGTTCGGATCATCACCACCATCCTGAGGATGCCCTCAAAAGAGGGCAGACACAAAGCCTTCTCTACCTGTTCCTCACACCTTGTAGTTGTGACACTTTTCTATGGCACAGCCAGTTCAACCTACTTTCGACCCAAATCCAGCTACTCACCTGACACCAAGAAACTCTTGTCTCTGTCCTATACAGTCATCACTCCCATGTTAAATCCCATTATTTACAGTCTCAGGAACAATGAGGTAAAAGGAGCACTGAGAAGAACCTTAGAAAGAAAAATGTTTTCACGCACAACTTAATTTCTTCAGGCCACTGATTACAGTAATCTTCCTTTTCATTTAAGGTAGAATGAAAATAACAGTCTGGATTCAATGGGGTTCACTTTCCTTCCATTAAACCCAGAGAAAATGAAGTGTTTCATTTTGATATCAGTGTAATTATATCACATTTGAAACTTGCTTCCCACATGGTAGAATCAGGCCTATGGCTGGTGAAGGAACAATTGTAACAGAGGTATAAAATTTGTTAATGAATCCTAAAAAGCGTGCCTGGCTTTTATTCAGCAAAATACTGAAAACATAATGTTATTTTATTTGTTTGGTGTACATTTAGTTTCTTTGGACTCTATTTATTTCTTTATAAGGATTTCTTTAAGAGAAAATGGAATCCTGATAGAACAAGAACTTGAGGACTCATTGGGTGAGATCTTTATTTGGCATAATTCAAATGAGGTGTTTGCCAATCAGTTTATTTGTAACAGGAATAGTTACACGTATTGACAAGTAAGAGAGTATGGAACACTCACTCGCTGAGCACTAACATGCCTCCATAGAAAGGAATGATCCACTTCCTAAACTAGATCAAAGTACTATAGCTTTATTGAAAGTATAAAATGGCCATAATTCAACTTCAGTCATGGGGATCATCCCCAACTGATATTCACCCAGCAGAAGGCAAGGCAGGGTGGCATCTTAGAGACTGCATCTGACAAAGTACACTGCCACTTGTAAAAGCCTCTCTGAACCAGTCTAGTGTTCCACCCTAACTGCTTCTGCCTCATTGCAGACTAATACAGCTAAATAACTCTCTCTGGGCACATCTACACAAGACACTTACTGAGCATTAGCTTAATAACATTACTTAGTAGCATGTCACAGCAAAAACTGTGCTAATAGTCTACTGAGCAGTAGGGCTGTGCAAAATGCTGCCAGCAGTTTCATTTCAACACTGTTTCAATTCGTTTCAAGCTCAAAGCAGCAAAATCAAAATGAAACAGAGAGCTTCAAAACAGTGACAAAATGAAATGAGACAAGTCAAAATGGTTTGAAATTGTCAAAACATTTCGAGTTTTGAAGCTCAAGCTGGTCTTGCCTGCAGGGAAACAGAAACTAAAGTAAGGAGAGGAAATGGGAAGAAGGGGGAAAGGGGAGTAAGGACTGCTCTCATTATTGACTGTGTAGGTGGCCAGTGAGTGCCATCCTTCCCTGAGGTCCCTTCCAATCCCAGTGCTTTGGAGGAGGGATGGAAAAACTGTATCAAAGGCAGCATTGTTTGAAATGCCCTGCTTTCTGCCTTGGTGTCAATTGAGTGAGGGTGCACATCAACACATACACACACAGTGTCACCCACCCATGTCATGAGTGTTGCCTGTCATCAGCCAGAGGTCAGGGCCCCAGGACCCAGAGTCCCCCTGCACTGATCTCCTTGACAGCTGGCAGGCTTCATGGCCACAGCAGGGCCTACTAGGCTTGAGTTTTCACCACCACTATGCACCAAGACAGACACAGTCCCACAAGTACCCATGTCACGAGTTTTACCTTTCAACAGCCAGAAGTGTACAGCCCTAGAACCCAGAAGCTCTTGCACTTATCTCCTTGAAAGCTGGCAGGATCTGTGGTCTCAACAGGGACTAGAACGCCTGCAGTTTTCACCCTGCTGTGTCTTTACACACACACACAGTCACATATATCACAAGTTTTGCTTGTCGGCAGCAAAACTTGTCAGGTGCAGTTTGCTTGAGGTGCAGTTTCCCTGAAACCCCTGCATCAAACTCCTTGACAGCTGGTGGGCTTCATGGCCTCAACCGGGGCTAGCAGGCTTCACCCTGCTGTGCCTTAACAAACACAATGTCACCCATATCATGAGTTTTGCCTGTCCACAGCTTGAGGTGCAGTTTCTCCCAAACCCCTGTTCCTATCTCTTTAAAACTTGGCACACTTCATGCCCTCAGAAGGGGATACAATTCCTGCAGGATTCATCCAAATCAGGCTGGAAATGACAAAGTTATAGGCTGTTTTATGCTCCCCCATTATAACCTATGGGTAAAACAACGAAACAGCGTTGAAACAGCAAAACTGTTTCAATGAAACAAAACAGAACAGCAGTTTTGAATCAAAACAAAATTTGAAATGAAACTCTGTTCCATCAAAACATTGAAACACGACTCGAAATGGAATGGTGCCGTTTAGCACAGCCCGACTGAGAAGTGCTATTAAGCTAATGAGCAGTAAGCGTCACTAAATGACCATGTGCTGGTGCTACTGTGCAGTAACTTGAGTTACTGTGCATTTAGTTAGTACTTTATTAATGAAGTACTAAAGTAAATCTGTAGTATCTAAGCCACATTAATGAATGTGTAGAAGCATCCGGTACTATTCACCAGAAAAGCTCCAGTGTCATGGTCCAGGACCTCAACTAGCATGAACTGAAATAGATAGTAGGTTATGAGCAGAATGTTGCTGAACAGAGAGGTGAAAATGTTGTGGAAGGGACTTTGGTGGGATTCACCATCCATCTCATACCCGAGATACTCCACCCACTGTGACACTGCCACCCACCACTATCAGCTAGTTTGCAGAATGGAACCATATGTAGCCCTTTTGGCATATTGTCCTGCAGACAATACTGAATCATTGTTGTGAGTTTGCACTCAAGATTGCACAGAAAAAGTCCCACCAGCAGGCTGTACCAGTATCCCTGCACTGAAAAATAGCAACAGTGGTGCTTTAACTAAAGCTCATTGAACAAGATTTAGGTAAGACAGCTCCATCATCATTTTTCAGCTTGGAGATACTGGTACAGGGCACTGGAGTCTGTGGGAGACTCAATTAATCAACATATTGCGTTGATTAATTGAGTCTGCTCGGATGCATTGTAATTACAGGTTGGAGCAGGCTTACTACATATGTATAGATAAATACATAAATACCAGCTGGTTAGACAGAGTGCACAATGACAAGATATTTAGGACCTCACTTCTTCCTGAACTTCTTTCACTTAATAAAGAGGATCCCTTCATTTCTAGTTTAATAAATGGTACTCCTACAAAATGTTTAGTAGATACCAGAGCAAGTTGCTCTACTTTCCGAGCTGAAGACTTTTCTGCAACCCCCACCCCCTTTGCTGTTGTAAACACTGTAGGAATTTCAAATCAGATAGTTCCTCACCCTGTTTCCCAGCCCTTACATGTTTCTCTCAGCCCTGTTTCTGATCAACATGCTTTTCTCCTCAGTCCTTGTTCTCCTGTTAATTTGTTAGGCAGAGATTTGCTTTCTAAACTTAGCTGTACTATTTATTGTTCTCCTAATGGTGTTTATTTGGATGTTCTCTGTGTTAATGAAATGGCTGTACTAGCTACCCTAGCTAGCTCACCTGCAGAGCCTAAGTCCCATAATCTTTCTGTGTTACAAAAGGAAATTATAAAGGCTGTCCCTCCATTTCTCTGGTTATAGAATCATATATGTAAGGTCAGAAGGGACCTTGTAGATCTTCAAGTCTGACCCCCTGGCTGGGCAGGAGGGAAACTAGGCTCAAGTAACCCCAGCCAGGTAGGCATGGTCCCAACATGCTAATGAAGTAGGGCAAATTCATACTGCCCATACTGTAAAAATTAGATTAAACCCAGCTAAATCATTACCTAAAGTGGCTCAATATTCTTTACGCCCAGAAGCCGAAGAAGGGATACATCCTGTTACAATAGCTCTTTTGAAGCAAAGTATCATTGTCCCGACTAAGAGCCCTTGTAATATACCTATTCTTCCTGTAAATAAACCTGTAAACCTATCACTTTGTACAAGACCTCTGTGCAGTAAATTCTGCAGTTTTACCTGCTTTTCCTGTTGTACTAAATCCAGCCACTATCTTGTCCTGTATTCCTCCTAACGTCTGTTATTTTACTGTTGTTGACTTGTGTTCTGCATTTTTTTCTATCCCTATAGAACCTGATAGCCAGTTTCTCTTTGCATTTACCTATCAGGGACTTCAGTATACTTGGACTCTATTGCCCCAAAGCTATACTGAATCCTCTTCTTTTTTTTTCCTCAAATTCTGAAGAAGGATTTAGATGACATAATATTTAAAGAAATTTCTGTGCTTGTGCAGTATGTTGATAATCTGTTCTTAGCATCTACCTCCCTTAAAGCCCATAAAGCTGATTCTTTAACTCACCTGACCTCTCTTGCCCTAAAAGGCCATAAGGCATCTAAAGAAAAGCTACAACTTTGTCTCCCTCGTGTCCATTATTTGGGTCATGATAATTATGCTGGAAAACGACTGCTTTCTTCTTCCAAGATAGAAGCTATTCTTAAAATCTCTAGACCAACTACTGTGTCTCAAATGCGCACTTTCCTAGGCACGGCTGGCTACTGCCACCAGTTGATACTTGGCTATGCCTCTATAGTCAAGCCATTGCAAAACCTGACTCTTATTAATACCCCTGAGCTGTTGCCCTGGACTTCAGAAGCTGAAGTCGCTTTTGTCTCTATTAAACAAGCTCTGTCGCAAGCTCCTGCCATAGGCTTTCCTGATTATACTAAACCCCTTATTCTTTTTTGTCATGAAAAAGATGGATTTGCACTTGCTGTGCTCACTCAAGCACATGGAGACAAGCACTGTCCCATTGCTTATTATAGCTCTGCTCTTGACCCAGTTGCAGCCGGACTTCCTCCATGTCTTTGTGCTGTAGCTGCTGTAGCTATTACTGTTGAATTGTCCTGTACCCTTGTATTAGGTTCTCCTCTTACTGTTGCTGTCCCACATACTGTAGCAGCCCTTTTACTAAAAACTAAAACTCAACACATTTTAAATGCTAAATTGACTAAGTATGTCATTTTACTTCTTTCTGCTGGAAATTTTACTTTAACTAGATGCCCTGTTTTAAACCCTGCCTCCCTATTGCCTACTCCTTCAGATGGTGAACCCCACAATTGTATTGCTGTTACTGCCCACCTAACAATGCCCCACACTGATCTAAAAGACACTCCCTTGCAAAATCCAAATCTAGTATTTTATGTTGATGGGTCATGTCAAAGAAACTCAAAAGGTTCTCTTGTTGCAGGATATGCAGTATGTTCCCAATATGATGTTATAGAA
>JAGPOW010000224.1:100810-168864 GCA_030014935.1 Caiman crocodilus
TATGTTGATGGGTCATGTCAAAGAAACTCAAAAGGTTCTCTTGTTGCAGGATATGCAGTATGTTCCCAATATGATGTTATAGAAAGCCATCACTTGCCCTATGTGTATTCAGCTCAAGTTTCTGAGCTTGTGACCCTTACCAGGGCTTGCACCCTAGCCTCTGGTACCTCTGTTAATATTTACACTGATTCTTGCTATGCCTTTGGTATTGTACTTGATTATGGTCAAATTTGGAAGCAAAGAGGCTTCCTCACACCAGGAGGTGCCAAAATTAGTAATGGTTGATATGTAAATACTTTGTTAAATGCTTTACAGTTACCTTCTGCTGTTGTTATTATTAAATGCCAAACTCACCAGAAACCTTATGATGATGTTACACATGGGAATGCTCTGGCAGACTCCACTGCCAAAGCTGCGGCTATTTCCACTCCTCAGGCTGCACCTGTGTTTTTGTCTATCTCAACTAACCAGTCTCCATTGGCAAGTCTTCATGACATTGCCCTCCTCCAAGATCAGGCTCCAGAACCAGAAAAATATACGTGGAGACTGGTTGGGTGTTTGTTACACCCTGACCATTTGTGGCACTCTCCAGATGGCAGCCTGCTTGCCCCAACAGTCCTTCTTCCCTATCTTGCTCGCATACACCATGACATAGCACACGTGAGCACAGGGGGGATGATAGAAGCTGTTAAGCTTGATTGGTTTGCTGAAACTTTTTCATCCGTGGCTCACCAATACTGCCCTATTTATCAAGCCCATAATGTGGGAAAACTTGTAAAAACAAAAAAAGTAGCACATCTCCCACCTTGGGGGCCATTTGTAAATTTACGAATAGATTTTATTCAAATGCAGAAATGTTGTTCTTATGAATATGTCTTTGTTATTGTATGTATGTTCTCTGGATGGGTAGAAGCCTACCCGTGTGCAAAAACTGATACCATCACTGTGAGCAAGAAGTTGCTTAGAGACTTTATTCCAAGGTTTGGTATTCCTTTATCCATAAATTCCAATAGAGGAACTCATTTGACAGGGCAGATAATGAAAGAAATCTGCAAGATCCTGCAAATCCAGCAGAACTTTCATTGCCCATGCCATCCACAGGCCTCGGGCCAAGTAGAATGCCAAAATGTTTTTTTAAAAAATACACTGGCCAAAATTTGTGCTGAAACTCACTTGAAATGGCCAGATGCACTTCCCATAGCCCTTATGAGTATGAGATCTACTGTCAATCCAAAGACCGGACTTAGCCCACATGAAATCCTGATGGGAAGACCCATGAGGCTCCCTGCCTCACCACCTGTTGCCTCCCACTTTTGAGATATACTTTTGCTTGATGTTACTATTCTAGACTACTGTACAGCACTAACGAAGTATGTTAAGGCTTTTCAGTCACAGGTACAAGCAACTCCCCCAAGGAGCCAGATGAGCCATGCCATTCCATCCTGCTGGTGACTGGGTTCATGTAAAAGTCCATCAATGGAAGTCATCACTGGAACCCCGCTAGAAAGGCCCATTCCAGGTACTCCTGACATCCAACACTGCAATAAAGTGTCAAGGACTCCAACCATGGATCCATGCTTCACACACTAAACTTCAGCCCCGTTAGACTTAGAGTCTCCTCCATATCAACCTTGTAATCAGCCTCCACAGACTGGTAGTGAGCCTAGCATCTGCCAACAGGAAAGCTCAAAACCAGTAGTGAGCCAAGCATCTACTGGTGAAGAGGATTTGCCACTACAGAACGAATAAAATGTACCCCAACTACACCACTATGCCTTTCAGGAAAGGAAAAATACCTCTACCTAGTTCCTGGTTCATAAGGTGGGGTTGGTTAGTCATGACTTGGTTACTTCTCAGTTTTTCCTTTTGGATCATCTTATATGAACTTAAAGACTCACCAGCTAAAAGAAACTTTGTAAATCAGACTAGACTTCAAACCAGGTCAAAAAATCACTCCCACACTGGCATGCTTACCAAAACTCTTTTCTTCAACTGTCTTATCAATATGCAAAGGATTTAAATGTTTCTAAATGTTTGGTATGTTCCCACTTGCCTCCTAGTACAATGACAGGGGTGCCCATGATTCCTTTATCCCTTAAGTGGAATGACTTTTGTGATATGTATGACAACTCACAACTACGGTGAGTGCCAAGGATTTTGGTCACACCAGACCTTTTCCCAACATCTCCCTCCCTCTTCTGATCCTGCTCCATTTCTACGTATCCAGTTAGCCAGAAAAGTTCCTGGACTTTTGTGTTATAAATATAATGGTACCAGATGGGTAGGAACTAGTACCTGTAATTATACTATTGATTGTTCTTCAATGAAAAATAATCTGCACCTTAAAATTAAGGGATATGGAAAGATAACATTTAACTGTTCAGCATGGGCACCAGCCATCATTTTAAATAGTACTTATGCTCAGAACAGGAAATGGGTGTCATATAATGGAACTTATTATATTTGCAGAGATCGTGCATATTTTTGGTTGCCTGGCAACTGGTCAGGATCATGTTATATTCGATATATTACACCAGCTATTCGACATCTGTCCTTCTTTTCCTTCCAGAGCAGTAAAGAAAAAAAGGAACATCACTGAAGAAGAACAATTTGGTGCTATAATATTTCCTATGTATGGTGTGGCCAGGACAATTAAAGAAATAAGATTGTTAGCTAATATATTACAACAAGTAAGTAATGATACTGCAGATTCTTTAGACCAACTGTCCCAAGAGATGGTAGTACTGCAAACCATGGTTTTACAAAATTGTGTGGCTCTAGACTTCACTTTAGCCAGTAAAGGAGGAGTCTGTGATTTAATAGGTAAAAACCCGTTTCAGTAGCGTTACAGAATATTTTACACAACACATTGTATTTTCCTCTAACATTGACAAGACTCTTGGTATTGGTATTTAATAGGTAAAGAATGTTGTACTTGTATTCCTGATAACTCAGAAGAAATTCAGGATTTGACTGCACATATTCGGAAAGAAACGGCCAAATTGCACGAGTCAGACAGTTGGAATTTAAGTTCTTGGTTCAGCTCCTTTTTAGTTCCTTAGGCTCTACAGTTATTCATGGTCTGTTAATACTGTTTGCTTTTTTTTTTTTGGAGTATACCTAGTACTTATGCTAATACGATGCTGCTTAAGTTGTGCCATTAAGCAAATGCAAAATAGCTTGTTAACCTCTATGCAAAAAAGCAAAGTGTATAATATGTACATTAAACTAACAGAAGGTAAAGAGACAGATCAAGTAGAAGTTAAAAGGCTCATGGCTATAAATATCTAATATGTTGGGACAAAGAAGCCCAAAAGGGGAGAATGTGGAAATAAGTTTAACCAGGCCTCTTACTTGATTAAAAGGAGAGACAAAGAGAGAGAAGATAAGAAAAAACCTTCATGCCTTGTTTTGTCTTGATATATTAAGCTCTGTGTGCAGATTTTAACGTCTTCCTCTCCTTCAAACCAGAAGCTGATAACTGTTCCCAAAACATAGTGTTTTTTTCCCTGAATAAGTAAACTGCTTACATGTGACAAATGAACGATCAACATCTTTCTGTTTCTCTCAAGGTTGCTTTGTCTGAACCTTGCATCTTTTCTCACTGTCTAAAGTATAAATACACTTGTAAACTTGTAGAGGACAGAGTTCCTTTGAGAACCCTCCTTGTGATCACTTGTATAGCTTTAAATAAACCTAAATGGCTCTGACAATTCTAATACAACCACAACGCAAAGTTTGATTTCTTCCACAAGTCTCTTTAGGGAGGTGGTTACAATGTTAATTTGAAGTCAGGCAGATGGTATAGAAGAGTAGCACTTTTAAAGAAAATTAGTTAAGAAAGAAATGAGCTTTTGAAGGCAACATCTAACTTTGTCAAATGTTAGGAATTGAGCTGTACATAGAAAGACTTTTAAATACGGACAAATTTAAGTCAAAAGGAAATGGACAGAAGACAGGACAGTGCTGTGACAGGCAAAAGGTGGGTTGAGAAGGTCAAAAGGGATAAACAAGCAAGTTAACACAGTGAGGGAGACAAAAGTAAAAAGCTACTCCACGTAGCTGGATAAGATCCATAGATCTTATCCATATGCTCAGACCATGTTTAACACAATCCAGTCTGTGTATGATTTCTTGTTTTGCAATTTTGTGGGAATAGCCTATTTAACTTCAATTCACATCAAGTCAAAGTCATCAGTGCTTTATATAGACCAAGATCTCAGCTGTGCCGTCTCATGAATACAGACCACATCTTCAGTTGACCAAGCCACATAGAATATAACACCTGGGATTATTCACCCATCCCTATGCCAGCATCACATACACCAGCACCTGCTTAAAGTGCCCCTCTGCTCTCTACATGCACCAGATGGGGCAATTCCTGTGTAAAGAAATGAATGGACACATATTTGACATCAATTCCAGAACTGCAAAAAAGCCTGTGGCAGAATCCGTTCACCTCTCTGGACTCTCAATGACTTTAAAGTAGCTGCCTTCAAAAGCTAACCTGAACATAACATTGTAGAACAAGAAATCAAGGACTGAATTTAGTCTAACATGCTCTCATTGGAGACTATGGATTTTTATCCTATTACCCATACTATCTTTTAACTCCAACTATATTTTCCCATTCTCTACTAACTTTTACAACCCACCTTTGCCTCTTCAACACTGATTCAAACACTCTGTCTGTTCCTTTCTTTTGTATTTAAATTCAGATCTATGTGTTAAACCTATTCTTTCTGCAAAATCTGTGGCATCAGACAAAATAGGCTGCTGTAAACAAAAACTCAGCCTTTCTGAGCCAGTTAGTTTCTAGGATGTTAACCTGACCTACACTCTCCCACTCTCTCCAGAGAAATATCCAAAGCTGAAAGCCTGCAAGATTATCCAGTCCATGCTCTGTAAAGCAGCTTACAGGTAAAATAAGAAAGAAGATTTGAGTCAGTATACCACAGGAAAAGAGCAGGGTGATACCAATACCAAGAGTCTTGTCAATGTTAGAGGAAAATACAATGTGTTGTGTAAAATATTCTGTAACGCTACTAAAACGGGTTTTAAAGTGAGACTAGAATATCCTTGCCAACCTAACCTGGGGAAAAGTCCCTCCCTGACCATTGGCATTCTGGGTTGTTTTTTTTTTGGCCAGGCATTTTCTCTTAATTTCATTAAAAATCATTTCTACCAAAATGATGGAATTATTAATGCTTTTGCAAAGGCTTAGAAAATCATAATTTGCCAACACAGAAACCACATGCAGTTATTTTGACAACTCTTTTTATTGTAAATAAAGACAAGTTTTGAATTAATTTAAAAAATTAAAATTTTGAAAGATAAACTGTTTAATGTTCTGAATCAAAATGACTTCTTTTAAATGTTAGCACATCTAGGAAAATAAATTTTAAAATTGTGAAATTAGAAGTGGATGGTTTGAAATGACTGAAAAACACCATGTTGATTGATTCAATATTTTTGAGCTCGTTTGTTCTAATAGTATACAAAAAGGTTCAATGTAGTGATCCCCCCCAAATAAAACATAACTTTAATTCCTTCAACTTACTACCTCCCAGTGCCTGTACCCAGGCTGTCCTTCATTAGCATTGCTATTCCAGGTTAAACCACAAGTTCTGCTGCTTTTCTTTCTGCATTTCACAATGAAATCAGATGATCCAGAGTAACTGACGTGCTCCTACCTATTCACTGTCTACTTTCTTCCTGTTTTCAGTTCATCCTCAACCACGAACATGTCCCCACATAAGACTGTTTACAAACCTCCCATATGAAGACTGTTTCCACTTTCCTCTCTGAATATCAACATCATGAGTTAGGCAAGAGTATTTAACATAAGGCTAATTTTCCTTAGAGATTTCAGTTGCTGAGTGTTAGAATGCAAAACAATGATGAAACACTAAGATGCATTAGAGACCTACAAGAAAAACACCTTTTGTAACAAAGTTGAGAAGAAAAATATTCTGTATCACCTTAAAGCCAATTTAGAAGTGAAATAGTAAATGATCAGATCAACGAGAAAAACTGGTTCTTGTACATTCAAATTCATAAATAAAGTCCCAAGTTTATGGTGTATACAGCCAGTGTATACTAATGCTGCTTTTTTTGAGGACACAAACAAGACATCCTATTGGAATAATTGTTACTGCTACCAAATCAGTGGAGCTGGGCTGATACTAGGATCAGTGCAAATATGTTGATATACAATGTCTGGATGATCTGGTACTCAATGGTTACATGTACACATGCACTTTACTGTGTTGTTGACTAATTAGCTCCAAAATAAAGCTATCTAGTGCACTAGTATTAGGCACAATAAATTAATTAATTCCACTGTAAGATAGTTATTATGGCAGTCTCATTTTCTGTGCAGAAAAGCATATGTGGGTGGTGACCAGGACCGCAACAATTTGAGCCACAGCAGAGTAGCTCCTAGCATCAGGCTTGGCTGGGGGTAGCCACATGGCTCTGCAGTTTTGGTAATCTCATGCCCCAGTCTGCCCCACTATTGCTGATGCCAGGGAGGGGATGTCTAGACCTTGGCTCCAAGAGGTGGCACTTGGAGCCAAGGTCTAGACATCCCCTCCCTGCCATCTGCACTCTTTCCAGAAGCCTGCAGCTCACCTAGGGTTGCTCAGCCCTGGCTCAACATGCTGTGGTCCTGGATGTGCAGATGCTGTGCCCAGGAGCAGCTGATTCTGGCACGGAGCATATTGCATCACCTTAATGGCATGTATAGATGTGCCTATTATCAAAGAAAAAAGATTTTAAAAAACAGTCTCCTTGAGGATTAAAAAAGAATGTACATTATTGTTATAGGCAGACAAGGTTCCTGGGGTGAATTTGTTATCTTTTATTAGTCCAACCCAAATGGTTGGAGAATAGTTATTGAGCAAGCTTTCAGGTTCAAAAACCCTTCGTCGGGCTAAGGAGGTTTCAGCAGTTGGTGAACCTGACAACTTGCTTAATAACTATTCTCCAACTATTTGGGTTGGTGTAATAAAAGATATCAAATTCATCCCAGGAACCTTGTCTACCTTTGCCCTTAGACCAACACAGCTACAACCTAAACCCCTGCATTATTGTTATAGTGTTTGTGACTCAGTTTTCATATTGCATCTACTCTACAAAATAGCAGATGTACATACTTTTATTTTTTACTAGCTAATCTTCTGGTTTCCTTGTTGGACAAATTCCTCAGCATATTGCCTTTCAAATGATAGAGTTTTATAAAACAAGTTTCAATGGTTTCTCCAAATGTTTTCAAGCAAAAGAAAGAAAAAGCAGGACTTTTTCCTATTCAGAAAGCCCTTTTTGATTTCCATATTTAAAGTAAATTCCAGTATGATTTCCCCCCCCCATAATGAAATGAAAAAACTTTATTTCATTAAAAAATATAAATGTGGGGGTTCCTTTCATTTTTTCTTTTATTTCCATTTTCCCTTTTATTTCTTTTTTATTACTAGAAAAGTGGTGTGGAAGTTTTAGAAGGTTTGAAAACAGAGACAAGATAACATTTCTTAAAACTTTTCAAATAGTAAAATAGTTAAGTCAGCATATCAGAGTGCAGCCTCATGCTCATGATCATCCTTGTCTAAAATCTCCAGACCTATGACTATTTAACTTTCTCTTAAAAACTTTCAAGGATGAAAATTCTACAGCCTGTTAATGCTTAACCACCCTCATAGCTAGAATGGTTTCCTCAAAAGCCAAACTAAATTTCCTGTGTTTCAATTTTAGTCCTTGCCCTCTCCCCTGAAGCCGTAGAGAAATGTTTATCACCATCATTTCATAACTACCCTTCAAATAACTGAAAACCACTACCAAATCCCTCTTTGCGCACATCCACACATGCAGGCATGTGCTTTTTCAGTAGCTGAAATAGGAATGTAGGTGACCTCCTCATTCTAGCATTATTGTACTTGGTGAATTAATGTTCCCTACTCACTTTGTTCACAGTCTCCATGATAGAACTCTATCATATCTCTCACCAACCTTCATCCCTTCCAGTCTTAAGAATCCTAGCCTTCTCAGTTTCTTTGGGTATAGTAGCTGGTAGGGCTGCGTGAAGCTTTGGTCCCTGATTTAATTTGCAGATTTTCTGCCTGATTCAGTGGTCAAATCTCCAAATCTGAATCAATTCAGAGGAGCCTTTTATCTCTCTGAATTGAATCAGATTACAAATCGATTTGAAGAGATTTGTAAAGATTCAGCGATTCAGACATAGAGACAGTTTTAAATGTTTTTTTCTACATACTTCTAGTTGGCAGGGGCTCATATGTGCTGCGATGCTGGAGTGGATGGAGTGTCCCACAGAAGCACAGGGGGCTCCCCAGCATGCTCAGCCGCAGACCTGTAAGAACCAAAGTTCTTCTGGTCCACTTCTGGGTCCGCTGGAGAGCACATTGTCCCCATTCCCCCCCTTCCCCCATTCCCTTGGCTCTGTGATTGGTCTCAGGGAGGCAATCAGGGTCTGGGGCCTCCTGGGTCTGGCGGGGGGCCATCCAGGGTCCCCCTGTTGCTGATCACCAAGTGAGGGAGGTGCAAGGTGGGGCAGGGCAACATGCAACCCTGCAGACCCAGAAGTGGACCAGAACTAATTCCGGTCCATTTCTGGGTTTGCTGCTGAGCACATGGAGCACCCCCACCCCCAGTGCTCCTGTGGGATGCTCCATGCACCCCAGAATCTCATTGATCACAAGCTGGTACCCCAAGGTATGTAGACAAAACTTTTAAAGCTATGTCTATGTCCGAAACACTGGTTCTCTGAACCAGCATTGAATCTCCAGATTTGCATTTAGCTGAATTGAATCAGGGACAGTGATCCAAATAAACAAATCAAATCACTGTCCCTAATTCAGACCAAATCCAAATTGAATAGGGCCCACTTCTCACACCCCTAGTAGGTGTTCCATATCCTTGATCATCTTGATTGTCATTCCCTGTCCCTTTTCTAATTCTACTACTTCCTTTTTTAGATGAGAAGGAATAGAACTTTGAAAATCAAGGCATGTAACCATTATCTCCAATCTGCTATCACAGACATGACTGAGTAGTGCTCCATTCTCATCTTTATCATTTTAATAATTCAGAGTTTTGACCTATTTTTGGACATGAAACAATTCTATAAACAGTGAATAGGTCACAGAAGCCATGTAAATAAAATGTATGATCCCAGTCATAGTTATTTTTCAAAATCCTATCCTTTTACCCCTATGTGAAACTATGGATTACCACCCATTCTTTCATGTCTACTTGACAACTTGTTACCCGGGGGGTCAGGCCAACTCTCAGGATCTCAATATTGTGCTGTTAGACAGGAGGGTGTGACACAATTGCACATATCCAACACACAAATCAATTTAGTGCATACACATACACTCTACCAACTCAGGCACATACACATCCAAACCAGTCTCGGCACCTATGACTAATTCAAGCACATACAGACTACACACCAAAAAATAGACAACAATCAGTTGTCAATACCCACACACATACATGGATCACTAATCCATATATCACACACACGATCACACACCAGTTCACACACATACCACCGACCTACACATACACACAGGTTAGTTCCTAACTTGAATGGAACAGTATATATGTGTGTGTTTGAAGTACTTGGGATACCCAAGGGAAGGTTAAGGTGAGGGACAAAGTGTAAGGAGTGAAAGTTGCTGGAACTGATATTAGAACTGGTAGACAAGAGAGAAGCTGGGCTGAGGAACTGAGGCTTGGGATTATTTAAGGTCAAGTGGCCCCAGAGTTACTCAAGGTCACTGGTGCAAGGGAAAAAGCCTGGTGCCAAGGTAGAAACATCCAGGAAAGAAACTGAAACAGAAACCTGGGAGCTTGGGGCTGGAAACTGAGGCTGAAAGCTGGGAACTTGGGCCTGGAAACTGAGGCAGACAGCTCTGAGTTTGGGGGGCAGATGAGTTGTGGCAAGGAGGAAACAGTCAGAAAACAGACAAAAACCCAACTCAGGGTTTCAAAATAACAGGTTTATTACACAGCCAACATACTACACAGCCCCATGAAGTTACTGGGTCCCATACACACACACAAGCACTCACAAAGGCAGCAGGAGAAAAAGATTCAGTGGAAGGTTGGCGTCCTGGTAGGGAAGAGAAACAGAGTCCAAGTCCTTGGTTGAAGAGAGGGTGGGGGTGATAACTACCTATCCAGGCTGAAAAAGGGTCTTTGTCCAGCAGGTATTGTCCAGAGCAGGGTCGCCGGCAGGGCCTCTGGGTGGATAGCTGGTGTGGCATGGTGCTGGTCCAGATGAAGAGGGTATCTCAAGGCTTTGGTCTTTACTATGCCTTTTTAGGGAGCAGATGACCTATGATCTCCTATACGGAGGGCATATCCAGACAATGTCAGTCCTGTTCCAGAGGATTCTAGGTGTTCTTACTGAGCATATACAGCCTTGGCACAATGGTGGGTTGCCTCATCTTTTGTATCTTGAATGCTGAGGGTTGTTCCAAGGGCTGGGTCATTGGTCCAGGTATTGGTGTTTATAGTTTGGCCATTCAGAAGGAGCTATTTTTGGACCTACTGCCATTGTCTCTCAAGCACCCTCATTCATCCCAATTCATTCAGGAACCAAGTTACATAGGAGCAGTAGGTATGAGTCGCAGGTTACACAATAGGGCATCGGGACAAGATAGAGACTTGGCAAACAAAATGGAAACTTGACATGACTTATGCTGACTTCCATATGCAAGCCAAAATCCTATTGTATCAGAAAAACAGTAATATGAGCAGTAAAATCAATATAAACATAATAATTATACAATATAAAGGAGAAAAAAACCCAAAACAAATACAACTTGCTACCAAAATAAAATGCTGAAGCTTACCCTATGTCATAGGTCGCTTATACTTATCTATACGGAATAGAGAGGGAGAGATAAAGTCAGAAATGGTTGGGGAAGGGGAGGAAATGCATTTTAAAATTAAAAGAAAGAAAAACTGGGGGTTTTGCTACAAACTGGTTCCATTCCTACACATATTACTCTATATAATGTCTCTTAAGTAC
Organism: Caiman crocodilus; assembly: GCA_030014935.1. Lineage (NCBI taxonomy): Eukaryota > Metazoa > Chordata > Crocodylia > Alligatoridae > Caiman > Caiman crocodilus. The sequence goes on from JAGPOW010000224.1 coordinate 111,867, forward strand.
CTTTGAAAACCCAATGCTCAGTTACTTTGGGGAAACCTACATTTCTAAGCATTTTTACCAGTGCCATCTTGACATCTTTGTTTCTCAGGCTATAGATGATAGGGTTTAACATAGGGGTGATAACAGTGTAAAAAAGAGAGAGCACTTTGTTTAGCTCAGGGGAGCAGAAGGAGCTGGGCTGCATGTACCTGAAGAAAGCAGTACCATAGAACAAAGCGATCACGAGCAGGTGAGAGAAGCAGGTGGAGAAGGCCTTTTGTCTGCCCATAGAAGAATTGATCTTGAAAATGGCAGCCAGGATGTGCACATAGGAAATGAAAATGAAGGTGATAGGAGCCAGGAGAGTGAACAGGCACCCCACCTGGGTGACTAGTTCAATCAGTTGTGTATCAGAACAAGCCAGCCTCAATACAGCAGGCATCTCACAGAAGAAGTGGTTGATCACGTTGGGGCCACAGAATGGCAGCCTCCATGTCAGGATAGTATGGGGTATTGGCAGTATAAGGCCACAGCCCCATGAAGCCACAGCTAGTGTGATACATGTCCTCTGGCTCATAATCACTCTGTAATTCAGCGGAAGACGTATAGCTGCATATCGGTCATATGCCATGACTGCAAGGAGAATGCACTCTGTGGTTGCTAGGGCCAGAAACAAGTACATCTGAGCTGCACAACCAACTAGTGATATAGTTCTTCTCTGAAATAGGAAGTTGGACAGCAAGTGAAAGATTGTGCTGGAAGAGTAACAGATGTCTAAGAGAGAGAGATTACTGAGGAAGAAGTACATGGGTGTGTGGAGGTGAGAATCCAGGCAGATAAGGGAGAAAATGATCAGGTTTCCCAGCAGGGTTATGATGTAAATGATGGAGAAGAGACCAAGGAAGAAGGACCTCATCTTTGGGTTACTGGAGAGGCCTGCAAGGATGAATTCTGCCACCAGAGTCTGATTGTTCATTTCTATTCCCATCCATATTTCTTGCTCTAAGAATAAATAGATAAATAATTAGCTATATCAGTAAGTAGCATGTAAAGTAGTTAAAGGCAACATTTTAGGGAACCCACATGGTCTTCTGAGAAACCAATAATGCAAACCAAGACACATTATTTTCCTAATTATTATTTTCTTGAACAGATATCCATATCCGCATCTTTGGATGCTAACACAAAATACTTGGTCTGAAAGGTTTAAATCCCTGTTAATCTATTTAAATCAAATGGAAATAGCATTTTTATGTATTGTATAAATGCCTTAGGCCTGGTTTTCCTGTATATGTAAACCTCAGAGGAGGTAGTGCTGAACAGAATGATTTTTGCACAGAATGAAGTAATGTTTTTATTTTGTTTAAAGTCCCAGAACAATAGAATTTCAACACAAATTCTGGTTTTTGGGTGAGGGGAGAGAGGCAGATTCTCATAAATATTCATTTACTATTAGTTATATTTCCTTGTGGAAAACTGAAAATGTTATCTGACAATAGGAATTTCCATGACTTCACAGCAGAGAAAAAGAGATCAAATGAATGATTTGGAGTAGAGGGGAGGCAGGAAATGGGGAGGGAGTTCCACTCATGATCCACCCATGGGATCTCACTTCTCATCTGCTTGATGTGGAGAACAGGTCAGCAAGGCAGTTCTAGTTCCACCTTGCATGTTGCAACTTGAAAGGAATAAAACTAAATAAGAAAGAGGAAATAATACATATTGTGCTTGTATAGCAGTGTATTTAGTATATAGACTTAGGGCCTTGTTACATGTTGTACTTGTAACAACAAGCTGCTCAAATGTCAACTGGTGCTAGCACTAGCTTGAGTTTGGGGTACTCACACCGCTAACTCACACTGTTTTTATGGCTAAAAAACTTCCCTGACTGCCCACCACATGCATTTCTCTGACTTGTTCCTAATGGCTGGTGAGCAGGGGCTGGACTCAGAGAAACAGCTATGAGTTGTTACTTGTAGGCCAAGGAAGACTTGTAGCCCTGCTCTAGGTGGGGATGTCTGAGGGGTAGGTTGGAGCAGGGAAGAACATGAAAAACAGGGAGGTGGAGAGTTAATAGTATGGAGGTGAGGAATGAAATGGGAGGTAGGGGAAGGGTGATTAAATGAAGGAAATCAGAACTGAAGGATAAAATAAGAAGAAATAAATAAATAAATAAAAAGAAATAAAGGGATTTGGCATTGTGGTGTACAAGGTTCTGGGGAGTCATAGTATCATAGTACCTAGGGTCAGAAGGGGCCTAGAGCAGGCCATCTAGTCTGACCCCCCGCCAATGGCAGGAAACGAGTACCAGGGTCACAGGACTCCTAGCCACCCTAACTGTGAAGTAGTGCCTCCTACTGCCCACTGCCCCTGCCCCAAGAAGAAAGTCCTAGCTTATGGGGGCAAACCTGGCTTCCTACCTAATTCTGCCCACTCCCTCAGCCCCTCTCCTAGACCCATCCATCCTCTGCAATCTGGTATGTTCTCTGCAGGATGTTTGCATGGGGTCACACCCCTGGTGGGCGGGAAGGTCACATATATGGGAGCTGGAGGGGGAGTTGCCTTGGTGACCAAACCCTCCTTGGAAACCTAATTCAGGGGGTGGAAAGTTTGTCCACAAAGGCCAGGAGGGCAGGGAAGAAACACTTCCTCCTGGGATGCTGGAAGATTGAAATGTGGGAGGCTGATTTCTGGGGACTGGCCACACATTAATGGACCATGAGCTGAGTAGCATGGATCAAAGATAAACCTGCCCTGGAGAGGCTTAACTTGAAGCCACCTAAAGTGTTCTTAAAATTAGTTTCACATGTTAATGTGTGAACAATGTAGGGGTTAAGAGCTTGAGGAGCCACCCAAAATTACCACATAAGAAGGCCCTTATTTGTATCTGTTAAGGACAAATGTGTCTGTCAAGGACAAAGATCTAGCTTGGGATTTAGAGGTAATCTATTTTTGTACTCATGTTTGTTTCTGCAGTATATGTTTCTTATTATTAATAGCAATCTACTGAGGATATTGAAAGTTTTTAAGGCTTAAATTTCAAGAGCTGCACTTTTACAACTTCTTGGAGAAGTGAGTTAAAGACTTGTAGACAAGGGCAACGTGTAAGGGGTGTACACAGGTGCATAAGAACCCCCTGACTTTGGCAGTGAACTCCCTACATAAAGGCACCACTGACACGGGTGGTGGCACCTGCAGTTGCTGCTCTCCACCCCACCATCAGCAGCGACTGTGGGTGGTCCGTAATCCCTGGCCACCACCAATGCTGCTGGTTGTGGCTGCAGGTGGTCACTGATACTTGGTTGGTGCTCGCCATCCCGCTCCCCACCGCCGACAGTGCTAGTGGTGTCTGTGGGAGCTCCCCCACTTAGCACCACCACGCTTCTGCTGCTGCACCCCACAAGCTGCTGGGGGCATGAGTCATTCATGCTTGTGGATGCTTAGTATCGTTGGATATCAGACTCCTATATTTAATTTACTTTAAGGAACTTTAAATAAGTGATTCTTAATACTCAACACTAGGGCTATGCGAGGCTTCAGATAGAGCTTCAGATCCGGAGAAGCTTTGGATGCTTCGGCATACAAAGCAGCATGTCTGAATCAAAGAGCTGGCTTTGTTAGGCTTTCCAAAGTGATTTGGAGCTTCTGAAGTACTTCGGAGCCGCTTCAGAGATCCAGCTATAGGGTATAATGGGGAAACAATTAAATAGCTATAACTTTGGAGTTTTTTCATCTGATCTGGGTAAAATTTGCAGAGATCATAGTCTCCCCTGAGATCATGAAGTCTCCCAAGTTTCAGGGAGATTGGTGTAGAGGCTTAGGGGGAATTGCACTCCAAATTCTTGAAAGCAAAAGTAATGTCACGTGTATGTGTTACGTCACAGAGGGGTGAAAAATGCAGGAGTGATGGCCCTGGATGAGGCCACATATCCTGCCAAGCTTCAAGAAGATCAGTGCAGGGGGTTGGGGGAACTCCACCCCAAATTCTTGGAAGCAAAACTCATGTCACATCTATGTGTTACATCACTGGGGGGGGGTGTAAAAAGTGCAGGTGTAGTAGCCCCTGGTGAGGCCACAAAACCTGCCAAGTTTCAAGAAGATTTGGAGGGAACTGCACTTCAAGCTGCGGACAAGCAAAACTCATGCCATGGGTGACACTGTGTGTGTTAAGGCGCAGCAAAGTGAAAGATGCAGGAATGATAGCCCCTGCTGCAGCCATGAAGCCTGCCAGCTGTCACGGAGATTGATGCAGGGCTTCTGGGTTCTGGGTCCCTGCATTTCTAGCTGCTGACAGGCAAAACTCATGCCATGGGTGCTTATACAACTGACTGTCTCTGTCTTGAGGCATGGGAGACACTACCGCAGGCCTGGCTGCTAAGCTACTGTGTATTACCAGTTACTAATCAACCATGATTCACTCTGAGACCAGCTTAATATACAGTACCTAGCTAATGTAGCCAGTTAATTATCATCAATTAACACCTACAAAGGCATAAAATAAGGAGAGGAAATAATCAAGACAACAATCAACTGCCCCAAGACAGAGACAGTCAGTTGCACAAGCACCCATTGCACAAGTTGTGCCTGTCAGCAGCTAGAGGTGCAGAGCCCCAGAATCCCTGCACTGATCTGCTCAACAGCTGGCAGGCTTTGTGGCTACAGCAGGGGCCACCATCCCTGCAGCTTTCAACCTGCTGTGCCTTAACACACAGTGTCACCCATGTCACAAGTTTTGCTTGTCTGCAGCTGGAGGTGCAGTTTCCCCCAAACGCCTGCACCAATGCTCTTGAAACTTGCACAATTTTTGGCCTTACCAGGAGCTACCACCTCTGCAGTTTTGACTCCCCTGTGTTGTAACACATAGACATGACATGAGTTTTGCTTTCAAGAATTTGGGGTACAGTTGCCCCCAAACCTCTGCACCTATCTTCTTGAAACTTTGCAGACTTCATGCTCTGAGCATGGGCTATCATCCCTGCAAGTTTAATCCAAATCAGACAAAAAACTGAAGTTATAGATATTTCATTGTTTCCCCATTATACCCTAGGGCCAGATCTCCAAGGCAGCTCCAAAGCTTCAGAGCCGCTTCAGCCAGATCAAAGGAAAAACCCAGTCTGGAGCTCTGGATCAGATTGCTGACATTCAAAGTGGCTGGATCAGAACACTGCTGACTCACACAAGCCTATTCAAGATACCCTCAAGATATTCCTTAGAAACTGCATGCTCTCAGCTTTCACTCATTTTTTTTAGCATAGAAATGAATAGAGCGATTCTGCTGCTGCAAAGAACTCAGGAGGACTTCAACAGATTCCAGAATATTTTTGACACTATGGGTTCCCATTGAAAATCTTTAGCTTTATTGTGTAAACCATGGGTAGGTGTGCAAACATTGAGCACCATCCTGTGATATCCTCAAGAGAATCTTGTGACACCCTTTTAGAGAATCAGCATTTTAAAATTATTATTGATTTCAAGGGTGTTTTAAATAATGACAATAAATTAAGCTACAATTGTGAAAGCCATCTTTATATCGTATTTAAAATTAAAATCCATTTAATTTTACCAGACATTCAAATTTCACTGTATGTAGTTTTGAAATAATTTCAGTCTCTAGAGAGATGGGTATAAAGTGCTAGTTTGAAGTTAGGCAGATGGTAGGACCATCAAAGAGTAGCACCTCAAAAAGCCAATTGGTTCATAGAAGAATGTGATTTTGTAGAAACTAGCCTATGTTGCTAGATGCTTGGAAAGGATTTCTTTGAAGAAAAGAGTTAAAATAGAAACAAATTTAAGTAAAAAGGAAATGGGCAGAAGTGGGACACTGCTGAGACAGGCAAAATGGGGGTTGAGAAAGTCAGTAGGGATAAAGCAAGCAAATTAACACATTGAGGAAGACAGAAGTAAAAAGCTAGTCCAGGTAATGGGAAAAGATCCATAATTTCTGTTGTGACTATATTTAACATGATTCAGTCTGTGTGTTTTTTGTTCTGTAATTTGTTAGCAACCAAACTATTTAACTCTGATTCACACAAAGTCATATTAATCAGGACTGGATATGGGACAAAATCTCTCCTGTGCCCCCTCATGAATACAGAAGACATTATCATTGGACCAAGGCACACAGACTATAACATCTGGGGTTCATACATCTGCCGCTACAGCAACATCATATATACTATCAACATCAGAAAGATTTGATTCAGTGTACCACAGGAAAGGAACAGGGCACCACTAATCCCAAATGTCTTTTAAATGTCAGAGGAAAATACTTTTTGTGTAAAATATGCAATTATGATCCAAGAAAAAGTGTTTTAAAGGGGGAACAGAATTTCTGTTCCAAACTTACCTGGGGAAAAATCCCTAAACCTTGGCATCTTCCAACCCCCCCCCCCCAAGACATTTTCTATCAACTGGACTTCAAATCATCTCTACCAAAAATGATGGAATCATTTCCAAGCTTTTCCTAACTTGTAGTATAACCAGTTGATACTTTTATCCCTCACAAGTTGGTATGCCCTTTTTTCACAAACCGCTTTAGTGAAGTCACTATTGCCCTTATATACATAAAGAAATGGACTAAAAAGTACTTGGCCTGAAACGTTTTCTTTAGGGCCACATGAAAATGAAGAGCAGTATCGAGTATGAAACACAGAAAGAGGAGGAAAAGAGAAAATAGAGGGAAAAAGAGCTAGCAGAGATACAAACTTTAACACCTTTCCTATGCAACTAAATACGATAAATTTTCTTTTTTAGAAATTGATGATTTTCCAACACTCATACTGTGCCGAAAGGTGTTATTTTGATAACTCTTTATATTTAAAATAGAGAAAAGTTATGAATTTACTTTACAAAATCAAAAATAATAAAAGGTAAAACGTGTAATTTATGATTCAAAATGCCTTTTTCAGTTTTGCCAGCAAGGTTCTTTGAGTAGATGTGATATCTTTTATTAAACCAACTGAATAGTTGGGAAAAAAGTTCTAAGCAAGGTTTTGAGTGCAGTCACTTTTCTTCAGGCATGGGAAGTCTGCTGTTTTCAGACTCCAAGGAATGAGAGAAGCTAAAAGTGTTTTCAATTTTAGCACACTAGGAAAACAAATTTTAAAATTGTCAAATATAAGTGGATGGCTTGAAATTGATGGTGAATCAAAACCAACATGTTGATTGACATTATTTTTTTTGTTTATTCTAAAAGGTTACAACAAAAATTCATAATACTGAAAAAGAACAAACACAAAATAAAACAAAACTTTAATTACTTAAACTTACTACTGCCCAGTGCCTGTACCCAGGCTGTCCATTATCAGTGTTGCTATTCCAGGTTAAGCCACAAGCTTTTCGTTCTGAAGTCACACTGAAATGATCCAGAGTAGCTGACCTACTCCTACCTCATTCACTTTCTAATTTCTTCCTATTTTCAGTTCATCCTAAACCACTAGCATGCCCCCACATAAGACTGCTTACTAACCTCCCATATGAGGACTGTTCCCTTTTCCATCTCTGAAGGAAACATCATAAATTAGACAACAGTATTTAATACCAGCCTAATTTTCCTTAGAGATTTCAGTTGCTGAGTGTCAGGATGCAACACAATAAGGAAACACTAAGATGCATTAGAAACCTAGAACATAAATACCTTTTGTAACAAAGTTGAAAGGAAAAATACACTTTATTTACTCAAAGTAAATTTCAAAGTGAAACAGCAAATAGATCCAGAAGTGATAAAAACTTTTCCCTCTACATTCAAATTCACCAATAAGGTCCCAAGTTTATGGTGTACACAACTGGTGTAGCCTGATGCTGCTTTATTTGAATAAACAAACAAGATAACCTATTGCAATAATTGTTACTGCTACAGAATCAGTGGAGCTGGATTTTCACTTGGCAGATAATAGGATCAGTGCATATATGTTGTTATACAATGATTTGATGATTTGTTTCTCAGTATCAAAGACAAAGTGTTAAAAAGCTCTCCTTGAAATAGTATACTGTTGCAGTGTTTTTGACTCAGTTTTCATATTGCATCCACTCTCCAAATTGCAATAATTTTTTACTGGTTAATCTTATGGTTTCTCTGTTGGACAAATTCCTCAACATGATGCTTTTCATATGATAATGGTTAATAAAGCAGGTTTCGATTGTTTCTCAAAATGTTTTTGAGAAAAAGAAAGAAAAAGCAGGACTTTTTCAATTCAAAAAGCTCCTTTGCAGCTTACATGTTTGAAGAAAAAATTGGTATGAATTTTGTTTCCCCCAAAATGATATTAAAAGCTTTATTTAATTTAAAAATAGAAATGTGAGAGTTCCTCTCATTATTCTTTTATTCCCACTTTCCCTTTTATTTCTATTTTTCTTATTAGAAAAGTGGCATGAAAGTGCTATAAAGTTCAGAAACAGAGAAAAGATAACACTTAAGTCTTTTCAAGTAGTAAATAGTTGTCAGAAAATCACAGTGAATCCCCCTGCTCATGATCCTCCTTGTATAATGTATCCCAGACCAATGAATATCTAACATGCCTTTAAAAACTTCCAAGGATAGAGATTCTACTGCCTGATAATCTGTTTCAGTACTTAACTTTTATAGTTTGAATGGTTTCCCCAAAAGCCAATCTAAATTTTCTGTGTTGTAATTTAAGACTGTTAGACCTTGCCCCATTTCCTGAAGCCATAGGGAACAGTTTATCATCATCACTTCAAAACTGTCCTTTAAGTAACTGCAGCCAAATCCATCTTTGAGTTTTCTCTTTTCCAAGACAAATAGTCCCAACCCCTCCAACCTTTTCCTGTAATGTATGTTTCCTAAGCAGATTTGTATTGCTTTCTGCTGGACTCATTTACCTGTCCACATCTTTTCTGGAATATCATCTACAAAACCTGACACTTTACTCCAGGTGAGGCCTCATCAAGTTTTACATCCACTCTTAACCTTAACAGTCTGTATCTTTTATACAACAAATAAGACAGTATGTGTGTTCAGACTACTGATGAAAAGTAAAAAATTCCATAAAACCATATAGGATCATCAGATCCCGTTCTCCTTCAGTGACTTCTGGTACTAGGTTGTAACAAAAATAGCCAGTTTGGAGGACTGGAACTCTAATTTGCAGCAGCATAAAAACAGTTCATAGGAAATTATTTTTTAACAAAATTATGAAAATACATTTAGGAAATTTGAAAATGCATTTAGGAAATTACATTTTTTATTTCAAAATTTAAAAAACACAGATCAAAATGGTTTGATCTTTCAAAAGAACATTTCAGCATGCCTCATTGCTCTTGGAGAATAGGCCAGTTGGGTAGCTCCCTCACTTATTCAGCAACTGAATATCTGGGCAGATACAAATGTTAAGAGAAGAGAACTTGGAAACTGGAGAACCTACTTGTCCTACAGTGGTACCCTGGGCAAATAAGAAATCAGTTAACTAGGGAATTTGCTTACTGGAGAGCTGGACAGGGAGCTGGCCATGTGAGGAAAGAGAAATATCAAGCATCTGACCTGTCAAATGATTCAGTGCACCTAGAAGCACATCAAATGAGTGGGCCAAACATTCAGGGATAGAGCAGGTTTGCTGCAAAGTGAGAAACCAGGGAAGCTAACTGTGAATTTAGCCATTCAGGTAGCTGTAAAGTCCAATGAACGAAAGTACAAGCCGGTTCAGGAACTGGCCAACCAATTCCATCCCCAGGCCCTGGGAAATGGATGGCCCATTTTCTTGCTAGTCAGTGTGCTTCATAACCAAGAGGAGACAGTTGTCTGCCAAAGATTATGGATGGTCACCAGGAAAAGGTTCCTTCTACCAAGTGGTCTGAATGCGGAGCAGGAAAGCTCTACAGCCAACCAGTAGGACCAAAATAATAACCCTTTACCTGATTCTTCTCCAAGTAATTTTCCCCATGAATAAATATTTTCAAAAGAAAGTGTCATATTTTGTTCAATTCAAAGTCACTCTTTTTTTTGGACAAAATATCAAGTTCAAAATATCAAGTTTTCCCTCACCAACCATTGGGGTTAGGTTCTTGAAAGTACCTGTGGTTGTCAGAACCATGATTGGCAAGACAAAAAGCTTATGGGAAAAATGGCAGGTAGCAGGCTGATGCGTGGCCATGGAAAACTGTGTTTACTTAAAACTGTATACCATGGTAGCTAAAATGGCACATAGAAAATTAAGTGTGGATACTCAAAACAATGGTTGGCAAAATCATGGTTGGTGAGAGAAACCTGTATGGATATTTTTAAGTTAAACTATTAATGTAAATACATTTACAAAAGACAATTGGAAATTTTGGGTTCCCTCTTTTTCTTTCATTCATATTTATTTTCCATTTCATTTTTCTAAATAGGGAGGAGGAGGGAATAGTCCATAAAGCTTAAAAATTGAGAGAAAAAAAGATGATGAAGAAGACAGTGTAGATTTGCACCTTTTAAACTAACCAGAGTAGAAATGTATTATTTTTTCCATCCCTACACATATTACTCTGTGCAATGTCTCTTAGGTATTTTTGAAATCCCCACACTTAGTTATTTGGAGGAACTTGACATTTGTAAGCACCATTATTGCCATCTTGAAATCTGTTTCTCAGACTGTAAATGATAGGGTTTAACATGGGGGTAAAAATAATGTAGAAAAGGGAGATCACCTTGTTCTGTTCAGAGGAATGGAAGGAGCCAGGCTGTGTGTACGTGAAAAGAGCACTACCATAGAATAAAGCCACCATTAGCAGGTGGGAGAAGCAAGTGGAGATGGCTTTCTGTCTGCCCCTGAAGGGTTGATCATAAAAATGGTAGCCAGGATGTACACGTAGGAAACAAAAATGAAGGCAATAGGAGCCAAGAAAATAGAGAGACAGACACCCTGCTTGCATGACTAGTTCAATCAGTCATGTATCAGAACAAACCAGCCTCAACACAGCACTCATCTCACAGAAGAAGTGGTTTATCACATGGGATCCAAAGTATGGCAGTCTCCCTGTCAGGACATTAAATGGTACTGGCACTACTAAGCCACTGCCCCATGAGACCACTGCTAATATGACACATATCCTTTGGCTCATAAACACTCTGTAACTCAGTGGGAGACAGATGGTCACATATTGGTCCCATGACTACCAGGAGGCGGCATTCTGTGGCTGCCAGGAGCATAAGCAGGAACATCTGGACTATGCATCCAGCCAGTGAAATAGTCCTTTTGTTAGATTGGAAATTGGACAGCAACTGGAACATGGTGATCAAAGAATAACATATATCTAAGAAAGAGAGATGACTGAGGAAGAATTACATCCAGGCAGAGGATCCAGGCACATAAGGGAAAATATGATCAGGTTTCCTAGCAGGGTTGTAACATATATGATGGAGAAGCCACCAAGGAAAAAGAAAGAACTGCATTTCCAGGCCATTTAAGAGAGACTTGAGGATGAATTCTGTTATAAAAGTCTGTTTGTGCATTTCCATTCCCATTCGTGATTCTTTTTCTAAGAAAAAAAAAATAAGCAGCATATAAAAGTCATAGCAACCAATATAGCCGGCTAACAAAACAATTAACAGCATTGGGAGCTAAGAAATCCAGTTTCCATACATGATACTACCTTGACTAAGTCACCTGAGCTGAGATTTTGGGAGCTGATGTAAAACACTTGGTCTGAAATATTTTGAGAAGCTCTTATTCAATAAAATTAAATTCCTAACACCCTTCAGCATCCATAGAAACTCTTTATCTGAATATATTATGTGTGATTTTCCTACATCTGTGATTCCAGAGAAGATATAACTCATAAGACTTCTTACCTAAGGGAGAAAAATACAAAAATAAACAAAAAAGCAAAAATACAACTTTTGTATTAAAATAAATTAAGGTGGTTGAAATATAGATTTCCACAAGAACTATTGAGGGAATAGAAGCAGTGAGAAGGGGCAATAGCTCCTAATCATCCAAGTGTTTTTATTATTCAGGTTACCTGTTTCTTCATGGAAAATTGAAAATATTTTTGGGAAAGAGACTTGCTTTGGAATTAAGTAAAAAACAAGTTTTGCTGTCAAAAATGTTAAAAGTTAAAATAGTGTTTTCAACCCATCCTATAAAGGATTTCTCTTGCCAGGCATTCTGACTAAAAATAATTGTTCAGAGTAGTTGCCTCTATGGCCAATCTACCATAACTATGAGACACCCTACTGCAGGGCATTCTCCATTTTCACAGGCTGCCTATGCCCCCCTCCCAGCCCCAACATCTTTGAAGTAGGTGTGGAGAAAAATGGAATTTGGTTCCTCAGACCCAATATTCCTGGAAGGCATTTGGATTTCAGTGAAACTGAAAATGAAGCAGCAAGAGATAGATATTGCCTATTAGGAGGTGCTTACATTAGGCTTTCAAAACCAAGTTCAAAGACCTAACTAAGCCTCGATGCCCTTTGGGACTAGCCATTTTCTTTAGGAATGATAATCTCTGGGTTGTATAAAACGTACTTTTGATGGCATTGAAAGATGCTATCACCTGATTTTCAAAGATCTACATTTTCACAAAGTTTTGGTGAAGTTAGTGAAGATTTATGATTTCTCAACACACCTGGATACAGTAACATAACTAAGAGTGGGCAGGAGGCACATCTGCCCTGGGTGCAAAGTTAGAAGCATCACTGAAATTGCTCACCACCATTGTGGAGTTCCTGCACTAGCAGCAAGTGTAGACCCAATCATACAGGGATTTCTAAATAGTCCACAGTTGCTGTTACTTTAAGTGCAACAGCTGAGGTTAGCGGACCATAAGGCTGTGCGTGACAACAGCAGCTCAGTCAGGGACTGTTTAAAAGTTCCCAGAATGGGTAAGCCATAGGGCTGCTCTTGCTACCAGAGCACAAGAACCCTGCATCTATTGGTTCACAAGAGAGTACACTTGGCATTAATATTTATATGATATTGTAGTGGTAAAATTTCTGACCCCTTGGGAACAACAGCCTGTGCTAGAACCCAAGCCCCAGCCTCAACCCCAAAGTCTATGGAAGTATCCGTCTTGCTGAGTCATGCATGTTCTTCCTTGTTTGCTTACTTTTCTTACCAAATATCTCCCTTGCTGTTGGACCTCTGCTCCCAATTACATAAACTTTCCCTTGTTCTTTATCCAATGAATACTAAATGAAGGTGCCATAGGTCAGCTTCAAGAATGGGGCTGGAGAGTAATCTGTGTAATGCCTAAACCCTTTCTTGGGCTAAGTACAGACAGTCAAAAAGCCTGAGACTGAATCTATTAAGTCTTTCCAGGTTAGTCTAAACTGCAGAGATTAAAATGAGAAACAACTGGACAAACATTCACTTTTGATTCAGGAAATGCAGTCACATGTCTGCAGTGACTCAGGCCAGAAGCTGGTGGGCACTAAAGTATGGTTCCTTAGCACCTAGCCAACATGGACTATGTGTTCATTTCCTCTTCCTGTTGTACCCAAGGTCTCTGGGATTTGCACCCCAGAATCACAGAAGCAGGGTTGTTCATCACTTCCTCTTCCTACTGCCAGGTGCCTCTGGGATCTGTAGTCCACAGTTGCAGCTAGCAGTAACTTTCAGTAAGTTTAGCAGGGCAGGGCAGGGCAGGGCAGTGCTGTACGTGGGGGAAGGTGGGGTTTAACTGAGGGAAGGTGGGGTTAAACCCCCTTCCTGGTCTCAGACCCCAGATGGGGTTTCTTGGATGTGGTGGGGAGACCTTGACTCCCCCACCCCCCTGCCAACCCTTCTCTGATGGAGCAGACAACAGCCCAACCCAGGGCTGGAAAGCATGCTGGGGGACTCTGATTTAAATTAAACCAGAAATAGGTCTGGGACAGAAGTTTCATAAACTGGTTTGACCCAAATCTGTTCAGTCTGATACTACATTTTACCAGGTTTATCTTAAACCAGGTTCAACCTTTCTGAAACTTCTGTCAACGTAAGGGGAAGAGAGAGGGGGAGGGGACTTCTTCTGAACTTTTGTTCTGTTACAGTGTTAAACCGGTTTCTGATGACTTAAACTAGTTTATGTTTAACTTCTATCCGTAGCCTTAGTGTTTAGAGAACTCTATTGTGAAGCAGTAGGGTACTGCTTGAATTGCATTGTATATTGTTTGCTAGTATTAGGGAGTTTTAGTTAACAAAGATGGTTCTCCTGTTTTTCCTTGTGTGATCTCTGTGGGACAACAACATCACAGATACCCCAAAAATGTATTTTCAGAGACTCGATCAAGATAAAATAGCATCAATCTTAGGCACCTAATTCCATTTTGATGACAGTATATGGAATCTGGTGCTTAGTCTTCAGTTGTATGAGGAAAAGTCAAAATAGTCAAAAAAAAGAATACATGCATCCAGTAGGAAGATCTACTATATGGAGCCACTTGCCTCACTGTGCCATGCCCTAAACCATACTGTGGGAGTCTCCCTTGGGGAGCCTAGAGCTGGCTGTCCCACTTCCTGGAGAACATCCACAAGCCTGGGGCAATGCTGCCACCACCCAGGCACTGGTCTCTGGTAGGAGTCAGTGCAGCCTGGGGCACACAGACCCTGTGAACCTTGGGGATGCTTTGTCCATAGTAATATTTCTGAGTGCTTCGTTCAGCCTGAAGCATCCCCTGATAGCATCAGAAAAACCGAGGAAAAATTAAAAGACAAATTTTGCTGGCCAAGCTCTGTGGCTTAAAGGTCTCTCTGCTCCCACCTCAGTAACACAGCAAGGCAAGCTGTAATCTAACACCTTTGTTGGGGGGAAGAGGAGGAGTAGAATGAGGAAGTCAGAATACACTTTGAGCAAACATAAGAATGTGAATCTTTACAGAGATTGGATACAGTAATCCTTTTAAGAAGTGAGTGGCCTACACATAATTCCTAACTCCTGGCAGGTTTCCAGGTTTTTTCTTACATAAAATCACCAGGCAGCAGCCTGGGGCATTTGCTTGCAGTTTTCAAAATGCCTGCCAGAAGGAAGAGAGAGCTCCCCTAGGAATTTCATCTGGTCAGGTCACCTGACTTAGCAGCCTGAATCAAGAAGAAAACCAGGAGAAAGAGAGGGGTCACTTAGGCTGACGCAAGTAAGGGGAAGAGAGAGAGGGAGGAGATTTTTTCATACACGTATTATTAAAAGTATTCACTGGGCTTGTCTACTCAGGTAGTTACATGCACCTAAACTTAATGCACCCTTGTTTAAGGTGCATTACGGTGATCTAGGTGTGCATCTACACATAGATGCACTAATGTACATTAAATTTAAGCTGGCATAGCTAAGTTATATTAGCCCACATGTAGTCATGCTAATGCACATTAAGTGTCTACAAATGGACTACTGCAGCTTTTTTTTTTTACTTTTTTTTTTTTTTTTAGGGCTGTAAGGGACCTCAGAAGATCATTTCATTCAGCTTCTTGCCCTAGGGGCAGGAAGTCAGCTAGGGTCAAAGGATCCCAGCAGATAGGCATCCAAATGTTTCTTAAAAGAGTCCAGAGCAGGTGCTTGCACCACCTCTGGAAGCAGTCTATTCCAGGCCTTGAGAGCTCATACAGTAAAGAAGTTTTTCCTTATGTCCAGCCTAAAATCATCTTGGAGGAGTTTGTGACCACTGGACCTTGCCATCCCTTGGCGTGCTCTGGTAAACAGGTGTTTTCCCAGATCCTGATGTATACCCCTTATGTACTTATATGTAGCCACTAAATCACCCCTGAGCCTTCACTTTTCCAGGCTGAAGACTCCCATGGCTCTCAGCCTCTCATCATATGGCCTGTTCTTCTGCCCTCTGATCATGCACGTGGCCCTCCTCTGGACTCATGCCCTAGCTTAGCTATGCCAGCTTAAATTTGGTACTTAGTTTAAGCAGATGTCAAATTTAAGTACAATTAGCTTAAATCACCATTTTTAAGGAACATTTAGGGCACATAAGTGTGGACAAGCACCCTCAATGCACCTTAAAATGTGATTTTAGGCTAATCAATTTCAAGACAATAATATAAATTATTAACTCAGTTCTATGGAAGATGTGTTCCCTCAGCCCATCTGATTTGCTTTTAGTTAATAGAACTACTCAACAATTGTTGGGCATAGATGGTTTGGGTCATGTAAGAAACTCATTGGAATCTGGAATTCCCATGGCATAGCATAGGAAATCTCAAAATTCATTTTTTTTTTGGGGGGGGAACGAATTAAAGTGTTGAAATTTCTTTCTGAACAAGACTTTGAAATTTCATTATGCAACAAATAAAATTATATTTTGTTTTTTTCATGTTCATAGTAAAACATCCCCGTCTGACCAAAATTGTTTTGATCTTTTATAGCATTACTTCTTTGCTGTTGTAGAACATGGCAGTTGAGCAGTTCAGCTATTCATTTCTAGCTGACCTTTTGGGCCAATGAACCTAAATAAGTGAAAATGTGGCCATCCTGAGTAGTTCAGTAAGCTAGGGATCTTGCCAGTTGGGAAATTAGAGAATGAGCACATCCATGGATATAATGGATGCAACCTCCAGGAGAACCTGTGAAATGGACACCTTGCTTATCTACCAGGTTTTGTGCTAGGTAACCAGTAAGGAACCAGTAAGGTAAGGATTTTGGGTGGCCATCTAACCAGAGGCATACCAGGTCCCTGTCAAGGTGATGGGCTAGTTAGATATAAGTTTTTTTTTTCCTGATAGACACAGTCTGATGGCTTGAAAATGGTATTTAAAGGTTTGGCTTATGGGAATTGGATTATAGATATATGTATATATAGTAGAATGGTTCAGGATGGGCAACAGGGGTTAATTATTTTTTTAAAAGCCTAAGTCTCACACACACAGTTTTACACAGCCTTTGAGGCAGACAGGCTGTCTAAAAACAAGGACGCACAATGTTGGAAAGTGGGAGCACTGTTCCATAACATGAAATAAGGTGGCACCATCTTGCAAGGCCAAAGAGTGGGGCCTGAAATTCCTGTTCTGGGAAGGGTGTGCATGTGATGATCTTGGACTATGCTGATGGAACATAACATAGATGTTTTGATGAACACAGAGAGACCAATCAGTGATAACCATGGATCAAGAGTCATCAGCAGGTGAAGGGAATACAAAAACAAAGACTTGAGGGTAACAAATGATCCCTCCCTGTCTCTTCATGCTCTCCTCTTCCCTGATAGGGGCTCCAAGAAGAGGCGAAGGTTTGGGGTCCCTGAAAATGGTCCCCATCCCCAGGAGGGGGTCCCTGAGGCCAGACAGAGGGCACGCCATCAGCCTGTCTCATCCGCCTGACTGGAATGGGGTATGGGCCTCAGAATCCCACCTCCAGGCTTCTGACATGCTGACATCTGATACCTAAGAGACAGCCTTAGAGTGAAGCCTGCATCCTGGCCAGACATTCCTTGACTCTGATAACAGCCCTAGAGTTGTTAGCTATAGAATTGCTTGATTATCTGTATTGCTTCTTTTTTGTTATCACTATGTACCAATAAATTTTCCTATTACTGAATGGAAAGGTTGTGGTTGCTTTGAGGCTGGATCTTCCCTTAAAACAAGGCATCTGGGTCCTAAATCCAGGGCCAACACACTCCTTCCCCACCATGGATTGATGGGTTTGCAAGGAATCATAGAAGTAGATTGATTGTCTGGACAGCCAGTGGGTTAAAAAAAAAATCCTTCTTATCTCATTTCTTTCTAAAGTGTCAGTGGCATTGACCAGTGTCTATGTAATCCTTCATTTCCAGTGCATCAGCATTTTCCAGTAGAGAATTGCACTGCCATACTTTTGGATCATCTCTAGTGACTAATTAAATTCAGTTACTCTGGCCTTTTTTAGATAATAGAGTTAGCCATTATAAGGGCCTCATCCAGAAATATTTAAGTCAATATCAGGTCCTATGCAGTTCAAACATCTACCCTGGCTCATACGTTTATTTGTGGAGGTTATGGTGGTGAAAATGATGATGTCTTAAGGATCCTACTCAAATTTATTTTGAATTTATACACCCGAACTTTCCTTTAACTTAAAGCAATTACTATTGCTTAGTGTAATAAGGTCAGGTCACAACTGTGGACTCAGCTGGTCCCAATCAGAACATATGGGGAATTCAACCCCTGAGACAGCACATAAACAGTAGAAGTGTGCAAAATGGGCCATATTTGATTCAGATTTGGCATGAATCGGGGACAGTGATTTGATTTGTTGATTGGAATCACTGCCCCCAATTCGATTCAGCCAAATCTGACGATTCAATGTTGATTTGGAGAATCAGTTATTTCGCCATAGACACAGCTTTAAATGTTTTTTCTACATACCTCGAGGTACTAGGTATGAACACGATGATGATAGGGCAGATGGAGCATCTCACAAGAGTGTGTGTGTGTGTGTGGGGGGGGTCCCCGTGTGTTCAGTGGCAAACCCAGAAATGTAATGGAAGTACTTGCTTTGCCAATGCTGTCATTCAACATGACCAGGGGACACCACTCTACTGTTTGGTTCTGCTTTCAGAAGCAACCTAAAAAAAATTTCAGCTTTTTAGACTCTAACAGACAGAGGCTGCAACTTGACCCACTACCTGTCTGAGGATTTCAGCTCTTTAGAAACATGTTGCCTTACTGAAGCTTATAGAAACACAGCTAAATGCACTTGAGTACTGTTAAAATAGGTATGTACTTAAATGTCCTAAATGTTTTAGGCAAACAAGGTTCATTGGGTGAATCTGATATCTTTTATTAGACCAACCCAAATGGTTGGATTAAGCAAGCTTTCAGGTTCAAAAACCCTTCATCAGGCTAAGGAAGTTTCAGCAGTTGATGTGTGCTCTTCCTGGATGGAATGAAAAATAAAGAAGCCAGTGGCTGGGCTGGTATGCATACAAGACAGGTAGTCAGTGAAAAATATAGATTGAGGAGTCAATGGGTGAGAGACACTGGGGGAAGAAGGAGAAGGAGGATGAAAGTTGAGAGGTACCTGGGGAGTCAGATGTCAGTCCAGAACACACCAAAAGAATCCAGACCGTGCCATGACAAGAAATGCAAAACCTGCCAACACATCTCCACCACCCCCATTATTACTATACCCCACAACAGAGCTATCAGCATCACTTGATCTTACAGCTGCACCTCCAGAAATGTAATATACCTCATCGAATGCACCAAATGCCCTGGTATAAAATACTTAGGAGAGACCAAACAACAACTGCGCACCAGAATGAATGCACACTGAACACCTATCAAACACAGAAATACCCAATTACCTGTGGGGGCACATTTCTCACAGGAGGGTCACTCTCTCTCCAATCTCTCAGTCCTGATCCTCAAAGGAAACCTACAAAACACTTCCCAGAGACCAGCCTATGAACTCCACTTCATCAACCTCCTGGATACTAAAAACCATGGACTAAATATAGACATTGGATTTATGACACATTATAACCTGCCTGACATCTGACTCCCCAGGTATCACTCCACTTTCATCCTCCTTCTCTCTCTTCCCCCCAACCCCCTCCTGTCTCTCACCCATTGACTCCTCAATCTACATTTTCACTGACTACCTGTCTTGTATACAGACCAGCCCAGCCCCTGGCTTCTTTACTTTTCATTCCATCCAGGAAGAGCACACACCAACTGCTGAAACTTCCTTAGCCTAACGAAGGGTTTTTGAACCCAAATGCTTGTTTAATAACTATTCTCCAACCATTTGGGTTGGTCTAATAAAAGATATCAGATTCACCAAAGGGACTTTGTCTGCCTATGTCCTTAGACCAACATGGCTACAACCAACACACCTGATAAATGCTTTATTAACATAGGCCTTTCATAAAATCCCAGCCTTCTTTTTCATCACCCCAAATTTGTGGAATCAAGAAGGACTTGAATCCCTGGTTTATTCATGCCTGAAATAGTCTACTTTGTTGCACTAAAGGTAATTTATTCTAATATGACTTTGCAAATGGGCTTCAAAGTGAGAGCAGATAAATTATATTTATAATCATTTTCAGGACCTTTTAACTTGGCAGAATGGTACAAATATATACCAGTCCCATTAGTTTAACAACTGGGAAATTCATCTAGCCTCAATATACTGAAAGTTAATGACTTACATGCTCATTGATTGGGGGCCCAACTATATATGCTGTTTCTGCTGCTGAAGTAACCAAAGAAATAATAAGACTTCCCATAATCTCAGTGGAAGTATGGTCCAGGGACCATGTCCCAAGGTGGGGCTTCACAATTTATTCAATGGCTTCAACTAAAAATGTACACAAATCCTTTGGAGTCATTCTGGAGTTGGACACACTTTTTTAGAGAGGTAAGTGCAAAATGGATATCATGAAGTCTTATGAATGTCTAAGCAGCTCTCACTCTTTGATTCACAACATGTCCTTTTAGGGACTAATCTGCCACTTGGAAAGTAAGGGAAGCCTTGGTAGCCAATAGCAAGTATGCAAACTGGGAAACCTCAAAGAGGTAAAGTGATTACAGGCATTTTTTTAAATGATCAGGATAAAAAACACAAAACAAAATATTTATTCTGTATGAGTTGAGGGGAGAATAAAAAACTAAGTTCTCAATTATAATTGGTTGGAAACTGGAGATATCAAATAATGTAGGTGATTCCTTTGCCTGCTTTTTAATCTAAATTTGGCATTCTTTTACTAGTTTAGTGTATATTGCCACCTTTATATGCACTTGAGTAATGGAGACAATGTGCCCTTTCTAGTCACTATATAGGAAGTCAGACAGAGATTTCAGAACTGGAACTGGTTTTGAACACACACATAACATTCTTAGGAATTTGTTTACCTTCTTTTTAGATGAACATCAGTATTAAAATTAGGTCATGCTTGTGACTATTTTTGTCTGTCTATTCATCCATTCATCTATGTATTTGTATGAAGCGTCTAAATGAAATTGAAATTCACAAAGGTTTGGGTGCTTAACTGTCAGTATTCTTCTGAGTATTCCAGTTTAAATACCATTTATGTTGTTTAAATTTTGGTAGTACTCTGTAAAATTCACTTAAATATGCCACTTCTTTTGTTTTTTAGAATATTTGTTGACCTGTTATTGAACATGAACATAAAATGTCCTAGTTTGTGTTCTATATGAAATATACAGATCCAAAGATGAAAGTAGTTGAAGTAAGCTTTTCAGTTAACTACTGTGAACTTTGGATCTAGTTTCAAATGAACTGATCTTTTCCCCCTGTATAATAAGGAATCTGGATTGTCAATATTAAAATCAAGTGGGTCTATGCCAAAATAAATTAGAAAAAAGTCAGGACCGATATTATACATGGACATTATTTTGACTGTCTCCCACAACAATTCTTATTAGGTGAAATTCTCCTTTCTCTCACATTTAGCTACTAACTCATGGTAACTTCAGTACATCCAAATACATTCCAGCAGGGCTTTCCAAACTGTTTATGGGTTGCAGTTGGTCCACAAGACTATGGTGAGTGGTGCACAGTTGATCTGAACTTTATGAAAGAGTTTGTGCAAATGTTGAGAGATTTTCTCAGTTGGTAGTGGACCATTGGCTAAAAAGTTTGTAACTATTGATCTACAGCACAAATAAGGGTAGAATGTAGCCACACATCTATAATGGTAACATCCTAATGTGTCTCCATGCACAATGGCTAAGAGAAATTTTGCTTGTTTAACTCAAGTGTTTCTAGCTTGAACATTTTGCAGGTGCTAAGACTGAAGTTTCCAAGAAAGCCTAAAAAATTTAGATATCCAACTGTCTTTGAGTCAGAAATCGAAATTTCTAAGGCTTCTTTTGAAAATGTCTATTTAAATCTATTGAAAAGCAGTTCATTTATTAATTTCAAGTTACTCACACAAATTCTAACACAAAAACATTTTTGAAGAAACAGGACTGCTGCTTTAATGGGTAGATATTTCAGTGTTAGGAGATGTCGATTTTGATCCCACAGGAGTGTCCCTATTGATTTCAGTAAACTAATAAGAGAGAACATTCCCACGGAGTGTCACTAAATTCATATAGTGGTCTGATACTTCTAAGATTTCCAGTATTTACAACAGAGGTTGAATTCAAGAAATGTCATAAAAGCTCATTACTTCAGTGGAGAAAACCTTAATCTTACGCTACCAAGCATATCAAGGGTTCTGGCACAAATTTATATTAATGTGTGACTCCACTGTCTCCAGTAAAGCTATACTTAATTTATACTGATGCACCCTAATTTTGCTTCCATTATCCAAAAGAATTATAACAAAGGGAAAAATATAAAATATAAACACAGAACACATAGAATTTAAACCCAAATAAGCTTATTGCCATGTCTTCTGCCTTTTCTTCTTCTCACATGGACCCTACTGTTACCTTTTCCCCACTCCCATTTCCATTCCATTTTATCTTATACGCAGCCTCTGCAACAACTAACTGATCATCCTTTAAAATATAACTGGATAAAGGTAGGCAGTAGGAACACAGCCCTCCAGAGAAGACTAAAAATCCAGAAAATTAACATTTAGCTTGCTTGAAAGTGTTACAGGGATAGTCAAGAGTTCAAATTTCATGCTTAAGACGGGGCTTTTTTCCCTTTGAGGGAAGACTAGTATGACATTTAAACTGTCGAGCTTTGATGCAGATTATGGGTTCTAAAAACTACAATGATGTAAATAGAAAATAAAAGAGCCAAATGATCTTATTTTCCATACTATTTTATTGACGCTTTGCCTTCCTGCCTGCCTTCCTTTCAAATAAATATGTGTAATGTTGTAAGCAAACCAAGAATCATATGAATAGCATAAAGGAGAAAAGATTACATGTTACATAACACTATGCTTCTATTAATATCAGCAATATGTTTTTGTCTTTGTTTTTTAAACTTCAGGATTTTGGATGGTATCTTCATGACAACTATACTGCTAAACTAAGGGAAAGAATTAATCCCTTCTGCTGACATTTCATCCATTCTTTTTTCTACAACTGGACAAAAGAGATCCTGAATGTCTCTCTTCCAAAGGGAAATAATTAAGACATTAGAAACTAGCCCCTTGAACTTAATTAATCTATAATCAAAATGGGAATAAGTGTTTATCAAATATTTTTCTATAACTATATTGCATATTTAGTTTTGCAGTGGTATGTCTATACACTGTTGTGATTGCCATCCTATTAAAAGACATGGAGGCAACTAAATAAGGAGTTAGGTATTACACAGGAATAGAGAGAAAAAGATTGGCAGATACTACCTACCTATGGCTCCTATGGAACTTTTCCTTAATAACTACCTCAGTTAAAATTATTATAGAAAACCTAGCTTATTGGTATGCATTCTTAGCACATACAGATTACATTATATGTTGTAACTTGTGACATATGTTTTGTGCTTTATTACATACATCTAATTGCATTTATATATGTATCTTACAACTGTCAGGCATACTAATCTGTTTTATAAATCATTACATCTGCTTTATTGTACAGTAGAATTCATGATAGACTGATTACTTCTGGCACAGCATAATAAGCCTTAAAATGTTTTGTTTCAGTGGAAGTAAAATTTGAGAACCTGGGTTCAACAATGGGAATGCTTCCCATACAGCTGTAAATAGGTTTTGCCAGCATCTACTCACTTAATGGATTTCTGATCTAAAAATAGTCCAGGACCTTTCATAGTTTGAAACCATGTCTCTTGTGGTAGGTTCCCAATACAGAACCATATTAGAAGACAGGCAGACCTAGATGCATAGGTATGGGCTTGTGCTATGATTTTAGATGAATTGTTTTGAGACAATGACTTGTAAGAACGATACCCAAGTGACTGAATTCATCCTTGTTGGCTTCTCCACCCTCCCAAAGATGCAAGTTGCCCTTTTTTTGGTATTCGTAAGCATCTACACCATAACTTTGTTGGGGAACATCATTATTGTCATTCTTATCACAGTTGAGGTTGCTCTTGACACCCCCATGTACTTCTTCATCCGTAATCTCTCAGTTATTGAGACAGGCTTCACCTTGGTTATGGTACCGAAGATGCTTGTTAATCTCCTATCAAGAAACAAAAACATCTCCTTTGTGGGCTGTGGTACCCAGATGTATTTCTTCTTCTTTTTTGGCAGCACTGAGTGTTTCTTGCTTTCCTTGATGGCCTATGACCGCTATGTGGCCATCTGCAACCCACTGCGCTACAGTATAATCATGAACAGGAAGGTCTGTTTTTGGATGGCTGCTGGGTCCTGGATTGCTGGCATACCTGTTTCTATGCTTCAGACAGCCTGGATGTTCACTTTGCCTTTCTGTGGCCCCAATGAAATCAACCATTTCTTCTGTGATGGTCCCCCAGTGCTGAAACTAGTGACTGGGGACACCTCTATGTATGAGATGCAGGCACTTATGTCCACCCTCTTTTTC
Source organism: Caiman crocodilus (assembly GCA_030014935.1). Classification (NCBI taxonomy): domain Eukaryota; kingdom Metazoa; phylum Chordata; order Crocodylia; family Alligatoridae; genus Caiman; species Caiman crocodilus. The sequence continues at coordinate 136,166 of JAGPOW010000224.1, forward strand.
ATCATGTTTCCCTTCTTCCTGATCCTGGTGTCCTACATCCACATCATCATCACCATCCTCAGGATGACATCAGCAGAGGGCAGAAGAAAAGCCTTCTCCACATGCTCCTCTCACCTCACTGTGGTAACACTGTTCTATGGCACAGCCAGTTTGAACTACTTCCGGCCCAAGTCCAGCAATTCACCAGAGAGTAAGAAACTGGTGTCTCTGTCTTACACAGTTATCACACCTATGTTAAATCCCATAATATACAGTCTGAGGAACAATGAGGTGAAAGGGGCCCTGAAGAGAACATTCTATAGAGGAAGGTCATCCCAGAAAGGCTAAGGATTAGGTCTTGAATTACTGCTGCTATGAGTGTGACTCCATTACATCATCACTGTCTAGTTTACACCATACTCTAGGATAAGTGAGAAGAAAACAGGTCCTGTTGGCTTCACCAGAGTTAATCTTATTTCACACTAGGTTGGGTACAGGTTCTTTAAAAAATGTACAAATACAATGTAATGAATTTTAAATAGCTTATCAGTTTGAGTTTTCTACAAGGTGGAGTGCATAGACCACAACTATGTATTTTAAAGCATAAATTAAAGTCTGTGGGTGTTAGGAGTAAGCAGGCTTCCAGGATCCTGTAGCACCTTAAAGCTAAGTTCAGATAAGATTATGATTCAAAAGGTGGAATTAGAAAATCAGATGAAAGCTGAATCTACAGATGGGAAAAATCGATACTTAATTCAGGTTGGATTAGAACCCATTGCCTTCAGTACAGCTATGACCAATATAAACCAGCTAAGAATTGTATATATTGATTGTGAGGGAGATATGACTGGTTTACATTTATTGGCCTCCAACCTTTGAGTAAAGATATTTAATTCCATATCTCACAGATCTGTTGTGATAATTCATTATTTAATATTTATTAAGAGTTTTTTCATAGGGTGGTCCTAACTATTGTTATCATATATATTCAAATACCTATTTTCCTTGGGTCAGATGTTTGATCACTTACTTGTTTTTTTACTCATGCCATTTAGAGAGGATTAATGGACCAGTAAATAAAAGTTTTGAGTTTGCATTATTGGGTTATTGGTTTGATGATGCTTTCCAGTACTAGAATTCAATATAATTTGGGAGATCTTTTTCTCTGTTTTCTTTCTCTTGCTGATATAATTTTTGAGGAAATAGTTTCATTTTTTTTCTGCTTAATTTCTGGCAAAGATTTACTAAGCAGGAAAGATAGACTCATGGTAAATTAATTAATATTTCCAAATCATCTAATAGATGGAAGCATTAGTCTTTAGCTATCACATATTTTTATAAGACCTAGCAAGATGACAGGAGGGACTGGAGACAAAGATCTTTCTTACCTATGCATCCTCATTTCAATATATAATGAACACAGTATATATTCATAGTCTGAAAACATTAAAGTCTCTGACTGTTTCAGACCCCTTGAGGAGGATGTCTTCCTGAAGTGAGGTGAAGAGAAGGTATAGACTGGGGTTATGGAAGAGACCTTCTATAGCGTAGTAAATAACCCATCTTAATCCTGTGCATGATGGAAAACTCTTCATGGTATGTTAATATGCATCAGTCAACAAGGAAAAGCCCACCAGTGACTGTAAATAGACTGGGCTTTTTACTGAATTGTAGACTAGGGCACATAATGAAAGACAAATAAACAAAGAAACAAATGCTAAGTCAACATGAAAATCTGAAGTTTAATTTTTAAACATCCAAAGTCATCCCACATATCTGAAATAAATTATTTTTAGGTTTCCCATATTGAAATTAAATGTTTTTACAGTGTTCATATTTTTAACTTATTCATTATCAGTTAAAATTTCCCAAATTCAGACCAATTTTGCAAATATATTTGGTGGTGCCCAAACTCCATTCTTTGTGAATGTACTGTTCACCAGAAAGAAACAACAGCCATATGTATTTATTCAATGCTCCTATGCTAGAGTGATTCTGGGCTATTCCACAAAGTTTAAGGTCTTTCACTGGAAGGCCTGACACATAAATCCATAGCAGAAATCTACAGACATAACAGTTGAATTTTGATATACAGTTTGCGACACTATAGCTTAAAATTAGTTAACACTATTTGGGACAGTATTGAGGTGGTTAGTTGTGTATGTTCATTCATAATACATGATAAAGTAGGCTGTTGCCATGAAGTTTATATCTTTCTGAAGCACATAGTTTCTAGGGGTATATCTCAATAAGTGCACACATGGATATTTCCAGATTCCAAAAATCTAAGGCAATCCTGTGATGATTAGCATAGGTCTTGTACTTTTGGGGCATGTCCAGATGAGCCCACATGCGCCTCTTGCAGCATCTCAAACTCCTTTGAGATGCTGTAAGAGTCACGTGCAAGAATGAGAAAATGTTCCTTGCACTGCATATTTGCAGCCATGGGGCAAAATTAGACCCCTGGATATTTAGGGCTCAAAAAAAACCCAGCAGACCAAAAATGTGGGCTTGGGCACAGTTCCCAAAGGTGCCCGGAGGCAACTGGAGGCTGGGTTCTCCACAGAAATGCTCTGCCTGCCAGAGTGTCTCTATGGTTGGCCCTCACCCTGGTGCTGAAGCTGGGTGGCCCTCACTCAGGCTCCAGTGCCAGTAAGTAAAGAGTCGGGGGGGGGACAGAGGAGGGAGGAGGGGACCATGAAGGGACCCCCACTGGTCTCACCCACTTCCCCAGTCTGTAGTCCCCTAGCTGCAGATTTGGGAGGAGAAAGGCAGGTATTTTGCCCCAACTGGCACAATTTGCTGTGAACCAAAGTGCATGTCTGGGCATGTGTGCTGAGGCCAAAAGCCCTGGCTCCAGTTTGCATCACTTCTATTTGAGCTGCTGCAAGGGCACATGCCTACATGTGTGGATGTGCCCTTGGATTTCTGGAGCCCCTCTTCAGTGATAGGCCGACCATGCAGGCTGTCATAAGGTCAGAGATGTGGGGACCACATGGTCCCTTCCTGGCTTTTAACTAAAGTTATCAAAACTCAAATGACTAAACAAATTGACATTTTCTTTTGAACTTTGTTGAACTGACACTTTTCAATCTAGCACTACTCCTACCTCTATTAAAAAGGTTCATGAAACATGTAAGTCTTGAGTGTACCTGTTCAACTGTCAATTAACATAACAGTCTATTATGATCATAGCTGACTTGAAGCTGCACCACTGAATCCTCACAAAAAATACATGAAAGTTCTTCCCTTAAACCTTTGTATTTTACAATCATATTGCCTTTCTTAGGTAAGGTTGTTGATAGCAACTAGTCTTTCCATCTGACTCCTTACTTACTGTGGCAGCAATCTTTCATATATGAGATTAAAATCTCTGGGTATATCTCAGATATAAACCTAAACTCTATAATTTGGATTCAGACGTTACAAACTAAATATCTACTGGAATGCATATTCGGCAAAAGAAGCATTAGTGTTTTTTCTCCCCACTGAAGATATAGAAACTAGTTACCACAAAAGCTCTGTTTAGCAATTGGAGTTACACTGACAACCAGAACACATAACTGATTCAGACATTGACATATATAAGAATATTAATGATATAGTCTACCAAAAACTTCCAGAAGATTCTCAATATTATTTTATAGGACCTGAACAAGTCGAAAACATTGGCAACATCTGTATGGGGGTATGTTCATATTGAAAAAATGAATGAATTGCCTTTTCTAAATTAGTGATCGGATAATCTACTGGTAATAATCCCTCAATCCTATTTTGATCTAATCAACCAAAAGATTATCAAGTTTCTGTGGAGAGAGGGTAAAAGGAACCAATTTTAATTTAAAATGAATCAACTATTAGTTGAAATGAGTGACTTTGAACTTGTTAACCTTTAATAGTGTTGGCTATAAATGTCCAACTCAGGATCCTTAAAATTCGAGTTTATTAGGAGGATTGAAACACTGTAATGAGTTAAATCATAAACCGTGGGGCTGCTCCTCACACACACACACATGCACACACACACACACACAGTAGCAAGCTACAGAGTCAGGTATACCTATCCTACCAGCACTGGTGTCTGCCATCAATGGCCAGTTGAGGCTTCTTTCAGCGTAGTGTTATCCTCCAGAAGAGGGTCGCCGGCTGGTCCTTCTAGCTGGACAGGTCTGGTCAAGTTGGAGATCAACAGGGCACCATCGAAGGTCACTTTTCATTGCCTTTTATCTGTCCCTAGAAGACTTTGGTGACTCCCTAGTTTTCAGGTTTGCCCAATCCAGGGGTCATTGACCCTCGTGGGACTTCCCCCCCCCTCGGTGGCTACTGGACAGCATCTGTGAGCCCCAGGGGTTGTCCGCATGTACATGCAGGTTTGGGAGTCCATTGATGAATTTAGAATAGGGCTCCAGAAGCGGCCAATCTGGAGATGTTCAGCCCAAAATTTGGTCCCTGACATTGATTAACTCAGGCCAGGGCTTCTAGCCCTTGATCAGTGACATTTAGAGATTTCCCGGTTGTTACATTGTCTTCTATTGAGTTCTTCCCTTGGTTGATCTCCAGCTTCCAGGTGATAATTACTGTCTGCTACTATGTTACACATTCAATCACATTACACATTCAATCACTGATTCACTCACTCTTTCGGGGGCCAGCCTGATACAGGGAAGGGCAGTTTGATTCCTGCCCTTGTTAACATTGTTACAATATATAATTTACATTTACTTATGAAATTAAACACATGCAGTTGAAAGTTGAAAGGTGAGGAGTATAAAATATAAGCTACCAATCCCATGGCACACAAATAGATAAAAATATCAAACTACAAGAGGAGATACAAAATGCACACATACAAACTTTAAAACACAATTCCTTATCTTAAAGTGAAAGAGAGAGGAAGGAAGAAAAGGTAGAAAAAGAGAAACATCCAAAGAGGGGAGAGCAAATGCAGGCAAGCATAATTTTAGCAACCTGACAACTTGGAAAAATTGGCATACAGTGAAGTTTCATCTTTCTTTACATTGTAAGGCATTTCTTTGGGGCATTCCCTTTTTTTTTGAAGTATGAATTCCATAACTGACATTGAGAAAGTAGATGTATAAGGGGAATATACATGTAGAAATATAGCTTTTAATGGGTAATCATATTAAATTCTTCTGTGAAATATTTGATAAATTCAACCTCCTGAAAACAGTTAAATGGCAAGATTGTGTCAAGTATTGAAAAATCAGTTTCAACCTGAAGCTTTGAGGGTTGCAAATGCTCTCTATATACTAAATTTTAGCTTGAAATACCCTTCTGTTCCCTACTGTATACTATCACTTAAAGAATGTATAATATCACATAACAGGTCTGATACAGATCATTTTGATAATTTAAATGAATGTAATAATGTTAATTTAACGATCTTTTCTTAAATATTTAAGTAAAATGAAGGTTTAGGTAGTCAGATGATAAAATCCAAATGTAAATCTGCAGCTCAGTATATTTAAACATTCACAACTAATCTTAAACTGCATCAACCACAACCACCTTCATTGAGCTGTCTCTAAGCTAAAAAGATTAACTATATTGCTATTAGATGTTTCTGAGGTACAATGCATTGCTTGTTCAAATTGTTTGGTCATTCCCTATTATCAGTCCTTTTTGGAAAGAAATTATAATTAGAGTTACTATAGTTTTGAATACAGTGCTGATACCCTTGACAGAAAATTGTATGCTTGCCTATAAGGAGTTCAAACTGAATTCTTTCCAGATTTCATTTATATATTAGGCCTTATTAGTTATATGCAGGTTTGTATTACTTCATTGGAAATGAAAGGCATCTCTAAAAGTTGTATCCTGGTTTAAAGAAATGGAAAAACTTGTAACCATAGCAGAAATCATGTTTTACAGCTGTAACTGCTTTGAAAGGTTTAAAGCAATTTGGAAAGATTATTATTTTTTTAGAATATGTTGGTAACTATTTTTTTTTATTAAATTCAAATTTATCTTTTCCTTCTGTATCCCTCATTCTTCCCGTCTTTGTTTTTTCCCCTTTATAGCTATTATTTGTGATAGACATTTATGTGTTTCAGACAGGTATGTAAGTAATTTATATATATGTATTTTGATTTTTTGTGTACCAGTTAAAAACAATAAAAAAGAAAAATACCCAAACTGCATACAGGAGTATGGTCCATGATCTAAAGGATGATATTACATGAGATTAGAATGGGAGATCCATTTTTAAATATTTTGGATTTAAGTAAGCTGATATGTGCCAGGATGCAGTGGCAGACTGGTGAAAGCATCTTATTGGGTTCTGGAGAAACAAATTTCAGCCTTGCTCTGAACTAATAATATTTGATCCCAAATGACCAAGCTGCAAATGGATGCCAGAATATTCCAGATGTGGAGTCGAAAATGATTGGATGTGATTTTAGTCACATCACTCCTTTGTGAGAATGCCTTAACTAGCTAGCCTGAAGGTCCCAGAAACTCAGATAGGCTTTTGACTGAATTTGATGTGTGATGGTGGGATTGTAAGCAGACAAGGGGACAAACCCATCCCTGGTTCACTGACATCTAAGAACCTTCCTCAGTCAAGGGAAAAATAATCCTGGTTATGAGTCCTGACAGAATTTTCAGCAGGCTAATTCTAAGGATAATCATTGGGAAGGAAACTGTCACTTAGCTCCGAATTGCACAAACAAGGTTATTACTGTATCTTGTCAGCTTACGTCTGCGACCATAATCTGGATGTCTCTAAATTTTCATCCTAAGATTACTGTGGTGAGCCCACACACAGAAGCTGATGAGTTAAATACATTGTTGAATTTAAAGAAGTGACACTTCTAGCTCAGGTGGCTTCACTTCCTGTTTTGAGATCCATAGCTTCTAATGTGACTTTTATGCAAGGTCTCCCTGAAGAACCACTTTTCCAGATTAATTTTCCAGTCTGATTTTAAATGCTTTCTCTTATATGTAGAGTCCCCACGTCTAAACTCTGAAATTACTTGAGCCACTCAAATTCTTTCCCATGAGTCCGCCTCTTAAGGAGAATTTTTTTTAAGGCCTTTTTCATATCTTGATTCCTTAAACTGTAAATCATTGGATTTAATGTTGGAGTGACCACACTATACACAACAGCTACAATTTTGTTCATGTTGAAGGAAGATCGTGTTGTTGGACTGACATACATGAAAATCACTGTCCCATAATAGAGTGAAACCACAGTTAGGTGGGAGGCACAAGTGGAGAAGGCTTTATGCCGGCCTTCTGCAGAAGGAATTCTTAAAATGGTGATGACAATATACAAGTAGGAGACTACAGTAGACAAGAATGTGCCTAGAATAACCAGGGCAGAAAGCAGGAATATTACCTTCTGTGTTATAGATGTGTCCACACATGCCAGCTTGAGCAATGGTGGGATATCACAAAAGAAATGGTTAACTATATTGGGGCCACAAAATGGCAAACTAATCACCAAAAAGGCAGCCACCAAAGGAGCCATGCAACCACCTATCCAAGAACCAATAATCAGTTGCACACAGACCTTTTGGTTCATGATGACTGAGTACCTGAGGGGGTAACATATGGCTATGTATCGGTCATAGGCCATCACTGCAAGGAGGAAACACTCAGCAGTACCAAGGAAGAAAAAGAAATAAGATTGCAACAAACAGCCAGCAAAGGGTATTGTTCTGACTCGTGTAAGGAGGATAGACAGTAACTTAGGGACTGTGACTGTGGTATATCCCACATCCAGGAAAGAGAGGTTTCCCAGAAAGAAGTACATTGGGGTATGAAGCTGTGTGTCCATTTTAAGAGTCATAATTATAATGATATTTCCTGTGACAGAGAGGAGGTACATGGATAAGAAAAGGATGAAAAGTGAGACCTCTATATCTCTTGTGCTGGGAAACCCCACAATAATGAATTCTGTTACTGAGCTATCATTTCGCAAATCTGCAAATGAGCCATCTACCATCTATAAAAAAAAGAGAAGAAACACCAATAAGTAGAAACATATTATTTAAACAAAAATAGTTCTGAGTGTACAACAATTGTATTTGATTCTTGTGCAAAAGGAAGACAGAAACTGAGAACAAGAATTATCATTATGCTGTAGCCTACTAATTAGTGCACTGAGCTAACATGAGGCATCCTGCAGCCCAGCTCCTGCTCAGAGTCCTCTTCTACAAAATAATCACTAGATAGAACTAATAAATAATGCTGGATGCAGGAGCTGGAACTTGGGATTCCTCTTATTAGTTGACTCAGTTAAACCTTGGCCTGAAATAGCATGCTGCTTCTTCCCCTCACCACCACAATGACCCAGTTGACCCAATGAATTCCCCCCACTCCTCCCGAATACTGGCACAACTTCAATAAGAACAATGGGAATAGGGCATGCTTCTAGGATAGAGTGCACTTCTGGGAGATGTTAGCTTTTGCTTTGAATTCCTCCAAGCAAAGGAAGGAATTAACCCCAGATCACCGGCATAGCATCAGTGCTGTAATCTCTAGCCCACTTCTGCAATGTCTTTTAGACCTGGGCTTAAGTTTTTAAAGAAAACTATAGCTGCCCACCACTACCACCAGCACCACTTCCTCCTTCTGGGTATACAAATATCTGAATATTTGGTTTTTGCTCCTAAAATACTATACGCTTTTTTTATCCAATGACAATTTAATGCATTATGCATTCCCAAGCAGTGGAGTGTAACTTACACTAAAGACAAAGCTCACGTCTCTCAATAAGATACACTGGTTCAGGTAGCCAATTACCATCTAAATGAGCTTCAAGTTGAATTGAACTGAATCCTCCCATGCCATAACTGCAAAAAGGGGCAAAATATGCCTATCCCTGCCTGGGCTGAATATGATTACATTTCTTTTAATTGAGATGCCTGAGATTTGGCCTAGGAGTGATATAAAACTTAGAAGAGCAGCCACAATAGAATCTGAACTTCTTTCTCTGATTTCTAATTCTAACCTCTAATTCAAGTCCTTAATTTGAAATAATATATTTCTATTTTCCCGCTATTTATTTTATCAACTTCAATATTGCTAAAATAGGGTAGAAAAAAAGATACATTAGCCTATTTACTATTTAAACCAAAATATAGTAAGTGATTATCATTTTGTGTCCTGGTATGATTAACGTTGATTAGATATCACTTTCCCCACTCAGAGACAAAAGGCACAAACAAAACATATACACACAAAGTTTATACTAACTTACTTGCAATGATTAGACACAACACCTACAGAAGCATGCAGAAACTCAAGCAAATTGACACACACCTAGACACAGATACATATATAGATATCAATACAATGTTAATTACACAACACGTTTGGCTACACGTTACTCAACATATGTCCAAATATACAAGAAGTGGAATACAGTGGCACTCAACAAATGTACATACACCCCTACTGATGGCAAATTCTCATAAAAAAACTATGGAATAAATAGCCGTATTCATTCAGAGTTACTCATTGGCCTAAAAATTATGTATATAAATTCATAATAAAAAGATGCACACAGGCAGAAGTACACATGAACCTTAAAAACACATAAACAACACGTGAACATTTAAAAATCATACACACACTCATTTATGCAAAGATACACAGGAATCGACAGTCTTAAACACATTCTCTTATTAGCTTTTCAATACAATTGTAAGATAACTGTTTTTAACATTTTCATTACCTAAATTTTGATTATTTATATGTTTTCTTGAAAATTAAGGAAAAAATAGATATCCAAACTTATGCAGTTCCTTTGGAAAAATATGCTAATTAATTGTGAGAAATTTCACCAGTTTAATTTGTGAAAACTTAAAAGTTATAAAGGAAAAGAACTTCCATGAGCTAGGATACAAGTCAAACATAATTGAAAGGAATGGGGGAGAAATGTCCCTTGTCATTAGAAAAAATGTAACTTTGACACATCTCTGTGAATCCTGATGTATTGGCCCCCCAAAATACTCTGAAACCAGTCTATTAGAATTCAGTAGACATGCTGGTCATTCTTTCTTCTTCCAGAACTGACAATCCAAAGCAATAAAAAATGTCTAACAACATCAAAAGTAGAGGATGGACAGGAACTGGCAACCAAATATAATTTCTGTTTCCTGGCCTTTTATCCCTATTAATGACTTCTAAAATAATAGAATGTCTTCCATATTATAACAGAGTTTTCTAAACTTTGGGAATTCTCTGGGTTGTTTTTTTTTTTTTTTTACCTTTAGAGCTTGCAGGGATGGGTTCTGTAGCAATGCAACAAAAAAATCACTCTATGTGATTCTTCCTGCCAAGAAAACAAGTATTTTTTCTTACTTTGACTATGCAGAAGAAAATAAGTTACAATAGAGAAACTGGAACTATTGACTCATCCGTTGGTGCTATTTTGTTTTGTTTTGCTTTGTTTCACTATCCTCCAAAACTCATCGTCTTGATCAACAGGAGGCTGAAACTGGTGTGCCATAATATTTAGGTGCATATTTTGACTCTGGTTTATGTCCCTGGAGTCCAATTAGTACAGTAGTAGTATGTATAATGACTTGAAATGCTTAGATTTGAGTCAGCTTCATGACCAGCTTTATAATATCAAATTGGTTTATTGGACTTGTAATTTGTAATTTGCATAAGGTCATAGCTGAAGCACAAGAAGAGGACAAATAGAAAGTAACATCATGAGTCCTACTACTATTTGAAATGGTTCTGCCTTACCTTAGTGAAGGCCATTCCTGTTGATGTCAAAAAGTGTCAATAATGACTTGAAGAACTTGTGAAACAATATGGTGCGCAGGTATCTGCTCCTGCCCCTAGCAGTATATAGAACAACCAAATGATGTGGTAAAGCTACACTGATGAACACCCAACTCCCACTTTTGACCATCAAAAGTCACAGAACTTAAGAGAAATGCAAAGAGGGAACCATTAAGGACTTCCCACATGAAGAGCTAGAAGGTATACTTCTCATGGTTATGGCCGTATCCTAAGAAAGCTTGGCCTGAGTGCAATGAATGAAAGATAGCTTAATGATTAAAAATATATATTATAACAGAGAGACAAGGACTCCTGTTACTTTGAGAAGCCACAATAGGGATGTCTTCAGGTGTGCATGGAGGAGAGGAAGTGACACCAGATTCTGGACTAGCTGCAAGGGAGTAGGCAGTCAGGAACCCATAGGTTGCAAGTGTCTATTTTGGAGCTAGCTTCCTAGCAGTAGGACAATGGAGCACTGCCATGGTAAGGCAGCAAGAGCATTGATACAGTTTAGCTAGAGAAACAGCAGTAACTTATGAGACTGAGGGTACACACCTGTGGCCATTAAAGAGAGCATATAACTGGAAGAGGAGGAGCCCAGGGTATGTAAGCTTGGGTCTGTAGGACAGAGGGGAAGGGAAGTTCTGAACTCTGCAGGGCGAGGAACTCCTGCCAGGTTAGGCGTGTGGGGAGTGGGGACTGCAGGCCATGGCAGGTGCTTTCAGGGCTTAGAGAGACACTGAATAGGAAGGTGGCTTGGCAGTATCCTAGTGACTTTGAAAATTTGAGTTTAAAGTGGTGGCTTGCATTTTGATTTAGTTTTAAAACTGGAGGACTGGGGATGGTTGTAGGGGTGAATAGGAAGCCACAGGACTGCCTAAGTGGCTTGCCAAATTTTGAGCCCAGAGGCAGTGACTGAGTCAGCCAAGAGGGCCAGAGCCTGAGCCCCATTGTGGGGAGGGGGAGAAAGTGAAGGCATCTGAGGCCAAGAGGGCTGGAGTCTGATGGATTAGAATTAGGGATGAAGAAGGTGACCTGAGGCTGTTGAGATGCTGAGGCTGAAAGGCTGGGTCAGAGCCAGTTACAGTGTGTTGGAGCAGCCTTGATGCACATGTACAGTCACCCTAAGGCACCACAATACTAACTTCCTTTTGCAAAATTGCACGTACCTTTTCCAGTAATGTTTTTTCAGGGTCTTAAACATGGTTCAATAGGATAAAAAGAAAATGAAGGCTAGTTTAATTAACTAGTATTAAATAAAGAGACTATTTTTCAAGTACTGTCCAACAGCGGACACTTCTTTCTGAACTAGTGGTACCCTTTTCACAATAGGTTGGCTTGATAGGTGAACTATGAGCCTAAAGGAATTTACAACTCAGATTTTTCAAGGATTGGTCATGGAAACAATTTTATTTATTATTTTCATTAAAGGTGTCATGAAAAAGAGGAATGTATTAGTAATGACACAAACCTGGGAGGTTTGGAAAATCATATTGAAAGAAATGGATAATTTTGTATACCAGGGTAATAGGAACAGAATGGAATTTAACAGTAAAGAGTGCCAGTTAATGAACTTCAGGAGTAATAAAAATAAATTCTGATGTAATCTGGAGCCCCAGTGAATGACAGCTCTATAGTTATTAATGGATCAAAGGATGTCTATGAGCCACTAGTTTGTTCTGTTTGTGCAAAATGAGAATGTGACCACAGGATCCTACAGCCAATCAGTATAAGCTGACTGTGAATATTTTAGGCTGGAAACTAGAAGATTTATAACCACAAGAAGAATGAGGTTCTGAAACATACTTCCAATAAGAGCAGGTGTATTTGGGGGCAGTTGGAGAAGAGGGGAAACAGTTTAAAGATGGACCTTCATAATTTTGCAGAAGGTATTTTATTACATTAATTTTCACAATGCCAACAGACCAGAGTCACTGGATTAAGTAGCCCAGGAGGCCAGCCCCCTCTTGTATTGTGTCATCTGATCCTATGTTCCCACACATCTTAAGATGTACACAATAAGGAGTATAAACTTTCCCCCACTCTTTAAAAAAAACCAAACAAATAACTGAACTATTCCTCAGAGCACTATCAAAAAAAGGACATCTATCTATGTTTTTTGATAAAACATCGTTAGCTTTATTTTCTTAAGGGCTCTTTTCACATCCTTGTTTCTAAGGCTGTATATAATTGGGTTTAATATTGGTGTGATCACGGAGTAGAACAAAGAGAGCAGTTTGTCCACATCCAGGGAATAGGTAGATTTGGGACGAATATAGATGAAAATGGCTGTTCCATAGAATATCATCACTACAGTGAGGTGTGAGGAGCATGTGGAGAAAGCTCTATGCCTTCCTTCTGCGGACCTAATGTTAAGGATAGTTGAAATGATTCGAATGTAGGACACCAGAATTAGCATAAAAGGCATCATGATGACAAAGGCAGCAGCCACAATGACCTGGATCTCATTCCAATAAGTGTCTCCACACACCAGCATCAGCAGTGGCTGGATCTCACAAAAGAAGTGGTTAATCACATTAGGACCACAGAAAGGCAGTGAGAACATGAATGTGGTATGTCCAAGGGCTACCAAGTTGCCACAGACCCATGATGCAGCAGCTAGTTGGATGCATACCTTCTTGTTCATAATGGCTGTGTACCGCAGTGGGTTACATATGGCACTGTAGCGGTCGTATGCCATAGCAGCTAAGAGACAGCATTCCGTTGCACCAAAAAACAAAAAGAAATACATTTGGGTAGCACAGCCAGCAAAAGAAATGGACTTATCATTTGAATGGAGGTTGGTCAACAACTTGGGCAGGGTTACTGAAGTGTAGCAGATCTCTAGGAATGATAAGTTCATGAGGAAGAAATACATGGGAGTGTGAAGGGTGGGGTCAGCATTTATGATGAAGAGAATGAGGAGGTTGCCCAGCACTGTGATGATGTAAATGCATAGAAACAACAAGAAGATCAAAAGCTTCATGTCAGAGTGGGTAGAAAAGCCCATTATGACAAACATGGTCACAAAAGAATCATTCCCTGGGGTCTCTTCTTCACCATGCTTCATCTTGGAAATTAAAAAGAAAATCTATACATTAGTTCAACATATATATTAAAAGTCAAGAAAAACTATTAACTGTCTATTCATAGCGTATCCACTTTTTGGTCTGAAAATAAATCAGGATTGTAATTATTTTGTCTGGGGTCTGCTCTCACAACACTGTAAATCTAAAACCATATAATTTACGTTAAAGATTTGAATGTTCCTCTCACTTATACCAGCTTTAAACTGGAGTACTTCCAGGGCTCCATTCAAGCATGACCTTTTTTTAAACCCATTTCAGTTGGAAAAGTATTTGGCCTATTGAGCTCATAAGTGTGTAAAATTGTTGAAAGATCAGAATGTAGGTCAACATATTTACAATACTACAGCAGAAGTCAAAACCCATTTTCAACTTAATTGATGTATAATAAAATTAAGAATAAAATGGTCAGAATTTGTTTGATCACTTGTTTCTCAGGTTCTCTATGACGTGGGTAGGGAAATTTTACCATTTGGCATCCATTGAGAATATTGGCTGCATTACCATACTGAAGTAATTTCATTGAAGTCCCATCACTGGACAGCTGGTCATGATTTTTTGACCTCTTTTTCTTTCCTTCATTGTCCTGTCCTGTCCTGTCGTTTCATTTTTTTTTCTTTGTCAGAAACTCCAATTTATAGAAGAAAAGATAATTTTTTATATATCTGAACTACTTTCAATTGAACTTTTGTTTGGAAAAAGTGCTCAGCTCCACAACAATGATTTGATCAAAAACGAATAACATATATTTTCCAGGGTAGTTAATATTTTGATGGTTAAGGTATTTAGGTGAGAACTGTCAAACACAGTTTTAAGTCACATATTTAGTTAGACAAGGGATTTAAATCGATTTTCCAATAAGTGCCTTAAACCCCAAGTAGTTGTTTGTTAAGAAGAGTAGGGATAACCGGCTGTCTTCTTTCATTTTTTTTCTTTTTTTTTCCCCCAGACCTTCATATGAAAGAAAGGAAAATCAAAGGACTTCTTTTTCCTGCAGACTTTAAAAAAGAAAAGGGAATTTCAAAGGGTTTCCTATGATTGGAAGACTGTATCATTCTCTTACCAAAATGAGTATAAATTAATGACAGTCTGATCATAAAAAACAACCAATAACCTTTTTTCATAGTAGTAACTTTCTTTGTTAATACCTGCTTTCATCCTCAAATCATGAAGCAACTTAAATCATTAAAATTACCTACTTTTGTTCATGGTGTAGGGTGAATTTAGCGAGAAATAGCATTAGACACAGCTACTTCAGAATAAAGCAAAGAACTACAGCTAATTCTACTTACATTTTACACCTGGATCTGTAGCAGCCCACATTCATTTCCCCTTGGTGTTTATTAAAGTATATGACAAAGCATAGCATTGGTGGTTATAATTATTTCCTTAGCAGTCACAGTAGGGATCTGATACACGAAGGTTTTCAAATAACAGGAAAATAATCATAGCCAGAAGGCATCTTTTCTTACCTGCACTGAAATCAATAGCAGAATATTGCCTCATTCTAATGGTAATAAAACTTGGCATTGAAATTGTGTCTAAGTCTTATCACCAGATTCTCAGGTAGTCTCTATCATTGTAGTTCCCTTGGAAGTCAACCTGCCTGATCCTTCTGTGTTGTGATCCAGAGATACTTCACTGTTTCAGTCTATTGAACTTGCACAATATATAAATTAGTGCATATATGCTGCATTTAAAAGGTTAGATCTATTAATAATGACCTTTTAAGTATGGGAATGAAGGGTCCAATCCAAAAAAGTACTTGGGTCTAAACTCATCCTATCCCTATTTAGGGAAAAATCAAGAGGTTTTAGCCATGTATATAGGAATTAAGTGCCTAAAAACCTCACCTAACCATTCCATTTCTGTTTATGACTAGGTTGTTCAAAGGTACCTTTGAAAGTTAGATGATTGCATGCCTTTAATCCCATTAGGCTTCTCCAAAAATAAATAATTCAAAGATGAACTATAATTGCAATGTTTTTTATCTTTATCTACACACACACACATGCACACACTGCACAATTGCCAGCTTGGATCTAGTGCCTAGATACCGCATTCGGTACAATTCAGGCACTTTAATCCTTTTCTATATCTGGCTAGCAGGTGCCTTAGGAATTTGAGCACTTATAGGCTAGCCTTTAGTAAATGGGCTGGTTAATTTCAGTGGTGCCCTGAGATGTACATATCTATCTATCTAGCTAACTATCTAGCTAGCTAACTAGCTATCTATCTACATACTAGGGGTGCGCAAAACAGGCCATATTCAATTCAGATTCAGCCTGAATCAAGGGCAGTGATTCGATTCATTGATCCAGATCACTAGCCTTGATTTGATTGGGCCGAATCTGGATCTGAAGATTCAATGCTGATTCAGAGAATCAGTGATTGGGACATAGACATAGCTTTAAATGTTTTTTCTACATTCCTTGAGGTACCAGGTACAGCTCATGAATGCTGTGATGGTTAGGCAGATAGGGCATTCCATAGGAGCATGGTGGGGCGCTGGGCCCCCCCCCCCCGTGTGCTCCCTGGTAGACCCAAAAGTGGACTAGGAGTGCTTCTAGTCCACTTCCAGGTCTTTTGCCGAGCGTACTGGGGAACCCCCCATGTGCCTGTGGGATGTTCCATCTGTCCTAGCAGTGCAGCATTCATGAGCCACCTCATACCTGGAGGTATGTAGAAAAAACATTTAAAATTGTGTCTATTTCCAAATCTCCAAATCTTTCTGAATTGATTCAGAGGGTTCCAATTCGATTTGGAAAAATTAAAGGGTTTCCTGATTCAATTGGGATTTGGAGATTCAGCCACTGAATTAGGCCAAAATTCCACCAAATCGAATCAGGGACCAAAGCTTCGCACAGCCCTAATACACACACACACACACATACACACACACACATATATCTATCTCTCTCTCTCTAGAGAGAGAGAGAGAGAGAGATCAATTGATGATCAGTCTACAGGTTTCCCTGACTTTATGTGGGTTATATATGGGTGAATTCAGTCTTATCGGATGACCCTTTTTATACCAAAAATTCATTATATGTGAGATAAATTCACTCTTATATGATCAGTGTGGTGGAAGCCCACAGTTAGCTGCTTTGTGCAGTAGATTGTAGGAGTTATGCACGCCAAAATATAGTTTCCTGTGTAGGTCTGTGTTCCTCTCTCATTGTCTGCGACATGCATTTCTGTTGTTGCCATCTCCGTTATGATAACATTCACCACCACCCTGGGCTTGTGTGTACTGTCTGCAGTTGATGCATACCAAACTTGTCTTGTAAAAGTGATAGGAATAGGTATAGGGGTCAGTATAGTCGAGGTCTTGGAATGTATCTCTATTTGTTACATTCTAAAATGGGTTCCCTTTATGTGAATTCAAGTTATGCACCATTTTCCAGGAGTGCATGTCCAGTATAAAACAATGCAAACCTGTATATAGATGTATATATATAGCTATTTCGATCTACATAGCTCTATCTATATCTATATAAATCTATATAGATATGTCCAAAGGAACATATGTATATAGATCTATGTCTCTTTACTGATTAGTCCACACGCTGGGTAACAATCACTGTTTCTATCAGCTAATGTACTACTACTTTCTTCTACAATCAACAGCCATGCATATATGAACACTAGCATTCATGCACCTTTACTATTCAGAGATTAAAATCAATACCTCTTAGCTGAAGTGAGATGGTCTGTATATACCCATAGCCTCACCAGGATGGAATGGAATTGGGGGAGGGAGGGATGGTGGCTTTCCATAAGGCTTGGCCAAGAGTTACCCCACACTTTTTAGAAATGAGCACTGGGAGTGTTTCCAGACCTTTGACAACCCTCCATCCTCTTGCTCACTACCAGTTGCCTATGACCACATAGATGATAGAAACAGAAAGGCTAACAAGTCACATGGAGGGAAATAAAAAGGTGGGCAAGGTTACCTTGTGATAGAGTTCTATAAACCACACTACAGTGGATGCTCTGTGTTCAAAAGTGGCTGGAGTTGACCCAGAACTTGTACAAGTGTAAACTTGCACTTAGGTGCAGGACAAAATGCTTTTTCTAAGAAGAAATGTGATATTTGTTTACAACCAAAGTATGCCTACCATACTATACTCATGTTAAAGTATTAAGGGTTGGTAAAATTCATGAATCATTAAAAAAAAATCCTTTCTTTGGACTGAAATTTGTAATTTCACAGAAAAAGTATCAACAATATGGAATCAAAGAATTGTAGCTAATTATTGGGCTTGTTTCTGTCTTTCTGAGATGTCAACCCCACTTATAATCCTCTCTAAAGCAACATAAATCCATTGGTAATAGCTATATTAAGAATATTATTTTTAATTATTATGACCTTCAATTAAAAGATTACATACTTTAGCATTCCTTCTGCTAGATACTTTACTACTAATATTCACAATGAAAATAATAATAGTTTACATTAAAATTAAATTATATAAATTAGTTCCTTCAGGAAATAATAAAGATAATGAAGACTATGATGACAAGTCATGTCTTAACTGTTCAGGTATGAATCAGAAGTATGTCTATTGTGATGAATTTTGCTTCAGGTACACCATTATAAATTAAGTGTAACTCTATTAACTCTTTAATAATATCATAAAATATAAGTACAGGATCAGGCTCTATACATTGAGCACAAAGCATTTCAGCCAAACAGCTGATTACATAAAGAACTTTTTACAAATCAATTGACATTTAGGAAAAAAAAAATGAAAAAAATTGTTTAACAGAAAATGATATTTATGATAAAAATTGAAAAGAAACCTCAAAGCATTGATTTTTTCCTTTTATATTAATAGAAATATACATTTCTTTCACTGTTTTCCTAAGGCTCTTTGACCTCTTTGTTTCTCTAGTTTTAGATCATAGGTTTCAATAAGGAAGTCAATACAGTGTAGGACAGCGAAAATAATTTGTCAGTAGGTGGGGAGTAGCTGGATTTGGGTCATAAATATGTGGAGCTTTCTATGTCATAGAAGATAATCACCATTAGGAAGTGTGAGGAGCAAGTGGAGAAGTTTTTATGCCAGCCTTTAGCTGAGGGCATCTTGAGAATGGTGGAGAGGATGCGGATGTATAAGAAGTGGGTGACAGCCAACCTTTTTGACATGTGTCACAAATTAAACCCTGACTACCACTGTAAGCCTAGAAGATTTGATTCTTGCAGCCCAGGAATGGAGACACCCTGGGCTCACATTCCACAGAACCTTCCTGCTTCATTTCTTACATGCATACCATGCTCTGACATGCATACCAAGACATGCTGGCAATCCTTGGGTGGAAGCCTAAGGCCCAGAGGATCTATGTATCTTACTGATTTCCTAGATCAGTGTGCCACAGAGAGATGCTTCCCAGAATGCTCTCCGGTGCACTTTTGATGCTGAGAAAGTTTCCCTTCTTTCTGATAATAGATAACATAGGTGGAAAACTGGACCATTTCACTCCCACTGGAAGAAAGAATACAGGCCAGAACCTGTGACCTGCTCCCATATAGGCTAGCATTTTACTGAGCCACATACCTTCAGTGTGCCTCTTTTTCATGGTCCTCACATATCTCCTCTCTTCGATGCCCACCGGATATGGTTCTAAAAGAGCATCAGAGCAAACTCCCATTGTTTCTAGACCTGTGTTGTAATGGTCTGAGCCCTGTGTGAGGAAGTAAAAGGTACAGATTCAAACAAAGAGTAGCCTACTATCCTGGCCTCCTGGTAATGTCTACTAACCACTCTGATATTGCAGCTAAACATGAAATGATCTTCCTCCTAAATCTAGTATGAACTAGTCCTGGGTTTTTGGCTGGTTACAATTCTGTGCCTTAAATGAAATGCCAGTACATGTCTATAACAGGCATTTTATGTTCCCAACTATTGTATAGCCTACTGGCTATGAACATTTATGTATCCGTACTGCCTAGATGTGGCACTTATGCAATGAAATACCTGCCATTTAGGTGTAAAAGAGAAATAGAATTCTACCCTTGTGTGTAAATATGCATAAGCCCATTGAGTATGCTCAAGGGACTGCACTTTGCCCAGGCAGCCAACAGTTGAACTGAATAATCCAGGTGTGATTAGAAGGCAAGATAAATACTGAAATTTTAGAAACAGAAAAGCATTACCAATTTATGTTAAATGCCTAGTTTCTAGAATCCTCCCATGCATAAATGTAATGAGCCCTGTGTTCTGGTTTCTAACAAAGTGCTCTAAGTAGCAAAGTCCCACAAGTTATCTTGTACCCTTCTTTTGAAGTTAACCCATTGCACTTAGCATTCACTAGCTGCTAACTTAAGTAAATGTAACTGGAAAATATCTGACTATTGGGAACTAGAACCTAGGGCATCTTCTGATCTAAGTCATTCTCCATTTAAGTCAGGGGTGGGCAAAATGGCAGATCCAGCTGGAGGCCAGACTCCATTTCCCAGCAGTCCTTGCCTGCATCACTGTGGTCAATATCCATGGAGATCCCAGTAACAGCAGTGCAGGGGCAGCACAGAGCCAGGGTTTCCAAAAAGTCCAGCCCCAGCAGCGCTGGCAGAGTGTGTGGCTGAGCCGGGAGATGCTTTGGGGCCAGGCTGGGATCTTGCCATGGTGATAGCATTGTCTGGAGTTGGAGCAGACCTCCAGACCACTGTCACCAAGGCAAGATCCCAGGCCTGCAGCAGCTCCCCACCCAGCTGTGCTGCCTGCCAGCACTGCTGAAGCCAGTCTCCAGGGAAACCCTGGCCCCACACTGTCATGGTGCTGCTACTCCTGGGGTCTCAATGGAAACTGGCTGTAGCAATGTGGGCAGGGGCTGTTGGGAAATGGGGTCCACCATGAGTCAGATCTGATCCTCCCCTTGTCTAAATGAACCAAACACTTAATCATTCATGCTCTATTGCCTGGGATAGATATATAGCTCCCATTTTTGTCTGCCTAGTGGTCTCCTACTTTGTGGGAAAATTATTTAACCACTAGAGATTTGTCTAAAAAGAGGATAGTGAAATATACCAAAATAAATTTCATGGAGGAGTGAACCTTTTTTTCCCCCCTCTTTTTCCCCCTTTTGTTTGTTTGGTTGTTGTTTTTGCTTCTTTATGTTGTTCCGGGATTTTTTCTTGGACTAAAAGGTTTTAAGGTGGTGTTGTCTGTGAGCCACTCTCACTTAGGTACCTAAGCGTGGGAGATGCATGGAATCTCGAACACACATCTCCTTCTTCTACTTCCATTTGGCATTCACACACTGAAAATATTACATGTTGTGCATACCGTTCTGAGACATTTTCCTCATGCCCTACACAGAGACACATAAATGACAACACTAAATTAGGCCTAGTAATGTATCTGCTTTGTGAATCTGTCCACTTCTATGACCAAAGTCTAGCATTTGGGTGATACTGAGATATTTCAACTCATGCTCCATTACTGCTTAAAGTGCAAATGTACAAAGTTCCAAAGCCAGATATAGAAAATAACATAGGTGCCTAAGGACCATGGCAATTGCTTCATATATGGTATGCTTAGCATGGTAACCACATCATAATTTGCAACATGTGGCCAATTTATGGATCCATAACACATGCCATAACATATCCAAAACACATGCCTAATGGGTTAGGTGCAGTGTTTAATTTTAGCATGACATCATCTTGGTGGTGTAAGGCATTAAACCTACCCAATCTTTTTTTTTATTATGTTAAATATTTTATGCTAATTAGATCTGTAAAGGTAGTACAAATAATTTTGGGTCAGTTTTTCAGTCTCTGACTCACTTTCTACTCACTTTTAAATTAGGAAAAAAACAAAGAAAATTGTAGGAGACAATCCCATTGTGCACAAAAAGGGGCAAAGGAGTCCAGAAACCCTCTTGGCTGAACAAGGAAAACCAGGAAAGCCTAGGGGCAAAGAAAGAGGCATAGAGGCTGTGGTAGCATAGGGTATACATCCTTGGCTCACGATTGCAGGGAGTCAGTTAGGAAGGTCAAACCTGAAATGGAACTCAGGCTGTCGAAAAAAAATAAAAACAACAAAAAGTCCTTCTTCAGGTATATAGGGAGAAAAAAGAAGGCACAGGGTAACATAGGATCCCTACTAGACAGGCTAGGGCAATTGCAGACAGATAGGAGAGACAAGGCTGAACTCTTCAATGAGTTTTTTGCCTCTGTATTCTTGAACATGGATCAAGACAAATCTCCCAATTGAATTATAGATAGGCACAGAAGGAACACCAGCCCACCAATGGTCAGCATCGACCTAGTAAAGGGACACTTGGAGGGGCTGGATGTGTTTAAGTCAGCAAGCCTGGATGATCTTCATCCAAGGGTGCTGAAGGAATTGACCAGTGTCATAGCAGAGCTACTGGCATGGCTGTTTGAGCACTCATGGTGCTCAGGTCAGGTCTCAGAGGACTGGAAAAGGCCCAGTGTGGTCTCTATTTTCAAGTAGGGAAGGAAGGAAGGTCCAGGTAATTATAGGTTGGTTAATCTCACTTCTATCCTTGGAAAAACCTTTGAAAAAATGGTCAAGGATCACATTTGTGGGAGCCCAGAGAGAAAAATAATACTGAAGGGCAATTAGCATAGGTTCATTGCAGGTAGATCCTACCTGACTAACCTTGCTTCTTTTTGTGACCAGGTCACAAAATGCTTAGATGCAGGAGTTGATATAGATGTTATCTACTTGAATTTTAAGTAGGCTTTTGATATGGTATCTCATCCTATTCTCAAACTGAGCAGCTGTGACATAGATGATTACACAGTCAGATGAGTGGCAAATTGGCTTAAGGGTCACACCCAGAGAGTGGGGGTGGGCGGGTTGGTATTGACCTGAAGGATGTGGACAGTGGAGTCCCCCAAGGCTCAGTCCTTGGACTTGTGCTATTCAATGTCTTCATCAGCAACTTGGATGAGGGCATGGAGAGCACTCTGTCCAAATTTGTCGATGATACAAAATTATGGGGTACAGTAAACACACAAGTGGGAAGGGATCAAATCCTGGTGGACCTAGACAGGTTGGAAAATTGGGCAGAAAAGGACAGGATGCAGGTCAACAAAGACAAGTGCAAAGTGATGCATTGACGACAGGAGGCGGGCAATTATTTTGGGTGCAGGGCCACTTACTGAGTTTTGGCAAGCCATCAAGGGCTGCATGACAGCCAGCCAGGGGCAGATAAATATTAATTCTCTAAATTTTTTAGGGGCCCCACAGGCTGGTTAGAATGGCCTGGTGAGCCACATCCAGCCCATGGGCCACATTTTGCCCACCTCTGATCCAGGGACAAGGAGTCACCAACACATATATAGGCTAGGGGATGACCATCTCAGTAGCACAGCGGGGGATCTCAGAGTCATAGTTCACTCCAGAATGAATATGAGCTGTCAGTGTGATGAAGTATTCAGTACAGCATTAGCAGGTGCATCACGAACAGGTCCAAGGAGGTGATAGTTCACTTCCCCTCTATGCAGCATTGGTCAAGCTACAGTTGGAGTATGCATCCAATTCTGGTCACCACACTTCAAAAGGGATGTGGGTAACCTTGAGAAGGTCCAAAGGAGGGGCACTCATATTGTTAGGAGCCCGCAGGTAAGGCCCTATGAGGAGAGACTGAGGGACCTGAATCTCTTCAGCCTCTACATAGGAAGGCTGGAAGACGACTTAGTTTAGACATCAGGAAGAACATGTTTATGGTTAGCATCACCAGAATCTGGAATGGGCTTCCAAGGGAGGTGGTGCTCTCCCCTACCTTGGGGGGTCTTTAAGAGGAGGCTAGAGAAGCACTTGGCTGGGGTCATCTGACTCCAGTGCTCTTTCCTGCCCTGGGTAGGGGGTCAGACTTGATGCTCTACTGAGGTCCCTTCTGACTTCTAACATCTATGAAACTATGAAAGAACAAACAGAAAATCCAACAATAAGGTAAATATTTTTGGTTGTCTGTTTCAAAAAAGATATTTTCAAAAGTTCAGTTCAAATTTAGACATTTAATTCCCATTTATTATTTATGTAATATACTAAGGATGGAACTTCCCTGTAATGACTACTGACTATTGTACATAAAGGATAGCAGCCTTCTGTTGTTTCCAACGAACAGAGATAATGGTATCTTTCTATAATTAAATGGCATGGGCATACGGATACACTTGTATGCATGAATTTTGCTGTCTGAAGAATTGGATCAATATATTTTATAATATCCCAAAGATAACATCTCTACACTGAATTATGAGGGGTTAGGGGAATTATCTAAAAACAATGAAACTGTATTTCCTTTTCTATATTTAAATGTGCAATGACATGAGAAAAATACACATCTGAAATCAAATAATTTTGACTAAACTTTTGAGTTAATATTTGTCTTTTTCAGTCATGTTAAACAATGCCACAATGTTTTCTAAAGCAGACTGAGTCCATCGGCAATATCTAGGCTAAGAATGTGTGTGTGTGTGTGTGTGTGTGTGTGTGTGTGTGTGTGTGTGTGTGTGTGTGTGTGTGTGTAGGAAGGCATTTGAAATAAGAGAATACATATTTCAGGATTTCTACTACTGCACATTTTACTGTTTAAGTATATAATAAAAAGAAGACGATCTAAAAAAATCTAATATACATTATGCTATATAGAATAATTATTTCAGCAAACAATAGCAATGATGATGAAGGTAGTAATGATCAGGGTAGGTTCTATCTTAGTTAAGTGTGTGTATGTTTGTGTGTGTGTATATGTATATACACACACACACATAAATATATATGTATGTATATGTGTGTGCATACATATATACATACATATATGTGTGTGTGTATATAGATACATACACACACACACCTCTTATATATATGAAGTATCTCTCTGGGACAAATTCAACTTCAGTTAATTCGTTATAAATGCAGCATAACTCCAAAATGTGCAGACTTCTAAGTAAAGAATCAGACTTTCCACATTAGTTATATCCTAAAGTGTTTGAAGACAACATGCCATTAATTAACTACCCCCTAAGATTCTTAATGAGTTCTTCAGCATGCCTTCCTTTTAGATCCTAGTAACACATTTTCTAATTTATCAGAAGTGATGAGACTTCTTTATTAGTTGAAGTCATGAGAATCCAGAACTAATTCTCATTCACAAAAACTAAAGTTTAGTGTAATGTATGCTATTGGCCCTAATTAAACATTAAGAAATCAGAAATCAAGTGTTCAACCTTAAGGCCAAGACATATGAATTAAGCATCAATCAAGTTCTTTATGATCCTTTTTATAATTTCTGTACATAAAAAACCCAAGTACCCCAAATCCAAAATGAACAAAAACACATACAAAAAACAAGTTAAGAATTCAGATAAAAACAGAAAAAATCATTTGCATGTTATGTTTTTTTTCTAATTTGTTGTGCAATGTAAAATTTCAAGATTTTGATAAGTCTTTGTAATAACTTGGAATTGGTTACAAGAAGAACATTTTACAATGAAAACTTGATTTTGAATGTTTTGGGGATTAGTTCAACTGAGCTAAATTTAGAATAAAAGTGTCACTGAATCATTGAGATACCATTTTTCCCCCATTTCTCTTTCATATTCATGGAAAAATAAATTTCCTCCACTGTTTCATTAGTGCTTCTTTCACTTCCTTATTTCTCAGACTATAGATGATAGGGTTTAGTAGCGGTGTCAAGATAGAATAAGCCAGGGAGAGCAATTTGTCAATAGGTGGGGAGTAACTGGATTTGGGTCGTAAATATGTGGAACTTGCTGTGCCATAGAAAAGAATCACCACTAGGAGGTGCGAGGAGCAGGTGGAGAAGGTTTTATGCCAGCCTTCAACTGAGGGCATCTTGAGGATGGTGGAAAGGATGCAGATGTATGAGAAAATGATCATCAGGAATGGGGCCATGATGGCAAACACAGCCACTGCAATAACCTGAAGCTCACTGAAGGAAGTATCTCCACAGAGAAGTTCCAGTAGTGGCTGGATTTCACAGAAGAAGTGGTTGATGACCAGGGCACAGAATGGCAAGCTGAAAGTGATGATGGTGTGTACCAGTCCCACTGCTGTCCCACACACATATGAAGCAACTATCAGCTTCTTGCAAACAATCCTGCTCATAATGACCCCATAGTGCAAGGGGTAACATATTGCCACATACCGGTCAAATGCCATGGCAGCCAGGAGGAAGCACTCTGCAACACCAAATAAAAGGAAAAGGAACATCTGTATAGCACATCCTACCATGGAAATGCCCATCTTTTGGACAAGGAGATTCTCCAACATTATGGGGATGATGACTGACAAATAGCAAACATCCAAGCAGGACAAATGCGTGAGAAAGAAATACATGGGGGTGTCAAAGGTGTGATCACCATTTATTACAACAACAATCAGGGTGTTGGCCATCAGGGTAAAGATGTATAGGAACAACAACAATGTGAAGAGTAAAGGCTGGAGTTCATGGATTTCAGAAAACCCTAGAAGTATAAATCCAGTTATAGCGGTGTGGTTGTCTTGGGTCATTCCTCTTTTCATCTGTAGCTCTCTGTCTATCCTGAGAGTTGTATAATTAGCTACTTGGCATCTAATTCCTCATTTCTACAAATGTCTACACAATTTTCAAAATCTGTGTCATATTCCTTAAAAACAAATATATGAGAAAATTCTATGTTTCATGTGTGTAGCATACTTCCTGATAAAAAAATATCTGGATGCAGAACACAAACTAGTTATTTCTATTTCTCTGAATGATATTGCATGCAAAGTCCAGGGAAGGAGAAGATTGTAGGAAAAAAACAGCCTAATGAAGATGTAGAAAGCTACAGTAGCAGTGGCAGTAAAAGGAGGTAAATGTAAGAAGCAACTGAGAATTTTATTTTAAATGTGTCTATAATATCCGTACATATATTATCAACAGCAAAAAAGTGGGTGGATAGGGGAATGATGAGACATTGAAATAAGGGTTACAAGTAGTATAGAATATTTCAGTGTCTAGATGTTTAGATCATCTGAACTTAATCAATTTCTAAAGAAAAATGATGTTATAACCCTATTGTAGATCTTGCAGACTTTATTTCATCCTCTGTGGTACTCTCTGACGTTGTAGCAGTGACATCTTTCTTCCTCCTTTCAGCTATCTTTTTCACTGCAAAATAAGAAAAATGAGTTTTGTCCTTTTTATATAACTGATTTACTTGTAATATTATTGTTTGTGTAACTGCTCATAAACACTATTATTATAATTCTTATTAGGTTCCTCTGATATTTGGGTTCTCCGGGGTAACTCAGTGACTGAGGCGAATCAAAGACAGACAAAGATGGGTTTAGATAATTACAAACAATTAAAAACTGACATTATACTTTTCTTTAACACCTAATTTAAGTAATCCTAGTTGTCAATCATTCTTACATGCCTATTTGGACATTCTCCTCAAGTAGAAAATGTTCAGTAAATCATTATCCTTTCTGCTTTTTATAAACACCACATCTGGTTACCTATCTTATTCCTGTTTATATAGTCTTTGTTTCAGAGATTCATAGATGCTAGGGTTGGAAGGGACCTCAACAAATCATCGAGTCCGATCCCCTGGCTGGGCAGGAAAGAGTGCTGGGGTCAGAAGACCCCAGCCAGATGCCTATTTAGCCTTCTCTTAAAGACCCCCAAAGTAGGGGAGAGCACCACTTTCCATGGAAGCCCATTCCATGTTTTGGTCACCATGAAGAAGTTTTTCCTGATATCTAGCCTAAATCTGTTCTCTGTCTGTTTCTGACCATTGTTGCTTGTTACCCCAAGAGGTGCCCTAGTGAACAGAGCATCTCCAATTCTTTGCTGTATCCCCCTAATGAATTTGTAGGCAGCCACAAGATCACCCCTCAGCCTTCTCTTGTGGAGGCTGAAGATGTCCAGGTCCCTCAGTCTTTCCTCATAGGGCTTGTCCTGTAAGCCCCTAACCACATGAGTGGTCCTTCTCTATTAACAACATTCTTGAAGTACGGCACCCAAAACTGGATGCAGTACTCCAACTGTGATCTGACCAATGCCACATAGAGGGGAAAATTGTTGTTATTATTGCTACTACTACTACATATAGTAATAGTGCATAGCATTGCATTCTATGACTGTGTACTAGACATGGTAAGGATAGTGTACTACACTGTGGCTGCATCTACATGAGTGGTGGGCTGCATACTTGTTACAGCTTAATCAAGTGCTAAATGAGTGCATGGTAACCAGAATTACTGCGCAGTAGTGTCCCTGCATGATTTTTTTCTGATGCTGCTGCTCATTGCCACTCCACAGTAGTGCCACATCACAGCTAGTTCACCCCAACGCTACTGTACAGAAGCAACAAGCTACTGTGCAGTAGTGCCTTGTGTAGATGCAGCCCCTGTATACAATATGAAATCCAGTGTATAGTAGAACCTCCACCCATATTTTTAATCCATAGACCTCAAAGTGTTTTAGAAAGGTATTAACTTGTATTACCTGCATTTCACCGATGGGACAATTGAGGTAAAGCAAGCGGAGGTGCAGAAAGCAAGCATAAGTTTTTTTTTATCACTCACGCTGCCTATTCAGTCCTGTAAATGTTGGCTTAATTTTGCTTCTGCTCTATTTAGCCCCTCTTAAAAGAGGTAAAATCACTCACACACAAAGGAGTTATAGAAATTCATTAAAATATGTGAGATGACACTATACTAAAGTTTGATCAACATAGGCTATATGAAAGGAAAACATTTGTCTTTGTTTTGATACATGCATCTTACTAAAAAGAAGAGAGACATACATAAGTTTCACATACAAAACTCAGAAAATGCCTGTTCAAAAGAAGGAAAAGGAAAAGAGGAAATTTGAAATATTTAACTGGTTGGTAGATGTGTTTCAATAATGGCTAAAAGGCAGAGAGAAATGAGAAGAGTGGAAAAATTAAAGGAACTGTTGTAGTCTTTGCAAACTTGCTTGGGACAACGTATACTTACTCAGAAAGTGTCACTATTACCCATACCCAGGTGAGCTAACTTTAATTTAGCTCAAAATAAAGTTAAATTAAGCCTGTGACTGCTGTCTAGACATGCATTTAGATACATTTGCATTACATGCTTTGCAATCCTGTGAAATCATTGTAATATACTTGTGCTAGAGGAACTGCAGTTTTGAGATTTGAGCAATTTTCCTCAGGTGATGAGAATAACAAAGATGTCAAAGACAGATGTTTGAAAAAGATTCAGCTATTTATTAACTGGAACCTCATTAGCCTTCCCATTGAAATCAGATACCTAATGCTCCCAACTCCTTTTTCAAATCTCAATCTTAAACCCTTTTAGTCCCAGGCCTATATATAAATAACTAGATTAGAGTTTGTACACACTAAGAAATAATATCCCAGCGCTTATACCTTTATTTTTGTACTCATCAATACATTCTACTACCCAACCATCCCCATACACTTTCTTATTTCTATCTATTCATCCATCAATTTATTTTCTCACCCAACTGCCTCCCCATCCAGCCTTTCTTTAAATTAATGTGTGTTAATAATGTACACTAGCTATATTCAAAAGAAAGAAAGAACAGTCACTGAGAAATTTAAAACAAGATTCTTACCTCAGTTTGAAACGAGGATATAAAAGTATATAAACGTTTGCTGACTCTTCCACTGGTGCAAAGGACTTTTGTGGGCAGATACTGGATTTGGAAGAAGAAAGGCATATGCTGCATTTGTGCAGGCACGTAACAGGTGGACAGATAGTATCCAGGGAGTAAAAGTCTAGTGATGCTTCCAGATGCTGCCTTTTGGGAAATAAGGTAACTAATTAGGACCTGTAGTGTGAATTCTTGGCTATGAACACCATCACATCCTACTTCCTGTTGGTGTTGTTGCTATGTATGATAGAAACATTCAGAACTGGCTTTCATTGCCAGTGGGAATGGGGACAATTGATCTTCATCAGTGTATGCTTTACATTGCTGGTGTTGGAATGATATTGTACCAAGACCTGATGAAGAACACTTTACTTTCAAAAGCTTATCTAAGTCTATCCCAAGCATGCAGCTGGTTAAAAACTACCACCCACACAAATCAAGTACCTTAACATGATTTTAAATCACTGAAATGCCATCACCCACAATATACCCCAATGTATGAAACAATAGAATAAGTCTCATTAATGTAAACAAAGATAGATATGATTTACCCTAGAGTCTAGGGCATAGACTTAGCAAAAATCAGTACCTTTGACAGAGTAACTCCTGATTTACAGTTAAGTGAAAGAGCAATTGTCCTCACTGATTTGTGTACTTCCTTTTGGGTTTCACTGAATAAAAAATATAGGCCTGTAGTACCAATTAATGTAAGTGGGTGTGTCTACATGTTCGCTAATGTGCTTTTGGTAATGTGCATTAAGTTTAGTCCCTCCATTTTGAGGTACAAGAAAAAGGTGAATTAGCCTACTTTAATGTGCAGTAGTGAAAGCACAACTTTTTAATGCACATTAAAATAGGCTAAAAGGGCATTTATACAGGCCATGAGATTTTGTTTTTACACTGCCACAAATGCACTTGTGTTTGCACAGTCAGGATTTCCTGCCACTTTAGAAGTCTTTTCAGTGTGTTAAACTAAAGCTGTTTGGACATGTTTTAGTTTGCATCGCAACTGCTTATGTTGCCCTATCTATGGATTCATGTCATGCAAACACAAAAGCACTCGAAGATGTGTAATGAGCCTCTTTGTCCACCAGATAGCACTTTAAAGTGGTGAGATGCTGCAGCCCTCTGCCAGGTGGGGGGGGGAAGGAGGGGGATGTTACAAACCTCCCCTCCTCTTCCCTCCAGCTTGTGCTGGGGCCAGACACACACGGGTGCCTGCATGAGACAGAGCCACCATTGTCTGGCCCAATTTGGACAGGGACAGCTGGGGCCCCTACAACAGGGCTGAGGGGGCAGGGTGCTGTGGGTCGGGAGTGAGGGGCACCGACAGAGACAGAGCTGGGGGGAGGGTGTGACAGGACTACAGTCCTCCCTCTGCATGACAGGACTACAGTTCCCAGCATTCCCCAGCTGTCTGGGCTTGGTACAGTTTCCATGGGGACCCACGGATCACTGTTTCATCTCAGGGACTGCATAGTGTCCTTTCTCCATCAAGCCACACATCGGAGACTTCCTTGACACTTGTGTGTGTGTTCCTCTAAATGTCTCCAGTGCAATAAAGCTGGTTTCCTGTCTGTCTGTCTCTGCCTGCTTTATTGATAAGGAGTGAATATGCCTGCCTCTGGGTGGAATGGAGAGGGGAAGAAAATCCCTCAACTTCTGTTGCTCACAGGAGAGCAAAAGAGATTCAATCTGAGGTGCTAATTGCCCTATTTGAAATGTAAAGGGTGTTCTCCCTGCTTTGCAATAGATGGTTGGCTCACTCCTGATTGTGCATCTAGAAAAGTAAAGGCTAATTTGGTGGGGGAGTGGGTTACCTAAAGGGTCTGGAAATGCCAAATCCGGCTACAACCAAAAACCCAGAAACACAGCCATAATATATTTGTTCTCCTTATCTCCCTCATATATAACCCCTTCTTACAATGAAAAAAAAGAAAACCCTCAGAAGAACACTGCATGTAACTAAACTAAAATAAACAGAGAGAACTCCTGACCCTTTGCTAGGGCGTTTCGTATATCATGTGTGAATTGAAAGTATCTTCCTGTTGCATTCTTTTAACATCTGTAAGGCCCATACTTAGAAGATTTAATTTAAAAAAAAATCTTATTATTATGAATAGGTTTTGACCTAAGCCAGGTATTTGTTAATTCTAACGCACAGTCTTTATCAGAGACACATTCTCATTTACTACACTAAAGTAAAGTAAAGTAGTGGTTCTCAACTAAACTAAAGTAACTATTTTACCTAGTATTTCCAGTCATTTTGTCTGCCTCTTTCCCAAGCTTCAGGATAAGCATTTTGTACCTGAAAGTTTGCCTAACATTTCTCCCAACTGTAAGATTAATCCAGTAAAAGATATTATCAGACAAAGCTTTGCTTCAGTTGTACAAAAAGCAACTAAGTATTCAACATTCCAATATTTGCACAATTAAAAATGGGTATTACCTGGCTATAAAGTTAAGCTGGGGATTGGAAGACATTTTCTATCAAAATAGTGAGG
Organism: Caiman crocodilus; assembly: GCA_030014935.1. Lineage (NCBI taxonomy): Eukaryota > Metazoa > Chordata > Crocodylia > Alligatoridae > Caiman > Caiman crocodilus. Next base: position 168,138 of record JAGPOW010000224.1, read on the forward strand.
TTATGGAGCATACTTCAAAAAATGCAACTTCTTTTAGAGTACAGTTTGATCCATTTATAATGGAGATCATCTGATATTGTTTCTTACTTTAGGAACAGACTAGATTTGATGCCCAGACAGTCCCTTCCTGTCTTGGAGAAATAATTCTCCAGTCTTTAAGGTCAATGCTGATTGAATTACACAGTAGTGGCCTTGCCTTGCTGAACAATGCAGAGAGGAAATCTATTGTATAACATACCTAACAGGTATTTGTAACTGTACATGGAATCCACCCTTGCAAAAGGATTGAATTCTACATATGGAATCAAAATCTGCTCAAATACTTTACAACTGTTGCGAAGTACTAGCTCTTTAGTTGAAAGGTTACATTGTTTTGAGTCTGTAATGCTCTGTGGTATGGTAGAAAGCAATCAGGGCTCATGGACAGAGGTGGTATGTTTTATTACACCAACAAGATCGTTGCAAAAAAAATCTTTAATTGCAAGCTTTGGGGCACAAACACCCTTCGTCAGGCATCAGCGAAAAGATTGTAAAAGTTTTCCCAAGTAGAAATGAAAGTTCATATTTCATAGTGTTGTGAATAACCGAGCCATTTTTTCTAAAAGCCTAATAAATGGCCTCGAGCCATCCTCCCGAGACAAAATACACGGCGAGACTGGAAGGCTGTTTTGTGAATTATGCTCATCTGCAGTAATAAAAAAGAAACAGCTGTACCAGGCCAGGGGCC
>JAGPOW010000224.1:168964-188960 GCA_030014935.1 Caiman crocodilus
GGCTGTTTTGTGAATTATGCTCATCTGCAGTAATAAAAAAGAAACAGCTGTACCAGGCCAGGGGCCTCGAAGATAAACAGCAAAATACACTAAAAAATAAGTAAAAGAGCTCATTAAGGGCTCATTATAATACTAAAAAACACACCCCTAGATGGGAAGAAAGTATGCTAATGAAACATACATGTATAAAAATAAAGTACATAGAAAAAAGACATGCTCAGTAAAAAACTTTACATCATTTACCTGTAACCAATCACTGAATATTATGCTTGTAAATTTTAGTATAAAGGATGCTTAGAAATATTGTTTAGTATGCTTGCCACCTTGCACCTTTATTGCTAGCAATAAAAGCTTTCTTTTTCTTTCAAACTTCCAACTAGTATTCGTATATTAGCTCACGCATCCCGGGCAACGAATTCAGACTTGAGCTGAAGCATAACAATAGGATTTCACAGAGGAGTCAATACATGGAAAACTCCTCTGGGCAGTTCTTAGCTGGTGAGGAGCCTCAGGTACCCTGTGAGGCTGTGGTAATGCTAATTACCTTAGACAAAGGCAGCAGTAAGATTTCAGGTCTGACCAGAAAAGCAAGGGAAAGTAGTCTTTACATTTCAAAGAGGGCAGTTATCACCTTTCTCACCTCCAGCTCTATCTGTTTTGTTCTCCTCAGAACAAGAGAGGCTGAAACATTTTTTTTTCCCCTCCCCAGAGGCAGGATGATAGTGGGGATGGCAGAGACATGCTGGTTCCCTAGTTTTATAGTTTCAGAGTAGTTTGGGACCTGAATAGATCATCTAGTCTAACACCCCGCCACTAGTTGGAGCACATGCTGGGATCACACAACCCCAGACACGTGTTCATCCAAGCTCTTTTTGAATTTACACAAGGAATGAGGACCACTTCCCTAGGAAGTTGGTTCCAGATGCTAGCTACCTGACAGTGAAATACTCCCTACTAATCTCTAAGCTGAACCTATTCTCCAGCAGCTTCTGGCCATTGTTCTTCGTCATCCCAGGTGCTGCTGGGGGGAACAGGACCCTTCCTATTTGCTGCTGATCTTCCCTAATGAATTTGTAGGCAGCCACCAAATACCCACTCAGCCTCTGCTTGCTAAAGCTGAACAGGTTCATGTCCCTCAGCCTCTTCTCATAGTGCCTGCCCTGTTGCCCTCCAACCAAGCGGGTGGCGTTCCTCTGAACCCTCTCAAGGCAGGCTACATCCTTCTTAAAGTGCGGTGCCCAAAACTGGACACGGTACTCCAGTTGAGGCCAGACCAATGTTGTGTAGAGAGGGAGTATTACCTCTTTGGACCAGCTTGAGATGCATCTTTGGATGCATGACAAGGTGTGGTTGGCTTCGTTGGCTGCAGTCTGGCATTGGCAACTCATGTTCAATGATGACTCCAAGATCCCTTTCTGCCTCTGTGCTCACAAGTGGGGAGCTACTCAGCTTGTATGTATGCTGTGGATTCCTTCTCCTCAGGCGTAGCACCCTGCATTTATCTACATTGAATCCCATCCTATTACCATCTGCCCACTTCTGTAGTCTAAGTCTAATTGCAGCCTCTCTCTCCCTTCGAGCATGCCTACCTCTCCTCACATCTTGGTGCCACTGGAAAACTTGGACATGTTTTCCACCCAATTGTCCAAGTCACTGATGAAGCTGTTGAACAGTGTAGGCCCCACTGTTGACATCCCGCCAGGTTGAGTACAACCTGCCCACCACCACTCTATAGGTGTGCCCTATCAGCCAATTTTTGATCCATTCAACTGTGTAAGCATCAATGCCACAGTCACTCAGTTTATTAATAAGAATGGGGTGAGAGACAGTGTCAAAGGCCTTCTTAAAGTCCAGAAAGACTACACTTATGGTGACACCATCATCCAGGGATTTAGTTACCTAGTCATAAAAGGCTATCAGCTTGGTCTGACAGGACCTACCTTTGATAAACCCATATTGATTTCCCCTGGGCATGATTTTCCCTGCTGGCCCCTCACAAATGTGCTCCTTGATAATTTTTTCAAGGATTTTCCCCAAGACCAATGTGAGGCTTATGGGCCTATATTTTCCTAGGTCCTCCTTTCTCCCTTTCTTATAGATGGGGACCACACTAGCTAGTTTCCAATCTCTGGGCACCTGGCCCATGGACCACAATCGCTTGTATAGCTGGGCCAAGGGCAAAGCAATGACCCCCACCAGCTGCCTCAACACCCGTGGGTGGAGGGCATCTGGACCTGCAGATTTAAAACCATCCAGCCCTTCCAGAAGATCCCTCACTAATTCTGTGCAGACTTGAGGCCTGGCAGTGCTATCCTCAAGATTGCCCCTACCTGTGGTGGGAGAGCTGTCCTGTTCCCTGTCCAAGAAAACAGAGGCAAAGAACTTGTTAAAGATTTTGTTGTCCTTAATCCTGATCGTTAGCCTGAGCTCCACCCCTGCCTTGGCCTTCCTAATGGCCCTCCTACACTCATGGGCCAAGGAGAAGTATTCCTTCTTAGTGATAGCCCCTCTCTTCCAGTGGATGTATGCCTCCCTTTTGGTTCTCCGGCATTCTCAAATGCCTTTACTGAGCCATGGGGATTCCAGAGCACTCTTACCCTGCTTCTTTCTCTTGGGGACTGTCACACTTGAGTCTAGAGAATCATCCCCTTAAGGTACGACCATCCCTCATGGATTCCCATATCCTCTACCTTTTTAGCTCTCAGTGCCTCCCCCACTAATCTCCTAAATTCATTGAAGTTGGCCTTTCTGAAGTCAGGGGCTTTAGTCTTGGTATAAGCCCTCAATACCCTGCTTTGGATGATGAATTTCAGCAGGTAATGATCACTGTCACCCAGGTGGTCAAGGACCTGCAGTTCCCTCACCAAGTCATTACCAGTGGCCAAGACCAGGTCAAGCAAAGCTTCTCCCCTAGTGGGGCTGTGCACCTCCTGGATAAGGTGGAGGTCAGCTAGGAACCTGTGCAAACAGTCAGACCTGGCTGACTGCTCCTCCCAGCAGATGTCTGTGTAGTTTAGGTCCCCCGTGACAACAACATCCCTAGATCCAATGACCTCCATAAGCTGTACTGAGAAATCCTGGTCCAACTCAACCCCTTGGCAGGGTGGTCTATAGTAGATGCCCACCGTAAAATCCCTTTTGTCTTGCTCCCCTTGAAGTTTGACCCATAGTGTCCCTGCCTGACCTTCCTCCACCCCAAGGCTAATATTTGACAATGTGAGTTGCTCTTTGACATAAAAGGCAACCCACCCCCCTGCCTTTCCTCCTATTCCTGTCCCTTCTATATAGTGTGTATCCCTGAATGCTCACCGCCCAGTTGTGGGTATGATCCCACCAGGTTTCTGTGAGCCCCACTAAGTCTGGATTTTTCCCTGCTATCAGAAGGCAAAGTTTTTTCTGCTTGTCCCCCATACTATGTGCATTAGTGTACAGACATGTGAGGCTTCCTGAGAGTGCATGTACCTCTCCCCTGCTCCCAGGACTGCTGTGCCCATTGTTGCTTACCCAGGTTTCTGTTTCTCTTGTTGCCTTGCTAGTTGGCAAAACATCCCTTTCTCCCTTGGTGGCCCCTTCCCCTCATGAACCTAGTTTAAAGCCCGCTGAATGAGATCAGCCAACCTAGAGGAGAAAATGCATTTACCCTTGGGTAAGAAATGTAGTCCATCCTACCCCAGCATACCCTCATCCCAGAAATACAGGTCATTGTCCAGAAATCCAAAGCCTGCCTCATACCACCAGCTCCAAAGACGCCAGTTAACTACACCGATACAAGCCTCATGGCGTCTACTCCATCCACTTACCGGTAGGATGGAGGAGACTACCACCTCCTTGACTAGACAACCCATGGACTTGAAGTCTTCCATGATGAAGTCAGTCTTATGCAACATTAGGCCCCACTTGGACCATAACTAGAGGGTAATAGTCCAAGGGCTTAATGATCTTTGGGATGGTCTCTATGACATCCCGAATCCTCATGCTGGACATGCAGCAGACCCCCCTGTGACCAGGGGTCAGAGCAACAGATTGGGCCATCAGTTCCCCTAAGGATGGAGTCCCCAGTGATCAAAACTCTGCATCTCTTCTTTCTCGGGGGCTACCTCTTCACCTGTGATATAGGTGGAGTAGCCTCAATGGCTCTGGTGATATGTTTTTCTGCCCTCTCCTCCTGGGTGGCCAGGGCCTGTTCACATTCTGTTCACATACCTGTACCCTACTTTTGCTCATTCTGCATTCTGTTGCCCATTAATGCCAAGCCACAGCCCCCACCAACCCTACTGATGCACCTCACTTCCAACCTGCTGTGCCCTCTGAAGCCTCTAATCGCCTTCCTCCTGGTCTCACCAGTGGAGCAAAGCATTGTATTCTGGGAACTGTAGTTCTACCTAGTGGTATTCAGGGTCCATTTTCAACATGACTGCTGCTTAGTATTCTGGGAACTGTAGTTCTACCTATCTGCAGCAATGTTGAAAGAGAACCAGGGAAGGACGTTAAAAAACAAACAAACCTGCACAGACGCTGGCTATGGAGTTCCCTGCTGCCCTCAGAGGCAACCCCCACCCCTCCTGTAGCAGCCCCAGCCTCTGCCTCCATTCCCTCTGCCCTGACCAAATATTAGGGATCTTGCTTTACTAGGCTGGTGGGAGCAGGGGCAGGGTGATCCAAGCTAGATTGCTATTTGACTATCCCTGCTTGAATTGCAGGGAATTACACATGGGACTTCATTCATTTGAGAGGCCATGGTGTGTAAACACAAATGCAAAACAGCATAATAACCTGGGTTAAAATGTTTAAGGCAAGGTAAATTAACAAGGATCAAATGCTGTGGTGCATACAAATGCCCATATACATTAAAGCACACATGTAGATGTGCCCAGTTGTTATCAGTGCATATACAACTAATATGCAGGCTGTGCTAGACCATTGCTCCAAGCAGGCATCTTTAAAAGTTAACTTTGCACCTACCAGAGCCTTAGCCTGAAGGGTGCCTCTGCAGTTGGGTTTACAGACTCCTGACAAAGCTTCTTTATAAGGTTCATTGTTAAGTTTGGTGTTGGAAAATCCAGAACACCTATAATAATGACAGGAGCTCTGAGGATTGGGGTAATGGCAGAGATATTGTGATATTATAATAAGCATGTCTGCTGTAAGTAAAATTGTTTTGATCCATGCATAAGAAGAAGTTATGGTTAGACCACTGAGGGAAAGCAGTGGCACAGGGCAGGGTCTGAGAATAGGAGCCATATTACCTAATCCAGAAGGAAATCCAGAGGAAGTATCCATAACTGTGGTTCAGTGTCAGGATCCAGGGATCAGATGCCGAGTACCAATCCAAGGGATAATCTAGGGGGTGAAGTCTAAGAGCAGAACCAAACCAGGTCAGGAGATAGAGAACAGACCCACAGGAAATCCAAAGGCAGTCCTAGCAATAACCCAAAACCAGGGTTAGGAACCAAGGGGGCTTGTTCACAAGTGCAGAGGCTGCTCCTATGCATTGTAATTACACTGTATCAGAGCAGACTCTATTAATCAAGTTTGCTGGAGCGTGGTAATTATGTGTCTCATGTATCAGCATCCCTGTTCTTCAAAATGGCAGTGGGGACACTTTGCCTAAAGCTCCTACTACCATTTTGAAGTGTTGGATGCTTATACGCTAGCTGCTAGAGACATTTTAACTATAGTCGCTCTTGGAGCTGCTCTAATTAAAATGCCTTTCCCTCCCGACCCGCACCCCTGGAGCATGTGTGAAATCTAGAGAAAACCAGAGTGAAGAAACTAGGAGACTTGCTACAGTAGAATGTTTGCCTGGCCTGGCTGATGCTAAATGGTTAGGCAGCACTCTCATGACCTCATCAAGATGCTCACTGTTCCTAAATTGGGTTAGAATTTACTAGTTGAGGCTTACTGCAGGGGTAGCTGTTGAGGTGCTTGGCTCAGGCTGGCCTCCTGATAATTACAGTCCCTGACACTGCCTAGCATTGGCAGCAGCACTTCCATTCATACAGCAGTAATGAAATCAAGTGACTTGAAGTATAAACTACTCAATTTCTTCTAAATTCTTCACCCCACAAGTGTTAATTATACTATCTCCTTTTGAATGGTCTTTACTGGTTCCACTAATCAAGCTATTCTTTCTTCTACAGTTTTGCTGTTTGTTAGCTGCTCCTGGTAATGTAGCTCCTATTTCACAGCCCTACAGACAATTTTTTTAGTTCTAGCTAGAAACAATAACTCAGGTGTGGAAATAAGTAACAAATATACAGGCAGGCTAGATTTTGTTTTATTAATCTAGAAAAGAGATACACATGTAATTCTAATGACTACAGGACTGAATAAACAGTATTTTTAAAATTATTTTTACCTAGTTTATTGCATTTTTATACCTAATGCATAGCAAATTATTGCACATTCCAATAAAGTTGCGGTGGGGGTTGTTTTAGTATTAAACTGAATAATATAACCCAGAGCCTCTAATGTATTAGCTAAGTTTCAAACATCACAATTCCCATTTTCTTTAACAAAAAAGCAATAGATAATGCAAAACATAGAACCCATGTATTTTGTATTAAAAGATTCAATATAGAAAAAGGGTCTGATTTTGATGAGAAGCAATCATGAGAAATATTCCATAACAATACTGATTTCAGTAGAATATATCTCTATTTATGGTAATATAAATGCAATAATTTATATTTGCCAACTGCCTAATCTAAACAAGTGTAACCAACTCATGTTCAGTAATTTCAACTCTACACCAGTTATAGGCTGGCTCATTGACTTCAGTGTTGTGAAAGTGGGTCTATAGCAATTCCAGCTGGGAACTGGACACCACTAATTAAAATTAAACCACAATAATGTAAAACACCTAGGTATCTGGTCAAAGAGACTCAGTAACTAAGATTAGAGTATGTACTGGGGGTCTTGTTCAGCCTATGTTGCCTCTAATGTAAAGTTAATTCTTTCTAAAATGAATGGTACCAGAATAATGTAAAACATATCATCATTTTGCAGCAGTCCTCAGACAAGTATTTTTGGGATATACTTATCTGCCATCTCTCTCTTTATGGCTATAGGGAAAATACTTTATTATATTGTTTCTTAAGGGCTCCTTTTACCACTTTATTTCTAACACTGTAGATCATAGGATTCAACAGTGGCGTCACAATAACATAAAATAAGTATTTTGTTAACATGTGGAGTAATAGCTGGAGTTTGGTTGTAAATACATGAAGCCAGTTTTGCCATAGAAGAAAGATACCACCATCAAATGTGAGGAACAAGTGGAAAAGATGTTGTACCTGCCTGAGGCTATCTTGAGGATAGTGGCAAATGCAAATGTCGGAAAAAATGATCATCTGGAATGGGGCTGTGATGGCAAACACAGCCATTGGTATGATGTGAATCTCATTAAAGAAAATGGTCAATGTGGCTTCCACAGAAAGGCAATCAGTATAAAATTGTGTGTCCCAGTCCCTCTGCTAATCTACAAGCCCATGATCCAAGTAGCAGTTGTGCACAAAGTTTTCATGTCATAATGCCTGTGTAATATGCAAAGGATTGCATATTGCCATGTATTGGTGAAATGCCATTGAAGCCAGGAGGAAGCACTCTGTGACTGAGGAAAAGGAAGAAGCACTTCTGCATAGCACATTCCATAATGAAAACACCCATTTTCTCCCTCAACAAGTTCTCTGGTATCTTTGGAATGATGGTTGAGGTGTAGCAAACCTCCAAACAGGACAAATGCATTTGGATGTCATTTGAAATGTCATTTCACATTAAATATTAAATGTTAAATATGTTGTACTAGGTTATTTGAAAATAAACAAACACTGCAATGACAAAAATAACAACCTAGGTGAAGAATGAGTACTTCCTCTAGTATATAAATATATGACTGAACATTTCTTGACTTTTACAAGGCAGGGAAGGGTGAACATATCTTAATTATTATGTTTTATCTAGAGGACAATAAATATTAAAAACATAACTTATTTGAAGATCTACTTTTTCATTTAAAAATTTAAACAAGATGTAATGCGGTGGGAAAAACACCAACTGTAGAACAGGGAGAGACCAATCCATGTATAGGAAGAGAAGGAGGCAGGAGAGAAATCAAGAGGGAGTATTCCTCTGTAAATTTGAAAGAAAGACACTCCCCTGGGGAAAAGGGAATAATTAGGGTGCAGACAGAAGTGACAGTTTTTGCCTGATCTGGCCAGCGTGCGTGAACTAAAGCAAATGCATGGATGACAATACGGGAGATGAGGTTGCTCTTGGAACTGCTCTATTTAAAGTGCTGCCCCCTTCTCACTCCTGGGTCATGTGTACAAGTGCCCTTTGTTTCTCAATTTTTCTGTATGGGGCTGTATGGGGTGGAAGGGATGACACATGATGCATCATGGGGGTGTTTGTCTAGTGTGCAGCCCAGGGTGCCTGTGGCTCACCCTGGTCCAGGCCCCAGGTGTATGGCTTCTGGTGGTGCAGAGTTCAGGGTATTCAGTACCCAGCCACATAGAAAATGGATAGCCCTAGGTTAAAGGAATGCCACCCTAACCTTAAGGTCAGAAGAAAAAGTGATAACTATCAAGTGTCTGAGTATCAGGTCTTTTCTAGAAGTGTTAAGTTGAGCCACTGAAAAATGGGACATCCCAAATCACTAGTTACTTAGAAAACAAAGCAAACCATACATAACATTGTTCCACTCCTAGCAGAGGCCTAAATTGGTCCAGGGATTTTATTACAGTAACTAGAATATCATACAACTTATTTGCACCATAGACAAAACTCCATAACCAGGCCTTTGTGAATTATAGCCTGAGTTGTCCCCATCACCCTCCTGGCTTTCTATGTACTAGGAGACCTCAGCGCCTTGTCACACATTACCCTTAGCATGATAACTATACTTAAAATGCCGGGGCATTTTTACACTTGTTCCATGAGGCACTTTAATTAGCTAGCCTCACTAATTTGAAGTGCCCAAGCATCACATGTATCAGCATTCTCCATGCTGGAAAAATGGTGGCAGGGCACTTTGAACTAAAGGTCATCGAACAAGCTTTAGTTCAAAGCACCCCACCACCATTTTTTGGTGCAGGGACACTGACATATGTGACACCAGAGTCTGCCGGAGCATGTTTATTACTGTTCTCCAGTAGACTTGATTAATCAGGTCTGATCTGATGCACTGGATTTCCAGCATCTTGCAGCCAGCTCCCTACACATCTATAGAAGCCCCTAGAGTCCCAGCATTCAACCAGTAAAACATGTGCTAAGTGATATTGCCATATAGCAAAGTTAGAGCTTTCTGGCAAGGAGTATTTCCAGATTATATTGCCTAACACATGTTGAACTAATGTTGGACTGTTCCACAGAGGTAATACAAGTGGGAAATTTCAATGCAATGTCAACTGGGTGACAAATGGCTGTTTGTTGGTCCCTCTTATCCCCCAGTACACTGGAGTCTTCAATGGCTGTAATGCTTAGAATACATTTTAGATTGTAATTAGCATTATTGTGAGACTGTTCAGGAAACTTTATAACTTAATATAATGCTTACTATGATCTGAATAAAACATATCTGAAGTGTAACCTGTTACAAGGCCCTCATAGTGGTTTCTCCCTTAACTAGATCTGTATGTAATTTTCCATGGTATTCTATTCCTATCTCCGGATATTACATTGAAAGCACCATACATCCACCCATCTTTTAACACAGCAGGCTGGGATTTTCTATGAAAACACAGGTTTAATGGAAAATGATGAACATACAGTGAATTATATCACAGGTTTAATTAGCTAAGGTGAAATGGCCTTGGCTTGAACTTCTGAGAGGGAAGCTGGCAGAATTTCTGGTTCATCAAGCTTCTCACCTCTTAGCTAAATCCTATCAATCACTGTTAAGTATGAAGTCTTGTATTTTGATGATGATTTTTAAGCCTGCTATGGGAGGAAGGCTGCTAACTTCATTAAGAGTAATTCTGAACAGGTTGCATAATCCCTACAAAATCCTAGATTTTTTATCCTAGATAGAACTGCTAACATCCTTTCTCTAGAATTACTCTGAGACCATGCAATTTATCTCACTTGAGCTGTGGTACAGACTTAATATTGAATCATTCTGTCCTATTCTGTTCAAACAAACAAAAAATGACATTCACCTCAGCCATACGCCCTCAGCAATAATGACTATAGCTTTGTTAATTTGCTTCCTAACTGGGACAAATATATTGGAAAAAAGGCCCAGATTTGTTTACCCTAGGGACATTTAAGGTGACCATCACCTCTTGGTATTTAGGCACCTTGAGAGTCATCAGAACTAGTGTCCACACATACACTTGTATTTAAATAATATCATTCTATAATATGAATTGATTTATTCTTTCAGAATTCAGCTTCACTGATCAACTCACAATGATGTATTGCTAATTTTAATAGGCCCCACTGAGTGTTATTAAAAAGCTTTGCAATGACCATGAAGCAGAATTTCAACCTCTAACAAGTTGCACAGGGGCTTGTTAAAATTCAGTGGTATCAGCTGATGTAGCAGCACTGAAACCAAGGAAATTTGTGCCCAGGATGAATCTGGCCCCTTTATTACATGTCTAGAGACAAGGAACATTTCTTGACTTCTCAGGGGTTGATAAAAAAAAGGAAAATCAGTGCTAAATTTTAGTAAGTAAATGAGGCCTTACAGACCAACTGAGCATAAGAAACAACACTTTTTGGGACAGATTCTCAGCAGGTAAAAACTGCCAATGTCTACTGAAGCCAATGGAACTCTTGATTTTCACATGCTGAGGATTTGGCCCCATTATTTATAGCAAAATTGGTTGATGCCTTCATTCCTGGCATACTTATAAACTAACCCCCAGAGTAGCAAATGGTGGAAATGTTTTAGGGAGCCATTATTCTTCCATAATATAGAAAAATAGTAATTAACTATTGTTCATCACTACTTCAGGGGACATTGGGGAAAATCCAGTTAATTTTATGTAAACACTGGAAGCCAAATTAATCTCTGAAGTAACTTCAGTACAGGCAGTAGTATTACATCACCAGAGTGGCTGTGGGCTGCGAAGCTCAATGAACAGAAGCAGGTTATTTTGAAATTTACATTTACACATTGCTGATGAGCAGTTGGCATTGCTCCCTGTGAGTCAGTTGGTGAACCCCTTGCTCATGATTGCAGGGAGGCTGTTAGGAAGGCCAAGGCAGAGATGGAGCTAGGGCCAGCGACCAGAATTAAGGATCACAAAAAGTCCTTTTTCAAATACATAGAGAGTAAGAAGAAGGCACTAGGTAACATAGGGCCCCTACAGGACAGGCTTGGCAATCTGGTGATTGCAGCAAATGAAAAAGCTGACCTCTTTAACGAATTCTTTGCCTCCATATTCTTGAACAGGGGCGGGGACATTTCCCTCACTAGGACTATAGATGGACCCAGGGGAGGCACTGCCATGACTAAAGTCAGGGATAACCTAGTTAGGGAACTTTTGGAGGAGCTGGACGTGTTTAAATCAGTAGGTCCAGATGCTCTTCACCCCAGGGTGCTGAGGGAATTGGCGGGGGTCATAGTGAGGCCCCTGGCATGGCTATATGAGTGCTCGTGGGGCTCTGGACAAGTACCAGAAGATTGGAAAAGGGCTGCTGTGGTTCCCATTTACAAGAAGGGGAGAAAGGAGGACCCCAGAAATTATAGGTTGGTCAGTCTTACCTCAGTTCTTAGGAAGACCTTTGAGAAAATTATGAAGGAGCACATCTGCAAGGGCCCAGCAGGGAAGGTAATGCTCAGGAGCAATGAACATGGTTCATTGAGGGCAGGTCCTGCCTGACTAACCTGGTTTCTTTTTATGATCAAGTCACAAATTCCCTGGACAAGGGTACAAGGGTGTTGGTGTAGATGTCATCTTCCTGGACTTTAAAAGGCTTTTGACACAGCTTCCTACCACATTCTCTTAAAAAAAAAAACTTGGTGACTGAGGTATTGATGCCTACACAGTCAGATGGGTGGCAAACTGGCTAGGTGGCCACTGGCTAGTGGTGGTGAACAGGTCATTTTTGACCTGGAGGGATGTGGACAGTTGAGTCCCTCCAGGGCTCGGTCCTGGGGCCTGCACTGTTCAACATCTTTATCAGCAATCTGGATGTGGTTGTGGAAAGCACACTGTCCAAATTCACCGATGACACCAAGATATGGGGTGAGGAGGGCACGCTGGAGGGGAAGGACAGAATCCAGCTAGATCTCGACAGGTTACAGAGGTGGGCAGATGAGAATAAGATGGAATTCAACACAGCCAAGTGCAAGGTGCTGCGTCTAGGGAGAAGGAACCAGCAACACACCTATAGGCTAGGGAACACCCTTGTCAACAGGGTTGCAGAAAGGGATCTTGGAGTCATTGTTGACTCCAGGATGAACATAAGCCGTCAATGTGAGGAAGGCCTCAGTAAGGCTAGCTGCACCTTTTAATGCATCTACAGATATATCACTAGCAGGTCGAGGGAGGTGAGCCTTCCCTTCTATGCAGCGTTGGTCAGGCCACAGTTGGAGTACTGCGCCCAGTTCTGGGCACTGCACTTCAAGAGGGATGTGGCTAGCATTGAGAGGGTCCAGAGGAGGGCAACTCACATAGTCAAGGGGCAGCAGGTCAGGCCCTACAAAGAGAGGCTAAAGGATATGAGTCTATTCAGGCTCCACAAGAGAAGGCTGAGAGAGGATCTGATTGCCCTTTACAACGTCACCAGTGGGGACCTGAGGAAACTGGGTGAGGGTCTGTTTCCCTGGGCACCACCAGGGGTTACTAGGAATAATGGCCACAAATTGTTAGATAGAAGGTTAAGGCTGGACATCAGGAGACATTACCTTACAATTATGGTTGCCAGGTAGGGATCTGTGAGTCTTTGGATTCCACTTCAGATCTGGTGCCGCTTCAGATGCTTTGGCTTCTGAAGTGGGATGCCCGGATCAAAATGCAGGCTCAGGGAAACTATCTGAAGCTGGATAGCTGAAAACTGGTTTGCACTGTAATTTGTTCCTTCTCAGGATGATGCCTGAGAGCCTGGAGCCGGAGTGTTTGGTTTTTTTTTCATGAGGAATGTGCCCTCACAGGTAGTTGGGTTTAGTTGTCTTTGATAAATTCTGGTTTGTGCAGTTTCTGGGGGTATTGCAGATAGATGGCAGGTTTTGTGTTTTGAACTATAGGAAGCTGGCTTCAGTTCTGGTGATGAGGTTAGGTGCTTGTTTGAATGTACACACCACTTTTCAGAGATGGGCCTATGAATTGAACTTCATCAGCCTCCTAGGTAGTTGGTACAGAAACTCATGGCTTCAATATACACAGTGGAAATATGGCACACTGTAACCTGCCAGACATCTGACACCCCAGGCACCTCTGCACTTCTACCTGTGCTGTTACATTTTGCTTTGCCCCCTACCCCACACCCAAGCTGTCCCTCACCTCCTGACACTTCCATTTCCATTTTCACTGACTGACTTTCATGCCTGCACTGTTGGCCAGGCCAGCCTCTGGCTTCTTTACTAGACCTTCCATCCAAGACCAACTGAAGGTACTTCCTCAGCCTCACAAAGGGGTTATCAATCCTAAAGCTTCCAAAGATAATTTTTTTTTAAGTACTCCTTCTTTTTCATAATACATATATAGACATAAAAACACAAGATAAGCCATCACACGCCATGAGGAACATTATATATCCAACACAACACAACACAACATGTTTCGTTCTTGCTGTCAATTCCTTTATAAAAAGAAAGGCTCTGTGACAGTTTGGTTTGGGTACCTTTGACGCTGCTGGTGATACTAATTGATACTAATTGAGCCAGCTAAATTATTTTACCTGTTGTCATGTAAAATGGAGGACCAGGTGTGAGGCTATAGGGGAGGAGGAGGCCTCACTGGGGCACACTGCCATGTTGTGCAGAGGCCCCAGTGCCAGGAAGGGTGCAGCTTAACACACACACAATGTCACCCACCCACATCATGAGTTTTGCCTGTCAGCAGCTTGAAGTGCAGGGCCCCAGAGAACAGAGTTCCCCAGTGAAAGACACACAGCTGGCAGACTTCATGGCTTGGCAGGGCCCAGCATCCAGGCCTGCACTACATTTCACCCCCCTGTGCCCCAAGACAGATGCAGTCACCCAAGCACCCACCCACATCACAAGTTTTGGCTGTCAGCAGCTTGGGGTGCAGTTCCCCCCAAATTCCTTCACCAGTCTTCTTGAAACTTGGCAAGATTTGTGGCCTAACCAGGCACTACCACCCCTGCAGTTTTCAGCCCCCCTGTGGTGTAACACATAGACATGACTTTAGTTTTGCTTTCAAGAATTTGGGGTGCAGTTCCACCCAAACCCCTGCACCGATCTTCTTGAAACTTGGCAGGCTTCATGCTCTCAGCACAGGTTACCACTCTGCAAGTTGCACCCAAATCAGAGGTAAAACAACAAAGTTAAAGATATTTCATTGATCCCCCATTATAGCCTATAGCTGGATCTCCGAAGTGGCTCTGAAGCTTCAGAGATGCTTCAGCCAGATTGAAGCAGCAAACCAATCCTGAGCTCCAGATCAGATCACGGCCATCCAAAGCAGCCAGATCTGAAGCCAGATTGTACCACTGCTGACTTGCACAGGCCTACTGCCAGGCTCTGGAGTGGACTCCCAAGGGAGGTGGTACTCCCTCCTACCTTGGGGGTCTTCAAGAGGAGGCTGGACAGATATTTGGCTGGGTTGTTAGGACCCCGGCACTTGTTCCTGCCCGGGGCAGGGGATCAGACCTGATGTTCTGTTTAGGTCTCTTCCAACCCTAAGCACTATGAAACTATGAACCTATGGAGCTGAAAAGACAGAAAACATAGGAAAAGATTGAAGCTTTAGGCAAACAGAAACTGGCACTATGTAACTTGCAATGCCTGTTGATGCAGGAATGAGGGGTGCCTGGCTCTCATGAGGGCAGTAATGCTACTGGTGCTTCTGTATACCACACTGGTCTTTCCCCACTCAGAGCAAATCACCCACAGAATCCAAAGGGCTGGCTCCTTGAGCTTGTTACTCCTTGATTGAGCACACATTAACACCTTAAAGTGGTTTTAGCTCCTGTTCCATGAAGGTGTGGCCACTCCCCACAGCTGTGCCAACCAAGATGCAGTCTCCCTGTATCCCAGGATCTCTCACACCCTGGCCCATAGAACTAGGATAAAAGACTATACTGGCTTAAAAACCCAGTAGTGGCAACTCAGCTCCTAGTCTGGCCCCTGCTTACCAGGTATCTAATGGTAAATCACAGCTGTGCTGGTGGGGAACAGTTTAGAGAAGGTTTCTAGACTAGGGATGTAACTGCTTCATATTGCAACCTATCACTAACTTCAGTCAATATTTGTGTGGCTCACAGCATAAAGTGTAACAAGGCCCTTGTTCCCCACTGCAAGCTGATGTTAGAAAATCATCAGTTCTAATATCAACTGCATGGAAGGAGAATGAAGTACATAAATACTGGAGGCATGATCCTATTTTAATTTGATACATTTCAATGGCAATTATGCAGCTCAGTAACTGTCATTTTTGGTGCTCAGTTACCATTTACAATGCTGTTTTCCAGGCAGTGTAGACACCCACTTGTTCACATAGTTATTGAACATGTGTATTCACCTGCAGCCTGGCTAAGCAGGAAGACATAGATTCATAGATGTAGTGTCAGAAGGGACCTTGTAGATCTTCTAGTCTGACCCCCTGCCATAGGCAGGAGAGAAAACTGAGCTCAAATGACCCCAGCCAGGAAAACATCAAGCATCCTCTTAAAGACCCCCAGGGTAGGAGCTATCATCACTTCCCTTGGAAGTTGGTTCCAGATCCTAGCCGCCCTGACTGTGAAGTAATGCCTCCTGATGTCCAGTCTAAACCTACTCTCTAGCAACTTACGATCTTTATTCCTTGTTACTCTGGGAGGTGCTCGAGGGAACAAGGGCTCTCCCAAACCCTGCTAATAGGAGCACTAGGTGCAAAGCACAAGAGGTGACAGTATCTTTTTACTGCCTTAGTAAGTTTATAGATGGCCACCAGGTCCCCCTTCAGCCTTCTCTTGCAAAGGCTGAACAGGTTAAGGTCCCATAGCCTCTCCTCATAGGGTCTTCCATGCTGTCCCCAGATCAGTCGAGTGGCCCTCCTTTGGAACCTCTCAATGCTGTCCACATCCCTCCTGAAGTGTGGCGCCCAGAATTGGATGCAGTACTCCAGCTGTGGCCTGATCAGTATCACATAGAGGGGGAGGATTACCTCCTTGACCTTGCTTGTGATGAATCCATGGATGCAGGACAAGGCACAGTTAACCCCACTGACTGTGTTCTCGCATTGTCGGCCCATGTTCATCTTGGAGTCAAAAATGACTCCAAGATCTATTTCTGCCACTGTGCTTTTGAGAAGGGAGTTCCCCAACCTATAAGTATGCTGCTGGTTCCTACTGCCCAAGTGCAGCACCCTGCACTTGTCAGTATTGAATCTCATCCTATTTTCATTTGCCTACCCTTGTAACCTGCCCAGGTCCTGCTGTAATCTGTCCTTCCCTTGTAGCCTGCCCACCTTACCCCAAATCTCAGTGTCGTGTGTGAATTTAAACAGGCTGCTCTTCACCCTGTCATCCAAGTTGCTAATAAAGAAATTGAATGTTTAGCCTTACTCCAGTGGTTAGGTCATTTCCTCATGGTACAGGAAATTCATGTTTCGTGAAATTAATTCATTCAATACACTTCTCCCAATTCCAAGCATTGTCTTCCTCTTCAAGTTAATTCTCCAGACAACCAAGAGAAAAAAAATGTAGCTCCATAAGGGTCATCAGGAGCAAGAGTGTGTGTGATTTGATTAGCTAGCTGCTGGTCTAGAAAGGAAGCAGTCCTGAGTTCTAGCTGCATCCTTTTCCCAATGTGGTGGAAATTTCCCTATTGCTCTCAACCAATTTTGTCTAAAGAACTGTGCCTCAGCTTCAAAAGGAAGGCTGGAGGAGAGGTACTTAACGGTTCCTAACTTGCACCCTGGTGGCTAGGGCACTGTACTAGAAAGTCAGAGAAAACCAAATTAAAAACTCTTCTATATGTGGAAGAACCAACAATTTAGATATTCAGTTTCCTGGGCAAATGACTGAATTAATTGTCTATTACTATCTTCTAGGAGTGCCTTCCTCCTGAGCACCTAACTATCATGCTGCATCATGGGCAACCAGGTCTGTGGTGGGGGCACTCTGGAATCAAGGTGCCAACCAGTGTCAGGAAGAGTGAGCAGAATTGTAGGGTCAAACCAGGTCAGGAAGACAGGTCAGTCCAGGAGCAGAGACTAGAACAATGCAAAGTCAAGAAGCAGAGAGGGGATTCAGAAAGCATGCTAGGTCAAGAATACAGGAGATGAAGCTGGGAGAAGGGTTAGAGCATGAGCTAGAAGGAACAACAAAACAATCTGAGATCAGATTAAGTCATGTTACCCAGAAAGTTCCTGTTCTAGGCCAGGCTTACAGCAGGAGGAAAAGGCTGCCTTGCTGCCCACTGCCTTCATCTATATTGACCAGATCCTGTGCTAGGGCAATCCCCCCACCAACTCATATCCCCAGCTCTCTGGAGCTGATAGTGGGGCTGCTGCCTTGGCAGGCCCCATGGCATTCCCCATCTCACCATAGTAGCAGGCTGGGGGATACCAAGCCAGCCCACTTCCAAACAGCCCACCATTGCCAGTTTTATATGCACATGCTCATCATCCTGTCCTTATGTCCCATCCTGACAACAAATGGTGGGGCACCCTAGGCAAGGGCAGGGGCAAAGGTTCCCAGTGGGCAAGTCTGAATTCCAGCCTAACCCCACAAACCACCAGGGACTTCACCTGGTGGCTTGGTCATGGAATCATCACCATGGGTAGGTATCTGGTGCATTTTATGAACGCCCCTCACGCCCCTCACAATTACCACTTTTGTCACCAGAGGGAGACCCTAGCACGTGCCGATGTGCCAGGTTGAAGCTCCTCTTCCATCTCCTCCAGAAACTCCTGCTGAGGTTCTGCTCGTACTTCTCCCCCCACTTTTTTGTTATGCACTCCCTATCTATATCCCAATCCCTGGGACCTCCTGGTCAAGCTCCAGTATGTTCTGTCCAAGCTGACCATTTATGAGACCAGGAGGCTCTAAACAGGAGCAATTTGGGCAAATGTGGGACTATCTTCCTGTCACTTGTCTGCTTACATCTCTGGGCAGAGTTTCCCTAGTCAGCTTCCATATGCCCTCTTGGCTCATTTAGGGGGCAGTGAGTACTGGATGGCATACTCTGCTCAGTGTCCCCTTCTGGCTCCCTCATCTGGAACCCATAACCCTCATTTCCATTTATGTTTTCATTTTTATTTCTTCCAAGCAGTTAGTTGTCGTGTTCTTAGTGGCTTCCCTTTTAAGGGGGTTTATAATTGTTCAAGGCTCTTGGAAGACAGCTCAAGGTGATTGGAGTGCAGGTGGTGTTTTCTTCCATTCTGCCAGTGAGTCAACGGGGAAGGTGACATGAGGTGTGTATCACAGCTGTAAACCAGCGCCTTCGGGGTTGGTGTTATGATGTGGACTTCGGATTCTTCAATCACAGCCCGCATTTCTCTACGCGGAGTATGCTGGCAGAGGATGGACTTCACCTATCGCCTAAAGGTAAGCATTTCTTTTCTTCTAGGTTGGCTGATCTTGTGCAGCGGGCTTTAAACTAGCTTCGCTGGGGGACGGGCCTGCCGGGAGAGAAGGGGATGCTCTGCTGCTAAGCCAGGTAAGTTGGACAAGTGTAAGTGATTGTAGCTTGGGGGAAACACGTGGAGAGGGGGAGGCAGCAGTGGGTAGCCTTAAATGCCTCTATACAAATGCTCGCAGCATGGGAGGTAAACAGGAGAAGCTGCCTTTCCTGTTTGCGGTGGAAGACCCAGATTTGGTTGGGCTCACAGAAACCTGGTGGGACCCGACCCATGACTGGGCCGTAGGCATCGATGACTATGCCCTTTTCAGGAAGGACAGGATGGGGAAAAGAGGCGGAGGGGTTGCGCTCTATGTCAAAGAGCATTTCTCTGCATTGAGTGTCAACTTGGGGGCGACTGAGGACCAGGTGGAAGTGATTTGGGTCAGGCTGCAAGAAGGACAAAGGGAAAGGGACTTAATGGTGGGTGTCTGCTACAGACCACCCAACCAGAGGGAGGAGCTGGACCTCCAATTTGCTGGCTAGCTTAAGGAGGCGGCTATGACGAGGGATGTCATTGTCATGGATGATTTCAATTACCTGGACATCTGCTGGGAGGAGCAGTCGGCCAAGTCCGAGAGCTCCAGGAGGTTCCTGGTGGAGCTGCAGGACCTCCACTTGGTCCAGGAGGTGCATGGCCCCACCAGGGTGGATGCGCTGATGGATCTGGTCCTGGCCTCAGGGGATGATCTGGTTGGAGGGCTCCAGGTATGGGACTCCCTGGGAGATAGTGATCATCGCCTGATAGAATTTGCTGTCTGGCGCAGTGTAGCTAGGACCCACACTATGACTAGGGTCCGAGACTTAAAAAGGGCCAATTTCAGAGCGCACAGGAGGCGAGTTGAGGAGGCGCTGAGGGACTGTAGGGTTAAGGACATGGGCGTCCACGAAGGGTGGACGTTTCTTAAGGAGACGATCATTCGAGCCCATGGGGCGACCGTTCCCGCCTGATGCAAGATGGGCAAAAGTGCCCGGAAGCCCCTGTGGCTTAGTAGGGATATTCGGGGGGCCCTGAGGGCAAAGTGGGAGGCTTACTATGTTTGGAAGAGAGGAGCAGCCTCCAAAGATGAGTACTTCTCTTGTGCTTGGGAGTGTAGGAGGGCCATGAGGAAGGCCAAGGTGGGAGCAGAGCTCCACCTGGTGACTAGGATCAAGGATAACAGGAAGTCCTTTTTCAAGTATGTGGGGAGCAAAAAGAGAGCCCTGGGCAACATCGGGCCCCTGAGGGACTCGTCGGGCAACCTGGTGCTCGCAGCC
>JAGPOW010000224.1:193946-226022 GCA_030014935.1 Caiman crocodilus
ACACCCAAGGTAGGAGCAAGAACAACTTCCCTAGGAAGCTGGTTCCAAATCCTAGCCACCCTAACTGTGAAGTAGTGCCTCCTAATGTCCAACCTAAAAACTTAACTTTTTTTAACCAAAGTTTCTTAAGCATGTTATTTTGGTGATTTTACTGCATTCTTGGTTTTATTTTTCTTTTCTTTTTTTGTTCTATTTTTTCACATTATAGATTTGTGATGAGACTCAGAAGACAACAGACAATGGGTGGAATTGTAGTCTTTCCTGGTAATCTAAGTGTCCAGATTTGATCACCACAATGACATTTAGGCACAGATTATAATTTGAATCCTGGCCACATAGACTCCAACATAAGCATGAAGGCTGGACATACATTGACAACAAAATGAGAGAGTGCATAGGCACTTTTCCACTGTTTTCCCCCTATAGATGAATGTCTGGAACATGATCATGGAAAGGTAAAGGCCTTTGATTCCCAGCCCACTTTAACCACAGAGGATACAAGTTGGGAACTCTATGACTTCCTAGCATAGTTTGCTTAAAATTGCTTAACCACACTGCAATTTAGGCTTTACCACTCACTTTGCTGATACTCCTTTGGATGCTGCTTGCTCTGAGCAGCCATAAATGGGAGGCTTCTTGGGAGATATTTAGGGTCAGGAGGAATAGAGCAAGCAAGAGTGTGTGTGGCTCAGTGCAGTAACTATTTGCCTGAAAAGGAGGATGCTCTGGGCGCTGGACAAGTCTATGGGCTAAGAAATAGAATACCTTGTCTGTAAGTGGAATTTTTGTCACTTAGATAATCAAAAATGTGGATGACAAAATCTGGACACCCAAATAACCAGGAATGGATCAGAATGTCACCTTAGAGACCAATAACAGAAATTTTAGCTATAGTCTGGGAGTACTGAAACTAATAGAAAATGAGAAAAAGAGTCCTGGCTGTATGGACTTACTGTAGGACAGCCATGAGCCTCTGGTGCAACACAGCTACCAAAAAAACCCCAACTATTACAATCTAAGGTTATATTATACAGAGAACATACAATAGGGGCAAGGAAGTATTAGTATCTTTGAACAAGCATTGGTAAGACCCCATTTAGAATACTGCACACAGTCCTTGTTACAGAATTGAACTTAAAAAGTAACAGGTACAAAAATGATCACTAAGATGGTTAGAGTAATGTAATTTTTTTAAAAACAATTCGAGTTATTGAACTTAACAAACATTGAGATTGAGAAAAGATATGTTTACCCTACAAATATATTACAGATGAAAATTAGATCTTTTGCTGAAAAAAAAGATGCAGCTACAAGTTTAAATTACTATAAAATGTATATGGACAAATATACAGGAAATGTTAAGAAGGTTTCTATCTACCAGAAGAACCAAGTTTTTGAATGATCTTCTGAACCAACTAGTGAGGACTAAGAACCTGAATAACTCTGAGATTGAACTAGGTAAGTTTATGGAAGGAAAGATACAATAGCAGTTAGGGTCCTTAGTTCAAAATCAGTGTATTTGATATATTAGATATTTGCAGACCCCATGATGAGAGCTGTCTTAGAGGAAGACAGGTGTCTGGAAATTCAGCACTTTGATGTTTTACTAGTTGCTGGAAGGGGATAAAAAATATTTTAACCTCCTCTTCTTCCTTGCAAGCCTATTGGATTCTTTTTTTTATCCCACCTTCCTCTAAAGTATTGAAATGTTGACCATAGCTAATGCTGGAGATAGGGGGTTGATTGGGATGTGCTGATATTCTTTGTGGGTAAAACTTACAGTTTTAAGGCCCTACACACATGCGTACACACATAACCCCACCCCCCCATACACCCTCCCTTTTATCAGGTTTTTTTAGGTAGTGTTAAAAACTAGGTATGCATATTTTGGCTATTTTTCCCTCTTTTCTATTCTCCACTCCTCCTCCAAGCACACCAGAGAAAATAGTTTGTGTTTTTCTCTTTCATGTTAACTCCAAATTAAAAATACTTCAAAAAAATGATCTGGGCAAATCAAACTCTTATCACCAAGTTCATTCTTTTGGGGTTCTCTGAACTCCTCCATTTCCAGCTTCTGCTTTTCGTGGTGCTTCTGGTATTTTACATCATAATTATGTTGAGAAATACCCTCATTATCCTCATCACAATAATAGACCCATGCCTTTTTAGCCCTGTGTACTACTTCCTTCAGAATTTGCCTTTCCTGGCTATCTTTTTCTCATTAGTAGTTGTACCTAAGCTGCAGGTAATACTCATATCCAAGAATAAATCTATGTCCTTCTCTGGGTGCATTATGCAGGTGTATTTGCCATATTCGCTAACCATAGAATGTTTCCTCCTGGCTGCCATGGCCTGTGACAGTTATGTCCCTGCAACCCTCCGTGTTACACCGTCATTATGAATAGTAGATTCTCTGTCCAATTAATTGTGGCCTCATGGATTTCAGGGATACCTGTGGGAATAGTACAGACCATGTGGCTTTTTAGTTTTCCTTTTTGTGGTCATAATGAAAGTAATCACTTCTGTGATGGACCCCCAGTGTTAGAGCTGGTGTGTGCAGACACCTCCCTCTTTCACATCTATTCCAACACAGCTACTTTTCTTATTGTAATTTCTCCTTTTGTGCTGATCCTAGCATCCTACACATGTATCCTCTGTACTGTGCTGAAAATGCAGTCATAGAATGGAAAACAAAAAGCCTTCTCTACTTGCTCCTCTCACCTTATGGTTTTGACTCTTTTGTGTATTACCTTCAGCTTGACTTACATCCAGTATAAGATAAAGTACTTGCCCAACACCAACAAAATATTGTCTTTCCCCTACACAGCCATTACTCTCATGTTAAATCCCATTATCTACAGCCTGAGGAACAATATGGTGAAGGGGGCACTAAGAAGGACACTGAGCAGGATAATTTGGAGATAGTAATGATCAGTGATGACATTTTTTCCCCAAACAGATTATCCATTCACATCCTAAGGAAAAGAATTATGAAAACTTTGAGCAATGGCAGTAACTGAAGTGTCATAAATTCTCTTTGGAATTGTATCCTGGGAGAATAAACATAAATAAATCTTTCTGAATTAATCCATTGTTTAATCTCAGCAATAGCAATCAGTGCATAACAAGAAAGGTACTTAACAAAGAGATTCTTCATTCATTTCTTCTACATATACTTTTGTTTGGTGCAATTTATCCAGACAATCTCACACTAAGACTAGCTTTCAAATGATTCTTTCTTGCTCTTCTGTCTGTTTTCACCTGGATCCAGGGAAAAACTTTTAATTCAATTCCAAGTACCTTTATTTGATTGTGGCATTCTGAACCTAGTAAAATGTTTTATGAACCCACTGAGGAAGGTGGGAGTAGAATTCATAGAAGATGTTTCCTGAAATGGTTTCTTAACTATTTATTTATGGAGAGAACATAAGCACTTCATGCCTGCATTCCTGGTTACACGCTAACCTTCTCTTAGGTGTATTGATCCCAGTAATCATATAACAAAATAAAGCAAAAATAGTCAAATAAATATATGAATGAATGACATACATGAAGTAGCTTAATCCTTTTACATATGCTTCACACAAATCTCAGTTAAACACAGCTGTCTACTTTCTGAAGAATAAATTTTCTCAGAACTCATAAAAGTTGCAGAGTATAAGCAAGTCACAAATTCTGTTTGCAAAAACTGTCTTATGAAATATTTCATTTTACTACAAGAGTCCAGACCACACAGAATTTCTCCAAAGCCTTCAGAATTGCCTCACATTCAGTAAAAATAGAACTTGAAAAACTATTTGCAAGAGTATCACCTCCTGACTTTAGTCACTAACACATATTCTCTCCATTGGCCAGACTAGACAATTTGAATCTAGAGGAGCTCCTACAGTTTTGTTCCAGACCCCTCTGCAGGTTAAAAGATGGAGACTGATGTTAGAAGGGATGACCAGGATTACAAAGACAATGTCACTAATGCAAAGTCCCTTGTTGAAACAGATGTGAATTTGTCTCAATTGCTAGAGAATATTGGTAGATGGTATCCAAAGCCATCACTATTTTGCTGGTTAATAGCACTCACAATTTCACTAAAAACATCTCCTCTCTTTTTGGGAATGAAAACGGAGCTAGAAGGATCCTCCTTTTTTCTGTTATATTAACGGCTAACCATCAAGCTAGCTCTCACCATTATATCTTTTCTGTCAAATGCAGGCATGTTTGACTTCAGCTGCAAATCAGATTGTGTTATATTTTTCTTGGAAGAATTTAAAAAGGACTATTTGTCTTCATACACAGCCTTTTGTCATATAAGGAGTAACTCATTGGAAATAGAGGCATTTCATTACTTTAGAACTGTTGTGAAGGAGAATCCAGGTCCTTATATTGCCTGTGAGATTCTGTTTGAAATTTTATTCTGCATCTTTACAGTTTTCACACTAGTATGTGGGCATGCATGTTCTTACACTGTTGTTATTTCTCCACACCCGGTAGAATATATCAGCAGAGAGGGGAAAAATCCACCATAATATACTTCAACACTAGGGCTATGCAAAGCTTTGGTTCACAATCCGATTCAGAGAAGATTAGGCCTGATTTGGAGGCCAAATCTCTGAATCTGAATTGAATCACTCTAAGCTTAAAACTTTCCAAATCTATTTGAAGCCTCCAAATCGATTCAGAAAAGATTCAGGAAAGATTCAAAGATTCAGAGGTTTGGAAGTAGTGTTTCGGGGAAACAGAAACTTAGAAATGGGAAGGAGAGTGAGCTGGGGCGGGCAAAGGACTGACATCTCTAGCTGGCCAGTGAATGTGATTTCTCCCTGAGTCCCCTTCCAATCACAATGTCTCAGGGAGGGACATAGAAACAAAATAAAAGCCTCTGTCTGGAGGTTTTCTGTGCCTTTTGTGAGCTGTTTCACCTGAGTGAGCAACAGAGTTTGAAAAGTACTGGACTGGCTTGACTTCCTAGTCAGTCACCTGCTCCTTTTTGCTCTTAGAAAGGGTTGGATAGGATATAGCTTAGCTTAGAACCCCTCTACTTTACTTATCCAATTCAGAAAATACTATATATAGTTATTCATAATCAATCATTGATTGCAGTTCAGTGCATTACCTGAATCACACTACATACAACTCATAGTAAAAAAAAACCCACCACGATACAGAAGTTTCATAGTTTCATAGTTGACAGGGTCAGAAGGGACCTGAGCAGATCATCAAATTCAATCCCTTGCCATGGGCAGGAAAGAATGCTGGGGTCAAATGACCCCAGCTAGGTGATTATCTAGCCTCCTTTTGAAGATCCCCAGGGTAGAAGCGAGCACCACTTACCTTGGAAGTTGGTTCTAGATCAACTAGTTTTTCAGAGATGAACTCTCCCACTGCCTGCTGATCCCC
Organism: Caiman crocodilus; assembly: GCA_030014935.1. NCBI lineage: Eukaryota > Metazoa > Chordata > Crocodylia > Alligatoridae > Caiman > Caiman crocodilus. Next base: position 199,341 of record JAGPOW010000224.1, read on the forward strand.
CTTGGGCCCCTTTATAAATGGCACATTAATTGCACATTCATGATCATAATTCATATATCACATCACAGAAGAAGACATGATATATAGTTATTAATAGTCAATCAAAAATCATTGCAGCAGAGTCCACACACAACACAGAGTGAAGAAAACACACAACACAGAAGAAGTCAGACACACATACACCATTTGCAGCACAGGAAAGATTAATAAGTGTGCTGGAAAGGAAGGTGCCAGGTCTTCTGGCAGGGGAGGGACAGGGGCTAGAGTGAGTAGAGGGAGAGCTAGAGTGGCAAGTTCCTGCTCCACGCCAAACATCATCTTCTCTAGCAGCCATGAGGCATCTGCTGCCAGTGGAAGGAAGGAGGTGGGAGAACTACCTGACATCCCTGCACCTGCACCACCTCCTCTAACTCCAGAAATAGGCACCAGAAGCAGGATGACCATCTCCTCCACCCCAATTTCATCTCCCAGTGTGAGTTTCCCACTGCCAGAGGAGAAGCTGGAGCTGGAACCAGGGGACCTGAGCGGCTCGGCTAAAGCAATGTGGGGGACCAAGGAGGATATATATATACACACACACACACACACACACACACACACACACGTAGACACACAATGAGAGATCAAAGATGACAAAAATTTGGTATAAAGGAAGTCATGGAAAATCTGTATATTGGAATAGAAAGCCAGATTATTTTCATGCTTGATGATGCAAAGGTATATACTTTTGTATCACAATCTAATGTGTAACTCATAGTTCTTCTTTAGGATTGGAGATGGTAATATGATACAATTCAGTGTCAAGGGGAAGCAAATTACTTATGGATTTTGCTGTTGGCTACATCTCAGGAGAGGTGATGTAACTGACCAATCATAGCAGCAAACCTACCACCCAGAGAGTCACAAGAACAGTTAAGAAGGGAGGAGTTTTTTAAAGCAGATTGTGCAGTTAGAGCTCTTAAGCACAGTGGTGTTCTGGAAGCCTCAGAAAAATATATTCTGGACTTGTGATTTAATTTTGGTTGATAGTTTTTTTCAATATTGCCATAACCAACACCATGCAAAAGAGTAACAAGGGCACTATAACTCTGTGGTTCTATTCAGCTGCTGCAGATTGTTAGGATTTGCACCACTGAATTAACACCAATTCTGGAGAGTGAGTTGTGGACGCTGGAGCCATGTACTGAGCCACAGAATTAGCAGAAAGCAAGGAACATCAAAGAAGAGGTGATAAAGATGGAGTAAAACACAACAATTTCTTTGCACAGCCCTTGCAGAATTCCCATGCCAGCACTTCCTCAGCTTCTTGAATAACTAATGTGCTGTAAGTACATAAAGCTTTATACTACCTTCTCTGAATTTATATTTATATTTATTATCTTTATTATTTTAATAAAAATAATAATCTCTCAAAATCAAATCTTTTGTTTGGATTGTACTGAAAGACTCAGTTAAACCACTACCTGTACTACCTTTTATTAACTTCAGGTTCTTAAAATTCTAAAAGAGATGGTGGAAAAGCATTGTTCTGGGCAGCAGGCCTGTGAGAAGTTGCTAGTATTTGCTTCCAATTCGGATATGGCTGATTCGGGGGACAGTGATTCTATTCAGTGACTTGAATCACTGTCCCAGTTCAATTTTGCTGGATCTCCAAATCAGGAATCAGCCAGGCCAGGCCAGGCCAATCCCTAACTCCTCTTCCAGCCCACCCCAGCTCCAGGCACTTGTTTTAAAAAAAAGTCCTGGCTCACTGGGTGCTGCCAGGTAGGGGAGGTGGGGGGCTTTGCATGAACCCCTGACCCCCCTTCGCTCCCCCAGTTCCCCCATGGGTGCCCTGTCCAGACCAGCTCTGACTGTTTAACAAGAAAAACAAACCCTCCCAAAACCCCAGACTCACTGCTCCTGCTGCCCCACACCATGTGGGGGGCTCTGTTCAAGCCCCTGAAGCCCCAAGTCTGCTGAAGAAATGGTGATTCCTGGTTTTTCTGCTTTTTTTTTTCTTACAAGGCCAGAGCTGGCCCAGGGGGGCATCCGTGGAGGGGGGGACTGGGGAGCAGGGGAGGGATTGGGGGCTCATGACAGAGCCCTCCCATGCAGCAGGGGGAAATGGGGGCAGAGGGGATTGCCTGCCACACCCAGCAGCACCTGCTGAGCAGCAGGGCTTTTCTTTAAAGTATTGAGCTAAGGTAGTGGGGGCAGCCATGGGAGGGCTGGGGGGAGCAGGAGGTGGTCATGGGGGCTTGCAGAGCCCCCATGGTCCCCTCTACCCTGCCCCACCCCTAGTTCTTACCAGCTCAGAGTCTGGCTGCAGCTCCCTGCTGCAGCCACTGGGGACTGCCCAAATCCTCAAAGCTCTTTGAATCTTTTCAGAAGATCTGAAGAGCTTTAAATCAAATCAGAGCTTTAAATTGGTCCCCTGATTTGATTCGAATTTGGAGATCCAGTCACCATATTGGGCCAAATTTCCTCCGAATTAAATCAACACCTAAATCTTCACACAGCCCTACTAGGTAGTACTATTTTTATATTTTCCTGTCTATAAATGTAATAAAACATTTACATGTAGGTATCATTAGTATGATTATATTCTACTACCAGTTTTTGTGTTTGTTTGTTTATATGTTATAATGAACACAAGATGGAAAACATTTATTTAAGCTGTCATGGAAACCTTGAGCTAGATTGACTTGAAGATATCTCGTCTGTGCATGAAACCAAAGCAGAACAAAAAAATACCTGTATCATCCAAGCTAAATGCTTGTCTAATCCATTTTTGGAAAAAAAGTTGTTACTTATGGCATAAAAGGTCTGTTCAGTTATGAGCATAACTGTCTACAATAAAACACCTTTTAGCCAAATAGCCTAGTGGGGTACCTGCTGAGGGAGTAGACAACCAGATTGTAGCCCCACCTCCTTAGGAAAGTTAAACAAAACTGTCTAATCACCAGCCTAAAATAATGAGGGCCAAACTTTGTGTCAAGCATGCCACAAATTAAACCCTACTCCTTCCCCAATTGCCTTTCAAGTCCTCTTCTCCAGCATGATCTGCAGCTCTGCTTTCTTTTCCCAGCCCTATCCACAGCTGCACTACATGCTCCTCTCTGAGCTGCCATGTGCCACATACAGAAGCTGCTGTGCCTCTTGTGGCACACATGCCTCAGGCTGACCAGTCCTCATCTAGACACTCACCTGATTGTCCCTGGTCTCCCGTTTCCAGCATAATATCTCAAGAACAAAAAAATTAGAATCATAGTATTTTGCTAGGAGCCCAATTTCCTTAACAAGTCTTAGATAAGATGAATGTCACTCAGTTTGACAGTTAGTCACCTGAACTGAAAAAAATAGACGCTCAGAGTTTGGATCATATGTTGAAAAACTATAACAACCCCTTGTTACAAATCCCACTAATCTGCAGAATGATTTCCATTAAAAAATAATGCCTATGGACCACTCCTATTGAACATGCTCCATACACTATCGCAGGCAGTGCTTTATCACAAACTTCTTGGAGGAGTCAAAATCTTCAGTCATGCAGTTACTGAGACAGCACTTATATAAGTGAAACAAGAGTTTACGATTATCCAAAAATGTTTAATTAAAAAAGTGGTGCCTTAAAACCACTGAGCCACTCATCTTTCAAGCTACAAGGACAATTGCCAATAAAATATTTTACAAAAGGAAATGAAATGTTCATGGCCATGTAAAATGTGTTCTTTCCTCAGAAATCTTTATTATTTTCTGATCAGAAAAAGTTATAATCTTTGCTAGTTACTAGTTTTTCAGATTCTGGGAAAAAAATAAAAAATATATTTCCAATACGTCTCCTAATATATACTGTAATATACTAAATATATAAACAAAAATATAAATAAAGGCATACAAATCTCAGGTACGTAGCATTCTCTCTATTGGAAATAAAAAAAAAAGAAAAATGAAATCTAAAAACACTTGTCGAAATTAATTGGGCTTTCCAGTTGAAGTTAAAATATTAACAATTGTTATTTCTGTCTTGCAGAATACAGACGTTCCCACCTGAGATCTAATATCAGCCCAAGTACAGAAAATTGACATGATAGTGCATTTTCCTGAAGGTTCAGTTTTCCAGGTCTTGAATCCTGAATGTATTTCTGAGCCAAAAGAGGATGCAAGTTGGAAAATACAGAAGCTGACAATTCTGATCAAGCACTCATTAACTATATCCCTTTCCTGTCTAAAATCCCACCTCTTTTCAGGGTTTATTCTCCTGCATAACACTAAATATCCTTCTTGAAATTGAGTTACAAAAAGGCATGTTGTTTCTTGTTTGGGGCAAGAATATGTCCTGAATTATACTTGAGTAACCCATGTTAATACCTGTAGGATTCAACAAAGGTAACAAAGGGCAGAACTGATTCTCTTACATTCAGTTCCAGATTAGAACTAAAACGATGACTTTAGGCAATCAAACAGCAATCAATGAGTTCATTCTTTTGGGCTTCTCTAATCTCCACCAATTCCAGCTTCTCCTTTTTTTGGTGATTTTCTTTATTTATATCATGACCCTGTTAGGGAATATTCTTATCATCCTTATTACAACGATAGATCCAGCTCTTTCCAGCCCTATGTACTTCTTTCTCCGCAATTTGTCCTTCCTGGAAGTCTGTTTCACACTAGTTGTTGTCCCCAAGTTGCTGGTGAATCTTCTATCCAAGAATAAAGTAATCTCCTTCTCTGGGTGCATGACACAGATGTTCTTCTTTTTCTTCTCTGGCACGGTAGAGTGCTTCCTTCTGGCTGCCATGGCCTATGACCGCTATGTTGCTATATGCAATCCTTTGCGCTACAGTGTTATTATGAAAAGGAGGGTTTGCATCCAACTGGTGCTGGTCTCATGGATCTCTGGATTTCCTGTGGGGATTGTGCAGATCACATGGCTTTTCACTTTCCCATTCTGTGGGCCAAATGAAATGAATCACTTCTTTTGTGACAGTCCCCCTGTGTTGGAGCTGGTGTGTACAGATTCCTCTTTGTTTGAGATGTATGTCCTTGTGGCCACTATTATAATTATTGTGATCCCCTTTGTGCTGATCTTGGTATCCTATGCCTGTATCCTCTCCACTGTTCTGAAGATGAGGTCAGCAGAGGGACAACGCAAAGCCTTTTCTACTTGCTCTTCTCATCTCATGGTGGTGACTCTGTTCTATGGCACAGGCAGTTTGACCTACATCCGGCCTAAAACCAGTTACTCCTCTGACACCAGAAAGCTATTGTCTCTGTCCTACACAGTCATTGTCCCTATGTTAAATCCTATTATCTACAGTCTGAGGAACAATGAGATGAAGGAGTCCCTGAGAAGAATACTCAGAAGAAAACTATACGTATTCTAGTAATTGTCCTGTCATTCATTCTTCTAACATTAGTACATATTACAACTCAGTGCCTGGTCCTGGTTGAACAACATGGGGTTAAAAATTTGCCTATACATTGGAGGGGAAATCAGTGATATTAAGACTTGGTGTAATAATACTGCTTTCTTTTTGCTTCGGCCCAACAATATATGTATCAGTCTTAGATCAGAGCAGGCTTCAAATAGGATGATGCCAATCCTTTGTTCAAGAATTGCAAACAAACTACTGTTCTTGTCTCCCCAAGAGCAACGTCAAGAACTGACTGTAAGCATGGTCAAGACATGCAGCATTTGCTCTTGTTGCTCTTGCCTCTCATTTTTCGCAGAAAGTGATGCGAGATCCACTACATAATATCTTGAATATATAGGGCTAAGCGTAACACAGCCTCTTCCAAAGTGAACAATTGTTCACATGCTGAAAAAAATAAATCAATATACTCTATATAACAATACTAGTCTGTCACACGTATTATTTTGTTGCTGTAAGAAAGATAATGAAAAGAAAACTTACTCCTTGCACTCTTATATTTGTGACATATCATAAGAACATAAAATCATAGGAGAGTACAGATGAAAGGGATTTCATAAGATCATCTCTTTCCTCCCCCTGCTAAAAGCAGATAATTCCTGACTAAACCATCCCAACCAAATGCCTGTCTTACCTGTTTTGAAAATTTTCAGGGATGGAGGCTCAACAAAAAAAATCTGTACTTAGTTTGTTCCAATGCCTGACCACCATCATAGTCAAAAGTTTCTCTTAATCTTCAACCTAAATATCCTCTGATGCAGCTTGAGCCCATTGCTGCTCATCCTGTTCCCTATGGCAACAGACAAAAGCCCATCTCCATCCACTCTGTAATCTCCCTCCCTGCCCTGAGCCTTCTCTTCTGCAGGCTAAATATCCCTAGTTATTCAGCCTTTCCTCATAAGACTTATTTCCCAGGCCCATGATCATTTCTGTTGCCCTGTGCTGGACTCTTTCCAAACTGTCCACATCCTTCTTGAACTGTGGAGACCAAAACTAGACACAATACTCCAAGTGAGGCCTCACCAGAGCTGAATAGGGTAGAAAAATCGCTTCTCTTTATTTGCAAGTGACACTGTGTGCCTACAGAAGTTTAAGGGAACCCAACAAACTTCAGGCAGACGCCTGCTCAAAACAGGACTATCCTCAACTAGATCATTCCAGCCAAATTTTGTCTAGTTATATCTCACAAACCTCCAAGGATAGAGAGTCCACAACCTCTCTGGGTAACCAGTTCCAGTGTTTTACTACCCTGATAGTGATAAAGTTATTCCTAATATCTAAGGTAGACTTCCCTTTCTGAACCTTGAGATCACTAGTCCTTATTCTGTCATCTGCCACCACTGAGACCAGTCTAGCTCCATCCTCTTTTTTAACCACCCTTTAGGTAATTGAAAACTGCTATTAAATCCCCACTTAGTTTTCTCGTTCAAAATAAATAAGCCCAGTTCCCTTAGTCTCTACTGATAAGTCATGTCCCCCAGTGCCCTCACCATTTTTGTTGCCCTCCAGTGGACTCTATTCAATTTGTTCACATCTATTATGTAGTTGGGACCCCAAAACTGGACATAGTACTCCAGGTGTGGCCTCGCCAATGCTGAATAGAGGGAAAGAATCACTTCCCTTGCTTGGCTAGTAAAGCTTCTACCAGTGCAGTCCAGTATGCCATTAGCTTTCTGGGCAAAAAGAGCATACCGTTGGTTCGTATTCAGCATATTGTCCACTGTAAGCTCCAGGTCATTTTCTGCATTCCTATTGCTTAGCCAGTCAGTCCCCAAGCTGTTCCAATGCATGGAATTATTCTGTCCTCAATGCAAGGCTTTGCACTGTATTGAACCTCATGAGATCTCTTTTGTTGCGATCCTTCAATTTGTTCAGGTCTCTCTGAATCCTAGATATACCTTCCAGTGTATCTACTACTCCCCCCAGCTTGATGACATCTGCAAACATTCTGAGGGCACACTCCATCCTATTGTCCAGGTCATTAATGAAGATATTGAACAAAGCCGGCCCCAGGGCCAACCCCTAGGGCATTCTGTTTGATACCAACTGTCAAGTAAACCTCAAGCCATTGATTACTACCCTTTGAGCCTGACAATCTAGCCAGTTTTCTACCCACCTTGCAGACCATTCATCCATTCCAAACTCCTTTAGCTTGCTTGTGAGAACGTTGTGGGAGACTGCATCAACAGCCTTGCTAAATTCAAGGTATATCACGTCTGCTGCTCTTCCTACATCCAGAGAGCAAGTCATATCAGCATAGAAAGCATTCATGTTGGTTAGGTATGACTTGAACTTGGTTGCTGACTTTTCCTAATTACCTTCTTCTCCAAGTGCTTAGGAATGGATTCCTTGAGGACCTTCTCCATGATTTTTCCAAGGACTGAGGTGAGGCTGAACAGTGTGTACATGCCTGAATCTTCCTCCTTACTTTTCTTAAAGATGGGTAGTGTATTTGTCCTTTCTCAATTATCTAGGATATCTTCCAATTGCCATGAGTTTCCAAAGATAATGACCAGAGGATCTGCAATTGCATCAGCCATCTCCCTCAGTATCCTTTGGTGCATCATGTCTGGCCCCATGGATTTGTAAACAGTAAATATCCAGGTTTTCTAAATAGTCTGAAATCTGTTCTTTTACTACAGTTGGCTTCTCACCTCCTCCCCAAGCTGTGCTGCCAGGTACAATAATCTGGGAGCTGTGCAATAATCTGGAAGCTGACCTTCCCTGTAAAGACTGAGGTGAAAAAGGCATTGAGTACTTCAGCCTTTTCCATATCATCTATCACTGGGTTGCTTCACCCATTCAGTAAGGGATCTTACTTCCCTGATCTTCCTCTTGTTGCTGTCATACTTGTAGAAACCCTTCATGTTACCCTTCTCATCCCTTGATAGCTGCAACTCCAATTTTGCTGTGGCCTTCCTGATTTCATTCCAGCATGCCCAAGCAATACTCTTTTATTCTGCCATAGTAGTTTGTCCAAGCTTCCCTTCTGTGTTTTAGTTCACTGAAAAATTTCCTGCTAAGGCAAACTGGTCCTCTGTCATACTTGCTACTCTTCTGTGCATCAGAGCACATCAGAATCTCCCTTTGGATACACAGCAGGGATGAAGAACCATGTCTGGAAGGGATAGCTATGGTAACCTGAACAAACAGAAAGGGAGACATCCACGAGAATGAGGCCTTGTCTGTCTGGGCAGTGCCTGCCTAGCCCAGTACCTTCTGCAGACCAGCCTGAGTAATATTCTTGTGCACTCAGGTGCAGGGCCCATACTCCTCTGGTGGAGGATATAGAGGGGGAGCTCATTACCTAGCAGACAGCTGAGTGAAAATTTCCTGCAACAGATGCACCTCGAGAGAAATTACGGGGACCACATGGAGGTATTGTGCATTGCTGGCCCTAGTAACCTGGTGATAACATTGGTGAAGTTGGTGGAAGCACTGGTGGCCATCATCATCATTTTCATGCTTTTGGTAAATTGAGTAGTGACAAATAAACAGGATTCTATGGGATCTTCTGTGCATTGGTATGTGTGCCATACATAAAACTCAGATCTGGTAGGACATTGCCAGTTTGCAAGAACTCTTGCCCATGACATCTCTGGGCACTGAGTTTTTCAGGGAAGATGATGGATTCTAGGGAATGTAGAATGATGGAGTTCAGAAGCTATTTCAGGTTCCTAAAGACTGTGTATTGACTGTCTCATATGTTCTAGGCAGCCATCCTTTGTAAGGAGACTGAAGGTCAGGAAATAATGAACTTGTTGGGCAGTGAAAGGGCAAGGTCGGTGTGAAAGAAGGCCTCCAGACTTCTCCACAACAGGATCCAAAGGTATCTGGAGAAGTATCTAGAAGTATATAGCATCCACTATGAGCCTACAACACTACTGCCTATATGGCTATAGCCATGGACAGGCTGGCCACATGGTCAAGCACAGGGCTGCCCTTGTGCAGTATGGAGCCACTGAATTGCAAGGACAATTCCAAGGTAATGTCATATTCCACTTTCTGGCCATTTTCCACCCAGTCCTTCTCTGACAGTATCACACTGCTCACTAGTCAAGAGGCTGACTACCTGTTACCCCTCAAGGGTTGTCTTCCAGCCTCCCAGTATTTTCTGTCTATATACACATGATTTCTGGTACTCAGGCTGTTCCAAGCCTGTCCTTATGTGACCCTACATCCCCCACTTATCCCTTCTAGTACTAATGTGCTCCTTCAACCTCAAGCCCCAACAGCTATTCCATATCCCTTATACCTATTTCTTTCTGGGGTGTCCCTTGCCCGTATCTGTCACACTGCCTGATTTTTAGTCTCTGCTTCTCTTTTTTTATACATTTACACATGGCCCCCAGATCCCCTTATATGCACTCTGGGTGCAATCAGCCATAACGTATTTCAGCTGCTATAACTTGAGGAAGTGGAAAATCCCTGCTTCTAGTATTCATTGGTGTGCCTGCCTCCTTACGATGATTTGATCTCATGCTCCTTTTGCCCGAGCTACTGACCTTGCTTGGCAGGGACCTTTATACAGACCCCAGGGGGCTCCTCGTCTACCTTCAGGGTGTCCCCCAAACTTGTCTGCCATGACTTTGAATGATTCTTCAGTGAAGGGGGTCCCCTCTGAGGATGCTTCCAGAGTTGTCATGTGTCACATACATGGGGCTTCAACCTCCCCTACACCCTAGCCTAGCGCCAACCTTTGAGATTGGCCTCCCAGTCTTTTGTAGCAAGCCCTTGCTGATATCCTCCCTGGTCCCTGCATCTCCTCTTGTGGACGAGTACCCTGGGCCCTGACCGGACTCAGAGGGTTTGGAAACTCTCAGCCTTTGGGCTTGTTTTCTTTGGTGCCCTAAGCCTTATGTCTGATGCTGCTGGCCCTCACAGGGTTCACCCATGATTCCTTTCTCACCCTTGGGTGACATCCTGGCTACCCTAGCCTGTTGTTAAGAGCCCTGCTAATCCACTCTCACGAGGGAACTACCATAGACTAACCCTAAAGGGGAGCATAAACAATACCCTCACCATAAGCCCTTGCCCTGCCATGAAACAAATTAATGAAACAATGTGACTACCAGGGGAGTGTGATCAAAGGGACAACTAAAGGAAAAGGAGCGCCCTATACTCTCCTATCCCTTAACACCACTAATGCCCCAGTCCTCTGGGTTGGAGGCTGTGTCTTCACCCCAGTTGGGGTCTTTCTCCCCTTCCCTCCAGGAACTGCCTTCACTCTGGAGCCACAGTCCCTGTTGCCTCTGGTGGGAGCTCCCACACCAGCTCTCACTGTAGCCTCTGCTGACTTCACTGGTAGCTTTGCTGATCCTCTGTTGGTCTCCTCTAGCATGTGGATCTCTCACAGCTCCTGCTGCCTCTGCCAGTCTCCCTGCTGATGCCTCTGGCTCCTGCTGGTCTTCCCTGGCTAGGGGATCCTCCGCTGCTCCAGTTGTCACTGCTGCCACCACTGCCTCTGTCGCTGCCACAGATCACAGCAGCCAAATGCCCTCCTCCTCGTGGCTTCTTGCCACTCCTCCAGTCCCCAGCATTCTTTCTTCTGTGCTCTCATGGCTGCTTTTTATCTTTGCTGGGTTGCGTCTCCTCATGACATCACCTGGCCTCAGCTGGATATGGGGGCGGCTGACAAACCACGCAGGCGGTTTCACCCCCATGCACTTCCTTGCTCCTCCCGGCTCCTGCAACAGGTATATCATCTTTTTTTCTTTCTCTTTGGTCTGGGGTTTGGCTCAAACAAGGCTTCCCCCTCTCCTGGCCCTGTGCCCCTGGGACAATTGGGTTCAATAAATGCAGGAATACATGAATAAGAAAAACAAAGCAACAACTTCTGTAGCAGTGGGCAAGCCCTTTGACTCTCTAACTAGTTAGCTGCTACCTAATTCAAGGATCATCTCTCAATTGTGAATTTCCTCAGTCTCCTCTAAGGGAGCATCTCTAAATTATTACTTCTATCAGTTACATCCTCCTGCTTAACAATAACTATAAAAATCAATTAGCAATCACCTACAGAGGAGAGGCTACTAGCACAGCACACTGAAGTGAGTCTTTTTTTTTCCTAATAGCCCTGAAAGAAGGGATGGCCTTGCAATGTCTGTGTGAGCACAAAGGATTGATACATATGTAGGATTGGTATATATTGTGTAAATAGACAAGCACTATTACAATTGTGCTCAATACTCTTCATCACTGTTTTTTCCTCCAGAAAGTAAGTAGGCTATAGGACTCCAAATATCTGCTATCCAAAAGCAGTGGGTCAAAGCACATGTCAAAACAGGGCTCTGGTGTTGGAAAAAAAAAGAACAAATTCATTGTAGGTTAACATAATTTAATTTTCATGTAAAGTGTGCTCCTGAAGACCTCATTCACCTTGCTGTTCTTCAGGCTGTAGATAATGGGGTTTAAAATGGGGTATGTATGACAGGGACAAAAGTTGTCTAATATTAGGGAAATAGCTTGTATTGGAGGGGAAATATGATAAGCTACATGTGCCATACAGCACATATCATGAAATGAGAGGAGCAAGCAGAGAAGGCCTTGTGCCTTCTCTCTGCTGACTTTATCTTCAGGATGTAGCAGAAGGCCACCTTTGTCTCTCCCCAAGGTCTCTGCTCTGTGACAGTTTAATAAGAATGGGCCTAGAAGAGAGACACATCCTTACCCTATCTCTTTAGATAACCTGAGCTGGATATCTTCCTGAGGGAGGGGGGAAACCTGCTCCCTCTACCTACATGACTAGCATCACATACCTGAGTGAATGGCTTCCTTCCTGGTGGGCTAGAGACTGCCCAGCAACTAGTGATGTATTTCAAATTGGTTGGCTGACAGTCAACAGGTGCTGGCTTCCATCAGACCAGGTAAATGAGGTCACAAGGGCTATACAAGTTAAGTTAAGGACTGCCCAGGAGAAGGGGGAAGCAGCCGTGAGAGATACTCAGGAACAAAGAAGAGTGATACCATCTCTCAAAACTCATGATCAAGGAACTGCCTGCCTTCAGAGGGAATCTCCAACAGCCTCTGGATGATACTTGTGAGTAAGCTAACTGAGATCCAACTAGATTTATAGCTTGCAGTAACTCATATGCAAGACCAAAGGCTACCCCAGCCACAGCAGTTTGCTTTATGGGATTCCTCTGATATTATTCTACTCTGTACCCTATTCTAACTCTACCCTCTGTAACCAATAACGTTCTCCTTTGTGACTGGTATAGGAGACTTATTGAAGGGTGGGTTTAATTATGCCTAGTAAGCCCCTTGGGTCTGCAGACTAAGGGAGACTATCCTTTTTGTCCCTCGACTTGGGGAAGTACCCCAAGTTCTCATACTGGGTTGAGTACCCATAAGACTATTAGGCCTGTGTTTCCCCGAGGACACAGGACCCAAACAGTCCCTTCTCAGGGTGGTGGCAGCACATGTTACCCCCAGACTCTGCGCTGGGGCTCGAAAGGGGGTCTGCCAGGGCTCAGGCACCTCTGTAGGGACACATGGAGTCTGGAAGGTGGACAGGCATAGTGAGGTGGGGGGCTCAATGCATGGCCTCCCCCTACTGGCCCGCCACACAGGACAGTGTAGAAGATACAGCTATAGCATACCAGTAGAAGACTAGCCAAGGGCTTAATAATAATGAGAGTGACTGTGATAGAATACAAGGTAAAGAGATAAGTTTCTCCACATACCAGCTCTATTACTGAGGGAGTGTCACAGAAAAAAAAAAAGTTCATTACATTGTGCCCACAGAAGCAGAAACCAAAGAGCTATACTATTTGCACAATACCCACAGGAATACCTGAGCTCCTGAAGGCCATCTGTATCAGGGTACCAACTCCCCTGTTTAGAATAATAGTATAGCATAGGGAGTTATATATAACAATATAAAGTGAATTTAAGAATAAAGTGCACTTTTACAAATGCTCCAGGAGGGGTGGAGAGTACTTCAACATCCGTGTACTTAAAAATGGTGGTGGGGGCACTTGAACTGAAGGTTGTTGAGCTTTAGATAAAGCACCCCAAAACCATTTTTAAGTGTGAGGACAATGATACACAAAACACAGGAGACAATTAATTGAGTCTGATATGTGTTTGTGTTTAGGCAACCAAGTGATTGTGGGTAAGAAATTTCTTTGATACATTCTACTTGTTTTTCTACTCATAGTACTTGTTTTTATGCTATATTGTCCCTTTACAGATGGCTGAGAGTATAAGAAGGACTCTAATGTTCCAAGAAGGGTAAAAAAAGAATATTGGTTTGATCTATCCATAGAAAGAAATGGTTTTATTCTTGGAGATTAGGTTATTCTGTAGTGTGAGATTAATCAAATTGGCTCCAATGCATTATAATCAGAACATGTAAAAATGCCCTTATATTTTACGTAATTAGAATTGTCAACTTCTGTAATTCCCAGTTCAGGAATCCAGTTGTGCTCTTAAACTGCATTTTTGCATCCATGTTCTGGCAGGAAAATTGGAACCTTAGCAAAAAGCACTGGAATGTTAGTGCTCTCTTCTTAAACTGTAATCCTGGAGTGGATTGATCTTTATGTATTCACGAATTTCTTTTCTGTAAGTTACAAGAAAAAAGAAAAAAAAATTGTCAGGAATACCACTTTTTTGTTGTGTTTTTTTTTCCTCAAAGGAAGCATCAATGTTTTATTGCATTTTTTTCAATTCTTTTACAAAATATTACCTATTGAAAAATATTATATATGTGAATAACAAATGCACAAAAAAAAAATCTCTGTTCCATTTTGGAGGCATTCGAGAATAAGGGTTTGCAACAAAACTCTACTTTTGGGAGGGCAGGATGGGTGTGAGAGGAAAAAGATGGTCACAACTCAAAAAAACCCCAAAATTGTTAATATTTCAAGAGAGTATATACCAAGGTATTTCCCAGTGGAGGTGTTACAGAATAGCAGACCACCTTTGCACAACAACATCTTTGGATACAAGGTGATGTTATATTTACCCGTGTGCCACCAGGTCTGGATAGACTCATCATCATGAGCCTAAGTCATAATGCCCTGTTATCAGGCCACCTTAGAACTGAGAGGGGAAAAAAAAGCAAAACTACTGGATAATCGTTTACTACTTTTGACAGCCTTGGTGTAGACATTTGTCTACTCTTGCAATGTTTGTCTGCATTGAGACCCCCCTTCTCACTTTACCATGGTTGTGATCCACAATCTCTCTATACCTCATTGTACAGCTGCCAGTCTTGAACAGTTGGCCTACAATCCTGACAGTAACAAAGCAACTCACTAAAATGGTCCATTTATTCTATGCATGGGCCTTCCCTCAGGAAAGGATACAGCTTGGCTGTGGTTGCACTATGTTGTTTGCCTCCATAGTCTTCCAGATTGTATAGTATCTGACAAGGAGTTCCAGTTAATGCCATGATTTTGACAGAAAGCCCTACACATACTAGGAGTCTGTGCAGAACTCACATCAGCCTATCATTCCCTCACAAATGGCCAGGCTGAGAGAAAAAAAAAACAACAGGTCTTGGAGCAGTACCTCTAGTGTCCTAGAATATCCAACAGGACAATTGGTTTTCCTTCCCAGCACTTGCAGAGTTTACTTTCCAATGACTCTGTACATGTGTTGACTGAGTGAAGCCTGTTGTTTGCCAACTAAGGGTTCCACTCCTAGCTGCATTCCACCTAGACCAACAATCCCATGGTCATAGCTGTGTACCCCACATGCATAAGGCCCAGGAGAAATTAAAAAGCCACCTGGAGGAGGCAAAAGAGGCCCATAAGCAACAGGAAAACCAGCATTAATGAGGTTTACCTACTCAGTGGGATAGAAAGTGTGGTTATGATCTGAATACTTCCATGCAGACCAGCTTTATGGAAGCTGAACCACAGTTACCAAGCCTCTGGACACTGAAGATTCACTTAGTACATCATGTATCACTAGTCAATCCATGTAGAAAAGTCTTTCTTACTTCAGATCCAGTTTCCACCACTTCTCATAACAGTCCAGGGTAGTTTAGCCTCAAAGTGGGCAGAGATAAACCTGTATTACTCAATAGGCTGGGAGGTATACAGGCCCAAAGATCACATGTGGGAACCAACAGAAAACATCCATGCCTGCAAGCTGCTGTAACAAAATCTGTGAAGAGTACCCAGGGAAACTCAGACTCCCAAAGGCCTACCATTAAGGAAAGGGGGAGGGATGGTTCTCAGGCTGCAACCTCAACCCTGAGACCCTACCAGGCTGTATTGCTGCACATGAAAGCCTACACAGTCCTGTGGTGAGTAAGCCAGGCATGTCAGAAATGGCCTGAAGCTTTCAGTAAGGCTAACCCTCTCTCATTCCCCATCACCAGAGTGGCCAGCTGAGGTTAGCCAGCCACTTCTGTCATGTAAACCCCTTACCTGGAACAGGAAGTATCCAAGCAATAGTGTTTGCCTTGTTTTGCTGTTTCTGCTTACTCACTCCTTTTCTTCACCATCTGCATGATCTCCAAGCTTCATGGTTGGGTTTGTTTCTTGACTTTACTCTCGTCTTGACCTCCAGGCTTCTTGACTCAGCATCTAGAGTGCTCCTAGATCCTGGTTTTGGCTTGACCTCCTGACTCCCTGACTTGGTTTGTCCTCAGATTCTGTTTACCCATCCCAACCCTGGTTTGGTGGCTTAACCCTTGAAGGTCCCCAAACCTGGCTGTCCATGTCCTAGTGTGACATTAGCCTAGTCACAATAAAGGAGAAAAACCACACACACACACACACACACCTTTTCTGAAATAGAGATCACAGCAGTGCTTATGTGAGAAGAGTTTTATGAACACAAATACATTATTGGCTCTGACATATTTAGACACTATAGCAATAGGTGTTAAATAGGCCTGTGCGAATAGGGATCTATTTGATTTGGATTCAGTTGGTTAAGAGTCCAGCAATTTGAGTTAGAGACTTGGACTGCTGTTCTGAATCAATTTGGCTGAATTGGTTTCTGAAGATTCAGCACCTATTCAGAGTGATACGGAGATTTAGTCATAGAATATGTGGAATCAATTAAATGACTATAACTTTGTCATTTTTTGGCTACTTCAGATGAAACTTGCATGGATGGTATCGCCATCTGAGGGCATAAAAGCTGCCAAGTTTCAAGGAGATAGGTCCAGGGGTTTCTGGGTAACTGCACTTCAAGCTGCCAACAAGAAAAAACTTGTGACATGGGTGACACTGTGTGTGTTAAGCCACAGTGTGGTGAAAACTGCAGGAATGGTAGCCCCTGCTGAGGCCGTGAAGCCTGCCAAGTTTCAAGGATATCGGTGCAGGGGTTTGGGCTTTTGTGGCCCTGCACTTTTGGCTGCCAACAGGCAAAACTCGTGATATGGGTGCTTGTGTGATTGACTGTCTGTGTTAGGGCATGGGGGGGGGTGTTAAGGCTGCAGGCCTGCTAGGCCCTGCTGTGGCCACAAAGCCTGCCAGCTTTCAAGGAGGTAGGTGCAGGGGGGTTCTGGGAAACTGTACCTCAGAGTCTTGAAATAAAAATTCATGTCATATGTATGTATTAAGCCACAGAAGGCTTAAAACTACAAGGATGGTGGCCCCTATTGAGGGCATACAGCCTGCCAACCTTTAAGGAGTTAGGTGAGTTAGGTGTAGGGGTTTCTGGGAAACTGTACCTCAAGCTACCAATAAGCAAAACTCATGTTATGTTAAGCCACAGTGGGGTGAAAACAGGAAAGATGGTAGCCCCTGTTGAGGCCATGAAGCCTCCCAAGTTTCAAGGAGATAGGTGCAGGGGGTTCTGGCTTCTGGAGCCCTACACCTCAGGAAGCTGACAGGCAAAGTTCATGACATGAGTGGGTGACACTGTGTGTGTGTTAAGGTGCATTCTCACTGGCAATGGGGCCTCTACACAACACAGCCCCAATGAAGTCTCCTCTTCCCCTAAAGCCTCAGTTCAGTCCACCACTTTACATGACAACAGGTGAGACAATCTGGTGTCTTTTAGTAGGACAACTGTCTAGTTAAAGAAATGTATCTTAGAAAGCTTTTGGGTTAAAAAACCCTTTGTCAGGTTCAGGAAGTACCTGTAGTTGGTGTGTCCCCTGGTCCTGGATGGACATAATAGTAAAGAAGCCAGAGGCTGGGCTGGGATGTAATGCAGGCAAGAAAGCCAGTCAGTGAAATGGGAATGGAGGCATTAGGGGGTGAGGAACAGGCTGGGCTGAGAGGGAGAGGGGGATGTAGCAGCGGAGGTAAAAGTGCAGAGGTGCCTGGGGAGTCAGATGTCTGGCCGGTCGCAGTGTGCCAGAACTCCACTGTCTATATTGAGTCCATGAGTTTCTGTACCTACTGCTCAGGAGGCTGATAAAGTGCAGTTCATAGGCCCAGCTCTGAAAAAGGCCCAGTTCTGAAAAGTGGTTTGTAAATTCAAACAAGCACCTAACCTCATCACCAGCACTAAAGCCAACTTCCTACTGTTCAAAACACAAAACCTGCCAGCTATCTCCAGACCCTCCACAAAGTGCACACCAGAATCTATCAGACAACAAACCCAAACACCTGTGGGGGCACATTCCTCACCAAAATAACACTCTGCCTCCAGCCTCTCTGGCCTGATCCTGAGAGGGAACAATTTACAAACCACTTTTTATAGCTGGGACTGTGACCTTCACTTCATCAGCCTCCTAGCTACAGAAACTCATGGACTTCCCAGGTACCTCTGCACTTTTACCTGTGCTGCTAAATCCCCCCTCACCCCCACCCCCCGACCTGTACCTCACCCCCTGAGCCTCCATTTCCATTTCACTGACTGGCTTTCTTGCCTGTATTTTATGTCAGGCCAGCCTCTGGCTTCTTTACTGTTCCTACCATCCAGGACAAACAGAGACACAAACTTCAGGTGCTTCATCAGTCTGAAAAAGAGTTTTTCAGCCCAAAAGCTGGCATCTCAGGCAGCTAAGCTGAGCTCACCTGGAGCCTCACAATTCCACAGCAACCAGCAAGCCTCAGACCTGTCAAAGACCTAACAGGTCTGGGTTTTCCCCTGCCAGGGCTTTCCCTTGCCATGCATTAGCTGAAGGTTAAATTAAAATATTAATATGAAGCATGCTGGAAAGGCAGGTGCCAGGTCTTGTGGCATGGGAAGGAGAGGGGCTACAGTGGGTAGGGGGAGAGTTAGAGCTGCAAGTTCTCTTCCCCCACCCCAAACAGAGACACATCTTCTTCCTGAGGAGACAGAGGCTTTTGCTGCCAGTGGAAGCAAGGAGGTGGAAACAGTACCTGACATACCTGAACCACCTTCCTTAACTGCAAAATTATGAACCAGCAGCAGAATGACTGTCTCCTCCTCCCCAATTTCATCTCCCAGTGTAAGCCTCTCACTTCCAGAGGAGGAGCTGGAGTTGGAACCAGGAGACTTGAGTGCACACCAGCTCCAACACAGGGGGGCTGTCACAGAAGAAGTAGTTCATTTCATTTGGCCCACAGAATGGGAAAGTGAAAAGTCTTGTGATCTGCATAATCCCCACAGGAAATCCAGAGATCCATGAAACATACACTAGTTGCATGCAAACCCTCCTTTTCATAATAACAGTGTTGCACAAAGGACTGCATATAGCAGGCTTGTCCAACATACAGCCCACAAGCTGCCATGTGGCCTGCCAAGCCATTTTCTGTGGCACATGGTGCTGTGATGGGAAATGAAAGTAAACCTCTTGTCCCCAAGCTCCTCAGCAGCTTCCTAATGGCTGCTGAAGGGCTGGGGAAGGGACAAGGTTCCCACACGCACTGTGTCAGATGAACGTTGCTGACGTGGTATGTGTGGGGAGTAGTCATGTGCTGCTTGGGATAGGATGAGCCCATCCAGAGCAGCAGAGGATCAGCTGCACTTTCCCCATTGCTCAGTCCTGAGAGGTGCACGGCTCCACTGCTGCCTCTGCTGGCTGGTGCCAACCTGGGTGGGTCTGTCCATTCCAGAGCAGCTTGCAGCTGAAGCTGGATTCCCATGTGCTGTCAGGAGGAGGCAGGCTAGTCAGCCCTGGCCAGCAGAAGCAGCGGCAGAGCATTTGCCGCTCAGGACTGACCAGCGCAGGCAGGGGGAAAATGCAGCTGAGCCCCTGCCACTCCAGCCGGGCTTGTCACGTCCTGAGCGGCACATGGCTCCACTGCTGATTCTGCTGGCTGGTGCAGACCCAGCCAGGCTCCTCCTGTCCCCAGCAGCACATGGGAAGCCAGCTTCAGCCACATGCTACTCTGGATGGGACAGACCCAGACAGGTTGGCACTGGCCAGGAAAAGCAGCATGAAGCTGAAGCTGGCTTCCCACATGTTTCTGGGGATGGGAGGAGCCCGGCTGAGTCTGCACTGGCCAGCAGATTAGTATAATGTGACCAGCCTATGACTGGGGAGGGGTCAGGCTCCCTATATCTGAGACCTGATGTAGGCTATGGCATAGAGACTCACTCTGGAACAACGTGCTAATAAACTTGTGTCTGTACCTGCCAGGATCCCAAGTAGCAGGTGGTTGATACATGGTAAGCTCACGTGAGTAAAGATTGCTTATAACTTTTTGCTATAATGTTTTTATCCTACTAAAATATGCCATACTTTGTGAGAGTCATTGCCTCTGTATGAAAAAGCAGAATTATAGCCACGGAACTACATTCATGCCCCATGGGAATAATCACAATTCAGCAAAATGGGCGGGAAGGAAAAGCCAGAGTCTAAGTGTGCACCCTAAAAGAAGCCACGAAAGAGTCAGAAGCACAACCCCAGAACAAGGAGAGCTATCCGGTAATGGCAGTCCGGTAGTCATGATGGGAATCCTCTACTCTCATGAGATTTAGGAAAGCAAGAGAACATGAGAGCAACATGTAGGCAGAGACAGTGCAGGACCTTGGAGCCATGTTAATTAGTGAGGACAATTGTGTTCCCACTCTGCTCAGTGACTAATTGTGGGTACAACTTCACTAGCTTCAAGCCACTCAAACCTGCTGCCAAAAAATAAGCCCTTCCTACCCACTTACACTTTTACCTGCTCTGAACTGGAAATGAGGCAGTGAGGGCCCTTCTAGGGTGGTCCAAGAACAGTAGAAAAGATCGCACACAGAGTGTGAGAGATGTTCCCAAAATGTCCTCACCACCACATTTCTTCTGAAAAACAGGCATATCTTGAAGTTCGTTTAATGTTTGTAAAATGCTTCGAGAATCCCACATAGATGCACTGCATAGAAATGCAAAATACATTTTGACTTAAAATGAATGGGATTTAGAGGGCTCCAAATCTTTTATGACAACTTTGTAACATGCCTATCTACCCCTTTTTGCAAATCTCAGCCATAGTTTGGAAGCTCAGCCAAAGAATATAAGAGCATAAAAAGTGTCATGCTTGGTCTGCCCAATGGTCCAGAAAGAGAGCTGGTTATAGAGGGAGAGTTTTGAACTGGTTAGACCTGTTTCATTGTTACTTCCTGCAACTTCACTGGTGTCAAAGGGCACATGACATCACTTCCTGATGTGATGCCGCTTCCTGTGAGGTCTTTGAATATGGCTTGCTGCCCACTGGTTGATAAAAAGTTCATGATCCGGCCCCACATTCAAAAAGGTCGGACACCCCTGGGCTAAAGTCACCATTTTAGTTCTAAACTGGAATTGAATGAAAGAAAATCAGTTCTGCACTTTGTTACCTTCGTTGAGTCTTACAGGTATTAACACGGATTACTCAAGTATAATTAAGAACATATTCTTGCCCCAAACAAGAGACAACATGCCTTTTTGTAACTCTCAGTTTCAAGAAGGATATTTAGTGTTATGCAGCAGAATAAACCCTGAAAAGAGGTAGGATTTTAGACAGGAAAGGGATATAGTTAATGAGTGCTTGATCAGCATTGTCAGCTTCTGTATTTTCCAACTTGCATCCTTTTTTTGGCTCAGAACTACACTCAGGATGTCCAAGACCTGGAAAACTGAACCTCCAAGAAAATGCACTATCATGTCAATTTTCTGTACTTGGGCTGATGTTAGATCTCAGGTGGGAACACGTCTGTGTTCTCCAAAACAGAAATAACAATTGTTAATGTTTTATCTTTAAATGGAAAGCTAATTGATTTCTACAAGTGTTTTTAGTTTTCATTTTTCATTTTTCTTTTCATTTCCAATAGGAAGACTGCTACCTAGCTGAGATTTGTATGCCTTTATTTATAAACTTTATTGCATTCACTATATAATATTACATAATTACATGACACCATATGCTTTAACATTATATAATATTTAAAATGCCATATATTAGAAGTATTGGAAATACAGTTTTTATTTTTTTCCCACAATCTGAAAAACTGGTAACTATCAAAGATTATAATTTTTACTGATGAAAAAATTATAAAGATTTCTGAGGAAAAAAACATATTTTGATCATTTGGTTTCCTTTTGTAAAAGATTTTATTGGAAATTGTCCTTGTAGCTTGAATGATGTGTGACTAAGTGGTTTTAAGGTAACACTTTTTAATGAAACATTTCACTGTAATTTCACTGTAAACATTTATGTAATTCATAAACATTCATGTAAACATTCACTGTAATTTCACTGTAAACATTTATGTAACTGCATAACTGAAGATTTTGACTCCTCCAAGTAGTATGTGGAGAAGCATTGCCTGCAATAATATATGGAGCATGTTCAATAGGATTGGCCCATAGGCATTATTTTTTAATGGAAATCATTCTGCAGATTAGTAGGATTTGTGACAAGGGGTTGTTATAGTTATTCAACATATGATCCAAACTCTGAGCTTCCATTTTTTTTCAGTTCAGGTGACTAACTGTCAAACTGAAAGGCATTCAGCTTATCTAAGACTTGTTAAGGAAATTGGGCTCCTAGCAAACTACTATGATGCTAATTTTCTGTTCTTGAGATAGTATCCTAGAAACTGGAGACATGGGACAATCAGGTGAATGTCTAGATGAGGACTGGTCAGCCTGAGGCATGTGTGCCACAAGAGGCACAGCAGCTTCTGTATGTGGCACATGGCAGATCAGAGAGGAGCATGTAGCACAGCTGTGGATAGGGCTGGGAAAAGAAAGCAGAGCTGCAGATCATGCTGGAGAAGAGGACTTGAAAGGCAATTGAGGAAGGAGTAGGGCTTAATTTGTGGCATGCTTGACACAAAGGTTGTACCTCATTTTTTTAGACAGTAGCCTGGTGATTAGACAGTTTTGTTTAACTTTCCTAAGGAGGTGGGGCTACAATCTGGTTGTCTACTCCCTCAGCAGGTACCCCACTAGGCTATTTGGGCTAAAAGGTGTTTTACTGTAGACAGTTCTGCTCATAACTGAACAGCCCTTTTATGCCATAAGTAACAACTTTTTTTCCAAAAACGGACTAGACAAGCATTCGGCTTGGATGATACAGGTATTTTTTTTGTTCTACTTTGGTTTCATGAACAGACTAGATATCTTCAAGTCACATCTAGTTCAAGGTTTCCATGACTGCTTAAATAAATGTTTTCCATCTTGTCTTCATTAAAACATATAAACAAACAACAACAACAAAAACTGGTCATAGAATATAATCCTAATGATATCTACATGTAAATGTTTTATTACATTTATACAGAGAATAATATAAAAAATAGTACTACCCAGAACAATGCCTGCCTGATTCCCAATTTGGAGATTTGCAGATTCAGCAGAATCAAATTGGGACTATGATTTGAGTCACTGAATAGAATCACTGTCCTCTGGATCGGCTAAATCTGAATCCAAAGCAAAAACTAGACACTTCTGACAGGCCTACTACCCAGAACAATGCTTTTCCACCATCTCTTTTAGAATTTTAAGAACCTAAAAGGTAGTACAGGTAGTGGCTTAACTGAGTCTTTCACTACAATCCAAACAATAGCTGTGCAAAGAAATTGTTGTGTTTTACTCCATCTTTATCACCTTTCTTTTTCCTTTTGTTCTGTCTTCCTATCTATGTATCTATGCTTCCATCGGCCATCTTTTTATAAATGTCTTTGTCTTTTATTGGTATATACAGAACTAGGGGTTCTCATCCTGTGTTAATTCAGTGGTGCAAATCCTAACAATCTGCAGCAGCTGAATAGAACCACAAAGTTATAGTGCCCTTGTTATTCTTTTGCATGGTGTTGGTTATGGCAATATTGAAAAAACTATCAACTAAAAATGAATCACAAGTCCAGAATATATTTTCCTGAAGCTTCCAGAACACCACTGTGCTTAAGAGCTCTAACTGCACAATCTGCTTTAAATATCTCCTCTCTTCTTAACTGTTCTTGTGACTCTCTGGGTGGTAGGTCTGCTGCTATGATTGGTCAGTTACATCACCTCTCCTGAGATGTAGCCAACAGCAAAATAAATCATTTGCTTCCCTTTGACACTGAATTGTATCATGGGACCATCACCAATCCTAAAAAAGAAACATGAGTTATGCATTAGTATATACCTTTGCATCATCAAGCATGTAAAAAATCTTTCTATCCCAATGTACAGCTTTTCCATGCCTTCCCTTTATACCATATTTTTTCATCTTTATTTCATCTTTGAACTCTGTGTGTGTGTATTATTTTTTTTATTTCTATTTATACTGCTTTGATCATATTATTATCAATCTGTTTGCATGACATGCTCTCTTTTGTTATCTGTGCATATTTCTGTTGTATTCCTCATCATAGTTAGTATCACATCATGACACTGGAAATTCTTTGAGGCAGGGCCATTCTCTTTTTTGACATTTACGTAGTGCTTAGGACACCTGAATCACAATATGTAGGCTTCTTGCCGTAGCAGAAGAACTCTGGAGATGTTCAGTATAGATTTCTGTGAATGAGAAGAGATTTGAACTACTAAACTTATAGGTTTATAAGTTTATCAGGGGTGCTCATCATGATCTGGGGGAACATCTGTTCACCAGAGCACCCAAAGGGATGAAAAATTGAATGGTAACAAACTCCACCACGTCTGATTCAGGCTGGACATAAGGAAGAACTTCTTTACTTACTGAGCCCCCAAGATTTGGAATCGATTGCTGCCGGAGGTGGTTCAAGTATCCACTTTGATCGCCTTCAAGACACATTTGGATGCTTATCTTCATGGGATCCTATGATCCCTGCTGACTTCCTGCCCCTGGGGCAGAGGACTGGACTTGATGGTCCTCCGGGGTCCCTTCCAGCCCAAATGTCTATGAAATCTATAAAATGACCATTCAAAGTACAGAGAAAAAACACAATATGATGATTAAGGGATTAAACCAGTGCTTTGAACACATAGGCTCAATACTCTGTTCCAAGCTGGATATATTGCATGTTTATGGGTAAAGTCATTTAGATTAAAAACAAAAACAAAAAACCCCCAAACCAACAAGCACCATTTAAGTGCTTAGTTCCCTGGAGTCAAACTCAGAAACAATTGTCTGAATCCTCAGAATGATGATAACAAATAGTCAAATGCTAATCAAGAAACCACTATAGCTAACAAATAGGAAACGCTGTGGCCCCTCTTCAGAGGTTAAGATCTGATGCTTGCCCTAGATCCAAAACCGATTAAACTTAAAATGGTTTGCACTATTTTCGTTGGGATGGTGTTTTATCCTATAATTTTCTCATGATTAAAGCACTCACTAAGTAAGTACAATTCTCACATTCATTGTTCTGCTTGTCCTGGGGAAGTTCCAATTATCACAGCCACCACAGGAAAGGCTGGGTCAGGTACTCTCCATCCTGTTTGTTGAACCCTCTAGGACTCGTGTATTTAATCTAACGGCTATATCATGTGGAACAAAAATCCCCAAACAAACAAAAAACAATCCTTGGAACAAGGACCATTGCATTCCCAAATAAGGACCAGTAAATATTTCCTTACCTAATCCTGCTCCAGGAAGTCCATACCTTGGTGGACAGTTCACTTATGATGTTTGCTGAGGTGAATGAGAAGAGAATCAGATGCTTTCACTCCAGTCAAGTTATGCTTGAATTATACAGCTTGAGTATCTGAGAGCTGCTTGAATTAAAGCATTCCAGTATCTTGGGTATCAGTGCCCCCCATGCTTAAAAATGGCAGCGGTGCTGCTTGAACTAAAGCTCATTTGCATAGCTTTGAGTCCAGTGTGGCTATTCCTCATGTTCACTTGGAAGAAGACAAGTTGACCCTACTGGTATTTCCCAATAATTTAATTTGACTTTTTTTTTTTCTGGAAAAATGGTAAGCTAACATTACTGCAATAATTTGAAAATCTCATACAAGCCATCACAATCTAATCCATCATCTTGTTATACAAGTCCTATTTCATTATGTCTCTTTGTCTTTCTCTCTCATCACCCTAAGACTTGTAACATGTAGAATTTTACACAGACATATATATAAAGAAGATCCCATACAATCCCAAGAGATAATTTTCAAAGAATTATTTCCTATTTTATTGTTGTCCCACTGATTCTTCCATAAAGATTGGTAATTAGAGTAGACAAATCCATTTTCATTACATCTTTACACACACACACAAATGTTTCTAGGAAGGCAGGGAATATACTTTGTAATATTTAATCTGCAGCAGAAGGTTCCCACATATTACACAGGCATATACTATCATTTTCTTTTTAAATTTCTTAATATAACACTTCTATATTACATAGAAATTTCATTGGGCAAATCACAGAAAACAACCTGATTTTCAGTGAACTACTGTAAATCTATCCTGATACTAGGCTTCTGTTGCATCTCAAATCAGAATCAGAATCTCTGCCCTGTAATGATTAAAATTTAAAAAGTAAAATTTGATAATCATTTTTTCACCTCAAAATAGTGGGAATTAAAGGATTAATGAGATTTCAACAGTCTTTGAGTCAGGCTTTAAAAAATGAAATGGTGATCTCTGGATCTAGAGTGCAATCCTAGTGAAAAAGGTAGCTTTTCTGTCATTGTGACCCCAAATTCAGGACTTAGAATACCTGGTTTATTCAGTTTCTGGCTCTGCAGCAAATGTTTCATTTTGCTCAGTATGTTCACAGACATTTAGGTAACTAAACATTTTGATAGGTGTCTAGTGCATCATCAAAAACACTTTATGGCCAGATTTCATTCTACCTATTAAAAGTTTAAATCAATTTAGGTTCATAGATTTCATAGATTTCATAGACTTTAGGGCTGGAAGGGACCTCAGAAGATCATCGAGTCCAGCCCCTGCCCAAGGGGCAGGAAGTCAGCTGGGGTCATAGGATCCCAGCAAGATAAGCATCCAGTTTGCTCTTGAAGGTGTTCAATGTAGGCGCTTGAACCACCTCTGGTGACAGG
>JAGPOW010000224.1:226122-260729 GCA_030014935.1 Caiman crocodilus
GTCAGCTGGGGTCATAGGATCCCAGCAAGATAAGCATCCAGTTTGCTCTTGAAGGTGTTCAATGTAGGCGCTTGAACCACCTCTGGTGACAGGCTGTTCCAGACCTTGGGGGCTTGGACAGTAAAGAAATTCTTCCTTATGTCCAGCCTGAAATGGTCTTGTAGTAGTTTATAACCGTTTGACCTAGTCATCATCCCTTGGGGCGCTCTGGTGAGCAAACGTTCCCCCAGGTACTGATAAACTTATAGGTGGCCAGCAGATCACCTCTGAGCCTATGCTTCTCCAGGCTAAAGAGCCCCAGGGCTCTCAGCCTGTCATTGTAGAGTCTGCTTCCCTGACCTCTGATCATGCGCGTGACTCTTCTCTGGACTCTCTCAAGCTTCTCCACATCCTTTTTGAATTGTGGAGCCCAAAACTGGATGCAGTACTCCAGCTGCGGCCTCATCAAGGCCAAGTATAGGGGGAGAATGATGACCTGGGATTTTCTTGAGAAGCATCTATGGATGCAAGCCAGCGTTCTGGTCGCTTTACTAGCCGCAGCATCGCATTGCAAGCTCATGTTCATCTTGTGGTCATTGATGACCCCCAAGTCTCTTTCTTCCACAGTGCTAGCCAGCATAGCCCTGCAGAGCCTATAAGGATGCTGCAGGTTTTTCTTTCCAAGGTAGAGAACCTTGCAGTTATCAGTGTTGAACACCATCAGATTCTCATCTGCCCACTTGCTGAGCCTGTCCAGGTCAGCCTGGATCACCCACCTGTCTTCTGGTGTGGATGCTTTGCCCTAAAGTTTGCTGTCATCAGCAAACTTGGCCAGTCCACTTCTGACTCCAGTGTCCACATCATTAATGAAGATGTTGAACAGTATGGGTGCAAGGACAGAGCCTTGGGAGACCCCACTGGTCACAGGACACCATGATGAGTGACTTCCATCAATTACTACCCTCTGGGTCCGACCACAGAGCCAATTTTCCAACCAGTGGATGCAATAAAATTCAATTTAAGTACCAAGGTCCACTTCGATGCTTAATAAATGGAAAAAAGGACATTAGCTCCTAAATATGCTTCTCTTACACCTTATTTGATTCTATGATAAACCATTAACACAAAAGATAAGAAGTGAGGAGTCATACTCATTCTTGCTGCTTTTTTACTTACCCTTAAGGTGAAGATGAGGGTTAGTTAGAAAAGTAGCCTTATCCACAATTTTTCAGGCAATCAAACAAAGTGGAATAAAATTACTTAGTGGTGCCTAGTGAGTGGAATAGGCTCTGTCCCCAAGTATCTATTTCCCATTTCAATCTTCTGAAGGAAAATCTAACTAAGTATCTACTTATATTCCTAAGTGTTTACCTACCATTACAAATCTGACCTTAGGTAGGTAACTTACTTAGGCACTATTAGAAAATCCTGCTTGAATCTATCTGTATTGTTTACTGCATGAATGCATCTGATAATCTACTGATCATTGCCTTACTTTTCTCCTCTGTTAAATGGGAGTAATAGTGTTTCCCTGCTTCAAAAGTACATGTTTGTCCAAGAAATGAGGTCAATGTATTATATCATTGTGTGCGGCTCCAAAACATTGATAATAGGAACCATACTATCTCTTAGGAAGAGGTAGACATTTTCTAACCTGGCTTCATTTTTAATTACTATAAGCAAATATTCCTGCTCAGTGTTTTCCACATGGCTTCCTTCACTTCCTTGTTCCTTAGGCTGTAGATAAGCGGGTTTAACATGGGAGTAATGACTGTGTAGGAGATAGAAAGAAGCTTCTTGGTGCCTGGGGAATAGGTGGATTTTGGCCAAAAGTATGTCAAGCCAGATGTGCTGTAGAACAGAGTTACTACCACGAGGTGTGAAGAGCAGGTAGAGAAGGCTTTGCGTCTGCCAATAGCTGATGGCATCCTCAAAATGGTAGAAATAATAAAAAAGTAGGAGACCAGGATCAGCAAGAAGAGTACCATGACAACTATTATAGTGCCTATGAGGGCATACATCTCAAACAGGGAGGTGTTAGCACAGACCAATTTGAACACGGGAGGTCCATCACAGAAGAAATGATTGACTTCATTGGGCCCACAGAAAGGGAAACTAAAAAGCCATGTGGTTTGCACAGTCCCCACAGGTATCCCTGAGATCCACGAAGTCACTGATAGCTGGATGCAAACTCTCCTATTCATGATGATGGTGTAATGCAGTGGGTTGCAGATGGCAACATAGCGGTCATAAGCCATTACAGCTAAGAGAAAGCACTCAGAACTCCCTAAGAAAAAAAAGAAATACATTTGGAGGACACACCCATAGAAGGAGATGGATTTATTCTCAGAGAGGAGATTCCCCAGCATTTTAGGGACAATCCAGGAGAATGAACTCAGTGACTACAGTATGATTTGCCTGTTCCATTCTCCAAGCAAAGTCAGAAAAATAAATTCTGTCCTATGTTACCAATGTGCAAACACAAAGATTTCAGTGGAGTTAAATGTTGTTATTTAAAACAGAATCTTCCCTACATGCTGTGAAATCTTGGAGCCCGTCACTTCCACCTTTGCACTCCAGGCAGAACTTCCACGATGAAGACATTTCCTTTCATTATCTATTCAGAAGTGCCATCTTCTCTGCTTTCCAGCTTAGATGCCTTGCATTCTTTTTGTCCTCATCCTTTCTTTATTCAGTTTAACCCAGGTTTGTCCAAGGTGAGGTGTGTCAAAATCTTATTGAAAGCTTGAGTCTCATCAATGCTTTCAAGTCAGGTTAGTAGAAGAGGGTTAGAAATGAAAGCACTCAAAAGTCTGCATTCTGCAAATTAAACATAGGAATCATTATTCTGTATCAGCCACAGAGAAATAGACTAAGGAATCTTATTGATGCTGGCATTTTCCTCCAAGAAAATAAATATTTTTAAAAATATATAATTTTTCATTACATTTTTCAGTGGAATTTTTTTTCTTTTATCCAAATATCTCCATCTTTTTCTTGTCTGGAAATATTTAGACTTTGGTGGCCCACTGGAAACTAATTGAACAGGAACCTATTTAACTTTGCACATCCAAATAGCATTTTTGGCATTTACACATGATTTGTGGTTCTGCTATGCATGCAACGTAGACAGCTAAGCATCCACATGGATGCTAAACATTGCATGTACAATGTGCTACACAGTAACCAGACTCTTACGTATGAACATATCTTATCAAGAGTTTGAGGACAAGTAATAAATGTTTATGTTTGAGCCCCAGTAGCATTTGCTTAGGAAGTTCCAGCTACCTGCTCACTACGGGGGGTTTTGAACTTGATTCTGTCTGATTTGGTAGCATGCTGTTCTAATCAGGTAGTCATAGTTCAGACATTATTCAAGTCTTTCTCCAGCTCATCTCTTAAAGCTGGCCTACTGTATTTTGTATTAAATATTCATTGGATAAAATGTATGAAGGGCAGAAGGGAAGACTTGCCCCACTGACAGAATGGGCCACAGCTAGAATCTAGGAACCGGTCCCTTCCAGCACAAAATCTCTTTTATTAAGCCAGACAAACTCTAATGTATGTTTCTCCTCCTGGTCCTAAAAATCTTCACTTCTGCAACCGAAAGCATCAGCTTCCCAAAAAGTGCTAGAAAGAGATAAATTACTGTCTAGTAGGGCTGTGTGAGGTTTCAGACTGTGCTTCGGATCCAGAGAAGATTCAGACACTTTGGATGCCAAACAGCATATCCAGATCAAATCTCTAGTTTCTTAGGCTTTACAAAACATTTTGGAGTTTCTGAAACACTTTGGAAAAGCTTTGGAGCCACTTTGGAGATCCAGCCATAGGGTATAATGGGGAATCAATGAAATATCTCTAACTTTTTTGTTTTTGGTCTGATTTGAATGATACTTGCAGGGGTAGTAGTCTCTGCTGACAACATGAAGTTTGCTATGTTTCAAGAAGATAGATTCAGAGGCTTGGGGGGAACTGCATCCCAAATTCTTGAAAGCAAAACTCATGTCACGTGTATTTGTTATACCACAGGG
This sequence comes from Caiman crocodilus, assembly GCA_030014935.1. NCBI lineage: Eukaryota > Metazoa > Chordata > Crocodylia > Alligatoridae > Caiman > Caiman crocodilus. The sequence goes on from JAGPOW010000224.1 coordinate 230,133, forward strand.
GGGTAAAAAAATGCAGGGGTGTAGCCCCTGCTGAGGCCACAAAGCCTTCTAGCTGTCAAGGAGATCGGTACAGGGGTTCTGGGTTCTGGGGTCCTGCATCTCTGGTTGCTCACAGACAAAACTGACATTGGTGCTTGTACAACTGTGTTTGTCTTGGGGCAGGGGAAGGGAGGGACTACTGCAGGCCTGGCTGCTAAGCTACTGTGTTACTGGTTACCAAACAATCATGATTCACTCAGGGACCAGCTCAAACATAGTAGCTAGTGAATGTAACCAATTAACAAGCAAGGATTAACACCCACAAAACCACAGACTAAGGAGAGGAAATAATCAATACAGACAATCAACTGCCCCAAGACAGCCAGAGTCAGTTCCACAAGCACCCATGTTATGAGTTTTGTCTGTCAGCAGCTTGGGGTACAGGGCGCTGGAACCCCCCTGCACCTACCTCCTTGACAGCTGGCAGCCTTCATGGCCTCAGCAGGGGCTACGATCCCTGCAGCTTTCACCCCACTGCGGTGTAACATATAAATGTGACATGAGTTTTGCTTTCAAGAATTTGAGGTGCAGTTCTCCCTGAACCCATGTATTGATCTTCTTGAAATGTGGTAGGCTTCATGCTCTGAACAGAAGCCACCATCCCTTCAAGTTTCATCCAAATCAGACAAAAACCAACAGAGGTATAGATATTTCATTGATTCCCCATTATACCCTATGGCCAGATCTCCAAAGCGGCCCAAATGTTTTGGAGCTGCTTTGGCCGAATCAAAGTGGGAAACGAATCTGGAGCTCCTGCCAAGCCATTTTATCTGGCCCGAGGTGGCTGCAGCTGTGCCACCACCGCCACAGAGCATAGAGCACGGATTGAGGAGACATGGTGGCTGCGGCCATGGTGGTGGGGCTGCAGTGAGGTGGGCAGGGCCAGCCCATGGATCCCAGCCAGCAGCAAGGGGAGGAGAGCTGCTTACCCCCATGAGGTCTGGGGGAGCAGCCCTGCACAGGAGGCCAAGCAGCAGCGACTGGCACTGCTGGCCCACGCTTGCCTCCTCAGCCACTCTCTTCAAGCCAGCCCCGCTGCCCTGCTGCACAGCAAGGCAGAGCCTGTTCCCCCAACCAGTATTCCCCCAGGCACTGTGGTTCTCTGGGCCTGGCCGCACACACACAAAGCCCTGAGGGGGCCATTTCTCATGTGCTGCTGGGGACAGGAGGAGCCCACCCGGCTCTGCATCAGCCAGCAGAAGAGGCGGCAGAGCCGTGTGCCACTCGGGACCAGATGAACCTGCACCAGTCAGTCCTGAGTGGCACATGGCTCTGCCACTGCTTCTTCTGGCTGGTGCAGACCTGGCTGGCCTCCTCCCATCCCCAGCAGCACATGGAAAGCTGGCTTCAGCTGCATGCTGCTTTTCCTGGCCGGTGCCGACCTGGTTCTGCCCCGATGGGTCCTACAGCATCATGTCAACCCAGGCATGGCACTGGCAGGCTGGCCGGGCCCCAGATTAACCCCGGCCTGGCCCGTGGCTTCTCCAGCACCAGGTCAACCCCGCTGAAGCCAAGTGGCTCTTGCAGCACCATGTCAACCCGGGCATGCATGCCATGTCAAGCAGCACCATGTCAACCCCTGCAGCTTCACTGGTGTCAAATGGCATGTGACATCACTTCCTGATATGATGCCACTTCCTGTGATGTCTTTGAATATGGCTCGCTAGTCCACTGGGTGATAAAAAGTTTGTGATCCAGCCCCACATTCAAAAAGTTTGGACACCCTTCAGTCCATGGCCTAAGAAACCAAGGATGCATACTAAAACTCCCTCAGTAGGTATGAGAATACTTACACATTAACCCTGCATAGATAATAGAATTGCAAAATATACATAAGTATAAAAAATCCCAATTATGTATTTGGCTAAATGCTCTTTGTGCAGTTAAAGTGAAATTTGTTTTCTTTTAATGAAAGCAGTTAGTTCATATAAAAATAGTAACTGAGTTGAAAACCCATTTCTCCTTAAAAATATTGAACATTTCTGACCAGCTCTAAATGTATTTTTCCCTCTGTAATTGCTATGAGTTGGAATACAAAACAGAGGCCTGATTAAACAGAGGATTAACAGAGGATTAACCAATTAAGAGAGGCTTGATAAAATGTTCATACTACTAAATTCTTGTGTTGTTTTCTTTGTTTAACACACTGGACTCATGTCCCATGCCCTAGACTCCTACATGGTATCCAAAACACCCATTAATAATAATGGAGGAGCAATATTCAGTCCATCCTTCTTTGATGGAGAATATTTTCAAATAATTGAGAATTTCTATTAAAATATCCTTTGGAATTGGTGTTCTTGGTGTTTAAAGTAAAAGAACTTGAATACTTTTCAGTTTTTGGCCGTGTTACTAGCCCTCAAAATATTGGGGTCTCAGATTTTGATAAATCAACATTTTTCACAGGGAAAAACAAATCAAAACAAAGTGTTTTCTGAGAAGTTTCATATATGAAGCTATTTCCACTTATTTCTATCTGTCTGCCTTTCTTATTCTGCAGTGGATAACTTGATAAGAATGATGACCACAACACCATAGAGAGAGAGAGGGAGGGAGGATGTGGCAGTAGTTAGGATGCTAGTAAGAGCTCATGTCCCTTCTTGACAATGACTTTCTGTTTGATTTTAACTCAATCAAGCACGGATAGATCCAAAAGGTATTTAGTACTATTATGATTAAGCACCTAGATAACTTTGAATTAACTCCAGGACAGCTATCAGTCTATCTGTGACAGCAGCTAACTTGCTTTGCTCCCAAGCATATTTTGAGTCCTTTGTTACCATGGCTGATTCTCAAGGTGGCTAGCTGAAAGCTAGCTCAGGTATGTCTACATTACACAGTAATTATAGGAGTGATGGTTATAGTTCTTTTTTGAGATCCTGGTCATACTCCAAGATAAAACGAAGAAGTAGAGGTCTGAGACATGAGAGCCACTGACTGATTAGGGGAAAGGAAAGATAAAAGTAATGATGAATCACTACCTAAAGAAGAACTTATGGAACCATACAAATGGAAAACAATGAAACAAAACAAAAAATACTGATGAGACTCACTGACCCTATTGATAAGGGTAGAGAACAACTTTCAGAGTTAACTGAAAGTCATTAGTCTTTGATAACAACATTATCATTGGAGTGTCAAGATCAGAAGCTATATTGGAAGAAATTGATTCCAGAATGAGATGTCAAAACATTAAGTTATGCAATGCAGTGTGGACATCAGTTATACTATTAGACACTTGTGGTACTTTGATAGAGCTGTGCAAGTACTGTGTGATAGGTAGATTGATAGATCAGTAAACTGATCAATTGACTGATTTGACTGGCAGAAATAGCCAGGCTCAATTTCAATAACTACTAATAATCATAAATGTACAGAAAATTATAGTAATTTTTCCTGTTAGAATACATAAATCACTGGCATCTATTCATGTTGCTTTCTTTCCTGAATACCACAAACCTACCAATGGAAGAGGCAGATGAATTATAAAGTGTTGGAATTATTAAAATGATTTGTTGGGCCAAACTGTGTAGCCCACACTCATAACAATGTGCAATTTACTAAAGTTAGTAGGCCTATCTAAGCTAGTAGAGCTACTCACCAAAGTATGAGCTCCTCATCTGGCTCCACAGGAACAGTTCTGCTAAGACCTGTCTAAGAAAGTCCTTTCTTACTTCTACAATGGACAAAAATTCTCATCTGGCTGCAAAGCAGGAATAATGCGTTTCCTTTATTTAAAATGTTTTTAGTTACTACTGGGATGATATCACTATTGTGTTATTTCCCAGCATGAATTAGGAGGATTGGCTGGACAATTCATTAAGCAACTGTATATAGTTTTAATATAAATATACACATGGGTATTCAGACTAATTTTGACAATAATTATTTACCTTGGGATTTTCAAAGGGGTCTAAGGGAATCAGCAGTTGAAACGCTGAAGCTGAAGTTCAAACTTCCTTACACCTCTCTGTTATTATTTTTGCACCATATAAATATGGTACTGAAAGTTGTCAGAAAAGAAAAAATTTCTACTCCATGTCATACCATTTCTTATACCAGACTAAAAATCTATTTATTTCATTCCATAACTATTAAACATAAAATGAAGAAACACCATTGCAAGAAAAGGCTTCTACACTAGGTTCCATCTCTTTCAGAGGAGAACAGCATTTAACTTACTGAAGCACAGAGCTCTGCTTCTGAGCCCACATGCCTTTCCCTCTCAGCTGATCAATGTGCCAGCTTCAAAAGTTGGAGTGCCACCTTTACCCATGTTCTTTTGGTTAGGCATATTACTGGAAAGTAGAAGATGTTGGTTCAAACCCCCTCAGGCTGAGAGACATAGCATCTGCCTTTCCTATGTCCTAAACAAGTCCCTCGCTACTAGGCTATTAGACTAAAAGTGTCAGTGGTTCCTCCAGCATCAAATAGCTGCTCTGCCTGGGGTTTTTTTGTTGTTGTTGCGGGGTTTTTTTGGTGGGGGGGAAGGGAGTGGGTTGTGTGTGGTGAAGGCTAGAAAACTTACATGGAGTATGCATATAAGTAGTCAAACAGGACCAACGCAGAGTACCAGTGGCTAAAGCAAATGCTTTTCTTTTCTGGTTCAGAAAGATATGTCTAGTTGGCGGGGCAGGAGGGAGGAGTGGAATTTGAGCTAGGATCACATAAATTCCCAAAGTGTCTTCATTTTTCTTCCCATGTCTTAATTTAGATGCTAAAGTATCACTTAAAAACTACTGGGCAAAATAGGATTTAACCATGTGAATCTTCCCCCAATCAGGCTGGTCTGGCATGACTTACTCTTAGATAATCCAAATTGGCTGCTCTTGATAAACTTGTTCTCCTCGAGGTGCTTCAAAATAAATTCCTTAAGGGCCTGTTCCGTGACTTTTCCAGGTATCAGGGTCAGACTGACTGATCTTTAATTCTCTGGATTTTTCTTCTTCCTTTTTCTAAATATGGCACTATTTTTGCTCTTTTCCAATCATCTGAGACCTCGTCAGACCTCCACAAGTTCTCAAAGAGAATAGCCAATAGCTCTGAAATTACTTCAGCAAATTTCTTCAGTATCCAAATATGCATCCAGTATGGCTCTGCCTACTTGAAAGAATAGCTTTTCTAAGTAATCCCTAACCTGTTCTGTCATTACTCTCTGGTGTTTGACACTTCCCTATTTTTGCTGCCACTGCACTAAACATCTGGAAGGTGTCCCTATTTATAAAGATTGAAGAAAAAATTCACCATATGTAATTAGATTGCCTTCTGTGGTCTGTAAGGAATACAGGGGGTATGGTAAAGGGTATATGGTTTCTTTGGTTTGCCTCTTCCTCTTAATAAACGTGTAGAATCTCTTTTTATTGCCTTTTATGTTCTTGGCCAATTGCATCTCAAATATGACTTGGCCTTCCCAATATTTTCCCTTCACACCAATGCTATACCCATGGATGGATTTAGATTTTGGAAAGGTTGACTTTCACTTTGCCTTTTACTTTCACATTCTCAGCTAGTTCCTCTTTGCTTGCAAGCGGAAAGTTTGCACAGGGGGAAGTGCATCATCACATCATCACATATATACAACACACATTTTTTTCCAGGTAAAAAGAAACTAGAAGCTATACTAATCGACTATAGGCCTAGGGTGATAGTGCTCAGTTTAAGATTGATACAAAAGCAAATATAACTTTATTGCAATGAGTGAAAAACAGTCTGCAAGACTCTGAAATAAATGCTACATTACCAGGAGCAGCTAACTGACAGCAGAACTGCAAAAGAAAAGCTAGCTAACATCAAGACCATTAAAAATGAGAGAGGATTAGTAACACCTGTGAAATGAAGCATTTAGAATAAATCAGGTAGATTTTAATAAGTCATGAAGTCAATTGACTCCTTCACTGCCACCTAAATAAATATGCTGTTGTCAGGCAGTTGATTTTAAACTTTGAGTGGAGCATGAATCAAAGGTGGGGGCAATTGTACCAATGCAATGCCCCTGGATCCTCCCCTGACAATATCCTTATACTCTTCCCTACTAATAAGACCAAGTGTCCACTTTTAGTAGGATTCCTTTTTGAGTTTAACATCTTCAAAGAGATCACTGTTTAGCTATGCCTGTGTCCTATTGCACACTTCATTCTTCCCATATATCAGGGTATCTTTTTTCTGACCCATAATAATGTCTCATTAAAATACTACCAGATCTTCTTGTCTACTCTTCCCCTCAAATGCACCTCCCAGAGAAACCTACATGCAAGTTCTGTGAGTTTGCTAAAGTCCATTTTTCTGAAGTCCAGTATCTTTATTCTTCTCCTGTCCTTCCTTCCTCCCTTTAGGATGCTGAACACTGTTGATTCATGGTCACTGTTTCCCAAGTTGCCTTCCACTTTCACATTCTCACCTAGTTCCTCTTTGCTTGCATGCAGAAAGTTAAGCACAGCTTCTCCGCTAATGTTTCTTTCTGCCATCTGTATTAATATGTTATTCTCAACATGCTCCAAAAAATTGCTAGTTTGCTTGTGCCCTGATGTGTTTCCCTCCCCAAAAATTTCCCAGTAATTAAAATCTCCCATGATAACTAGGTCTTGCTATTTGGAAACTTCTATCAGTTGCTTTAAAAAGGTCCTGCATAGCTCTTCCTCCTGCTTTGAGGACCTATAGTAGATCCCAAATGTGACATTTCCTTTGTTGCTTTCCCCTCTGACCTTTACCAGAAGCTTTCAACAAGCCTACTCTTCCACTGTGTACTACGCTTTAGAATACGTGCACATCACCTTTAAATATAAGGCCTCTGGCAGATGTGCAGGTAAAGGCATCATGGGACCTGATGCCTGATCCCTACAATCATGCTTCCTGCCATGCCACACCTGCATGGCAGGAGAAATTATTGTGATATCCAGCATCTGATCCTACCACACCTTATTGCTAGAAGAGGAGGGGCCCAGGATCATGATCCTGGACTCCCTCTGCACTAGTAAGCAATCAGCTCCCAGAGCTGGGAGCCCCATTAGCTGATGGGGTCCAGCTACAGGCATGCACCATGTGTTCCTGTGTCTCAAAGTGAAGATCAGCTGAGGGCTCCCAGCCATGGGAGTGCATGTTGCACTCCCACATCTGGGAGTGTGGATCAGTTGATGCAGCTCCCAGCTTCAGGGGTGCATGGTGTGCCTCTGTGTCTGGGAACCCTAGCCTGGCCACATGTTGAATTAATGGTGTGAAAGGAATTTTTAAATTTGTGGATGTGTGTAATAACCTTGTGACTTATTCCATGTTTCATCACTAAATGATTAATTGATTGAATGTGTGGCCATGTAACTATTTAAGACATGATTGACTTATTAGATCTTAATTGTAACATGAGTTACGGTCAAAGTTCTACCTTCCCCATCGTACTGCCCTTCAGAACATGGGCACACTTCCTTTATATATAGGATAATAACTCCTCCTTTTTTCCCCCTGCCTTTCCATCCTGAATATCCTGAATAAGTTATATTCATCTGTGTCAGTCCTGCAGTTATATGAGCTGTCCCACCATATCACTGTAATCCCACTTGCAATGCAATTCCTTAATTATACTAGGTCCTCCAATTCATTCTGTTTCTTTCCCCTGATTCTCACATGGAGAATACATAAACACTTCAGGTACCAAACTGATTGTCATCTTTTGAAGCTAAGGCTTTAGCTTTTGTCACTGAAAATCTTTTTTGATTTTTTAATCTCATCAGAAACAAAGGGAAAACCACATTTGACAAAAGAGATCGCTTTACAGACCAGTTGTGTTTCTATGCATACATACTTTTAGGGATGAAGACACGTAGAGTGGCATGGAGTCTTTGAACTTCCATTTCAGGCAAATTGGCCCTCCTCTGGTTTACTTCCAACTGGTACATACACAGGACAATTCTTAATGTACTGCAGGGGGGAACAGAATCCCACATTCTTTGTAAGTGCCAGCAACTGCAGATACATGCCCTTGAGTTGTCTAATATGAATTATGACTTAAGCAGGATACATATGTACCTTAAGACTAACTAAACAAGATAGAGAATGCAATCTTTCATGAATTCAAGTTCATTTTCTCTGATGAAGTGAGCTCAAGTTCACAGAAGCTCATGCTCTCTATCTTTTTAGCCAATTTGGAAGCTGTACATCTACCATGCCTTATGCCTGACTTCAGACTAACACAGCTAACTACCTTTCTCTGCTCATAAATAGGACTTAACCATAGATGTAATCATTCTTTTCAAAGCTGGTTTGGTATTGCCAGTTTGCTGGAATGTAGGAAATAAAGAATCCATATAAAATGCCCTACCAAGACCTCAAAATTAGCTATCTCAGTGTCCTAAGGCTTAGATCTCTAGTCTGGTTACAAGACATATTACACCTATGTCTTTATTCAGAATCCCATAAATCTTATCCTCTTGTCACATATTATCCACTTCTTGCCTCTCTTTTGGTCATGATTGAGCCCTAATTGCTGCTGAGAAGTCCATGCTCCATTAGGCCATCGTTCCTGTTGTAAGAGAAACATCTGTTTCTTTATCATGAATCCATAGCACCCATCAGTGGTATTGTAGGTCACTGATTCACTCGTCATCCCCTTGAAATGGACAAAAATAATGTGTACTAAAGCTAAATAGATTACCCCACTCTGTATTTCTTTTGTTTAACTCAGTGATATCTACAGAATTAGGGGCTCTCGAGTGTAGTCAATTATCCCAACAAAAGCAGAAGGAAAGGAGATTAACAAAAATGAGCAGTTCCCCAACCTGTAATGAAGTGGCATCTCCCACATGGGATCCTTCTTGTTGCAGTGAGGACAGAGTAGACAGAAAAGAGTAGTCCCAGGGAAGACAGAGTGGAGTTTGAAGAAAGACAGACAGCACCGCAGTGGCATAATAATGAATGTTTATTTGGAGTACTAAGGGTGCGCAAAGCGGGCCATATTCAATTCAGATTCTGATTCGGCCCAAATTGGAAACAGTGATTGATTAAATTCCTTGATTCAGATCACTCTCCCTGATTCAATTTGGTTGAATCTGAAGATTTGATGCTGATTCGAAGAATCAGTGATTTAGACATAGACACAGCTTTAAATGTTTTTTCTACATACCCTGAGGTACCACCACAGCTTGTGAGCACTGCAATGGTGGGGTGCATGGAGTGTCCCACAGGAGTGTGGGGGGGGCCCTCCATGTGCTCGGTGCCAAACCCAGAAATGGACTGGAAGTACTTCCAATCCACTTTTGGGTCCACTGGGGAGCACACAGGGTGCCCTTCCCCTCCCCCTGCTGCATGCCCCCAGCTTGGCAATTGACTGCAGCGGGACCCAGAAGGCATCAACTGCCAAACTGGGGGGAAGTAGGAGGTCCCCCTGTGCGCTCCCCAGCAGACCTGGAATTGTACTGGAAGTGCTTCTGGTCCATTTCTGGGTCTGCTCCTGAGTGCACTGGGGAGCCCCCCATGCTTCTGTGGGATGCTCCATGTGCCCCGGCATCGCAGCACTTAGGAGTCACCAGCTACCTAGAGGTATGTAGAAAGAAAAAAACATTTAAAGCTGTCTCTATGTCTGAATCTCCAAATCTTTCTGAAACTCTACAAATTGATTCAGAGGGTTTCAGTTTGATTCGGAGACATTAAAGCATCTTTTGATTTGATTTGGATTCAGAGACTCAGCTACCAAATAGGACCAAGTCTCCACTGAATCAAATCAGGGCCCAAAGCTTTGCATAGCCTTACTGAGTATTATTTGGGATATTGCTGTACTATTTGGGATATAGGCACTCTGAGACATGTTTTAAAGAAGAAAACATCCCCTTCCCAGGAGCTGGCCAAAAAAGGAGCTCTCTAAGGTAAGGCTCTATGAATTTATGTGGAAGCTATGGAAAGAGAGTAGCTAGAATATCAAAGTCAGAAAGGCTTGCCCCTTGTGAAGCCATCCTGTTGCTGGCTTCAGAGGATCCATTAGGATAGGTAACTGAAGAAGGCTTTTCTTGGGGAGTACTGAGGCAGAACTTCTTCTGACAGGGACATTATCTGTGACACCACCAGTCATACCCCCACGCTTGATAGAGCTACACCAATTTAAGTCTATCGAATTAATGTTACCAAATGTGGGTAAACAAAAAGACAGTTCAGACACACATTTTTTCACAATTTTTCCCTATGGTCTTCTGAAGAGTTTAATGTGCCTTGGGAATCACGTACTTGACAACAATAGAGGAAACTAAAAGGTATTTGGTCAATTATCACAAGCATATTTTACCATGTGTGGAAAAAAGAACCAAACCACAACCTGTAGGATTTACCTAGATGCACAAACAATTCTCTATTTATAAAAGCTGTCCACATTGTTTCACAGTTACATCAACTTACAAATCCTTTAAAAGGCTGTCAAGAAACGGCTACACTCTCTAGAGGTAAGTTTAATTTTCTTTTAAGATGGGTAGATCACTTGGACTTGCACTGAAAAACAATATTTTGCAAAAATCTTTGATTTTCTGCAAAGAGGATTAATCAAGAGAATATCTGTCTGTCTTCCTGCCTGTTGTCTAACAACCCATACATATATGTATATATTGTTTGCTTCTGGATATGCAATAGCGAGAGAAAAAGAGAAAAAAAGATATATTTATGGTGCTAGAGAGACAATTACAGTTTGCTAGTACAGGGAAATATCTGTTTGTTTGTCTTTTTGCCTTGATTCCTCCCTCTCTTTTCCCCCCAATATTGAGTCTTTAATACAAATAGTATGAAAGCTGGTTAGTTACCCTGGGAAGAGATATTGCTTAAATTCTGTCCAGGTGGTTTTCAAATGACCACTTAATCTGAGAAAAAAAACATTTCTCTCTCCTTCTCTTTCTCTCTCCACCTACCCCAGCCTATTATTTTAAAATGTGACCATTCATCTTCTACCAATATATCCTCTGTCTTTCTTAAACAAGCATTATCTTTTGTGTTACTGCCTGTCTGTTTATGAACCTGTTGAATATGTGATCTTCAAAGGTAAAGATAGGACTATATTAAGTCCCTTCCATCATTTGTGTCTTTGAAAATTTAGCTCTTATACTTTTCTGCCTTTGAGTACTCAACCAGATTTTTTGTCTATTATTCAACCTATGCACTGTTAAAATGAAATACCATAAATTCTGCAGGGTATTAACTTCAGTGAATTCAGTATTGCTGAATGATGATGGATTGGCACAGTTACAGAGTAAATTACTTGTTAAAGCCAATAGATCAGTAGCAAGATAGAGGACAAAGATATATAGTACCTCATAGTTTGCATGTGTGCATGCACATGTACACGCGCACACGTACATTTCAACCAATGTCTCTTGTATTGGATGCAGAAGATAACATGATGGAACAAGTTGACTCTAGGCCTTAAAACATGTTGTTGAGCTACACAAGTTCCAAGAAACATATAACATGACACAACAATACTTAAATAACATCCAAAAATGTATCTGCTATCAGTTATTGCAAACTACTTCCTCTTACATGTAAGCAGAGAAACATACAGAAAACCCATGTATCATAATCAAATATACAAACACACATGTGAATCACACAAAGATACCATATCCTTGCAAATTTTCTTTTTCTGATCATGTGAAAGTCTACACACACACACACACACACACACACACACACACACACACACACACACACACACACACACAGAGTCATGAGTTCAGAAACCCCCTGAAGCATAGGCTTAACTTTAATCCTGTACATTTTTACATTGGAATCAGTTAGGCAAACCATACAAAGTTACATATGTGCTGAGGGGTACTGGTAGAATACAATGGGACCTTGAATCTGGTTGCAGATTGTAGATACTACTGCTATAAAAAGATAAGTGACTTCTTTTCTATGAGGAAGTAGGATAGAAAGCAATTAAACTAATTTCATTTCCTTACTGCTGTCCATCCACCAATCATACCAAGATAGTATCTTAACGATGACATGTTTGCATTATGTCCCTATGTTCATTATGTCCCCATTATGTTCACACAGGTGAAGTGTCCAGCAGAAATGACACAGTGGAATAACTCTGTGATAATGGAATTCATGCTTCTAGGAATCTCACATCGCACAGAACTGAAGCTCCTGTTTTTTCTCATCTTTCTGTCCATCTACATCTTCATCCTGTTTGGAAATATTTTAGTTATCCTTGCCACATTGTGTGACCCCATCCTGTGCACACCTATGTACTTTTTCCTCAGGAACCTGGCCTTCCTGGATATCTGCTATACCACAGTCACCATTCCCAAGATGCTGACCAACCTCCTTATGGAGAAGACAACCATTTCCTTTGTTGGTTGTTCCATTCAGATGTACTTCTTTCTTTTCTTGGGCACTGCAGCATGTTATACCTTGGCTGTCATGTCCTATGACCGCTATGTAGCGATCTGCAACCCTTTTCATTATACGGCTATCATGACCAAGAGGATCTGCATCCTGTTGGTCTCAGGGTGCTGGGTTACTGGCATGTCCGTGTCCCTGGGGCAAACAGTTTTAATATTCAGCATGCCCTTCTGCAACTCCAATGTTATCAATCACTTCTTCTGTGATGTGCTGCCAGTTATGAAACTCATTTGTGCAGAATCATACATGAATGAAGAGATGGAAGTGATTCTAATGAGTGTTTTAATCATTTTCATCCCTTTTACCCTCATTTTGGTTTCCTATAGTCACATAATTGCTGCCATCATTAGGATCCCATCGGTGTATGGAAGGTACAAGGCAGTCAACACGTGTTCCTCCCATCTTACATCTGTTTTCTTGTTCTATGGCAGTGCTATGTTTATGTATTTAAGACCTAAATCCAACTGGCAGCCAGACCTAGATAAACTGCTTTCTCTCCTCTACACAGTGGTCCCAGCCATGCTGAATCCCATTGTTTACAGTCTAAGCAACCAACAGGTAAAAAGGGCGCTAAGGAAAGTGTTAGGCAGGAACACAGTTTCTCAAAACACATGAACGAGTTTATCAGAAGTTTGTGGTGATTAAGGGCTTTTCTCTTGGTTAAACTGTTGTAATTCAGGAGTATTTCCATTTATTGTAATAGCCCTATATTTTCCCTCTGTCATTTACTGTATTTTAAATCAGAAGTAATTTCGCTGTTGTTAACATCAAAGGCTTTATGCACATTGAGAAATTAGTGCACAGTAAAGCAGGGTGTAATATTACTGTACCTTAATTTCACCATCTTTCTATTTCACTCAAATGTAAATCGAGAATAATCCCATTAAGTTCAGTTCAGTGATTGATGACAATCTCAGTTTCACCAGTATAAAAACAGGATAACCTAAATTACTCTGGATTTACTTCGGTATAATAAGGAAGAGAATCTGGCCCATTATCTTTTATATTTTGCACATCTAAAATAAGTTCACTTCTTACATGGAGCAAAGATGATGTGTCTGATCCTCTTGCACCTTATATTTGTGACATTGTCAACTTTACAGACAGACACAGAGTACTTTTGCTATAAATACTGTCACTGAAATCAGCATCAAGCTCAATAAGTTTGATTCTGGTCTTAACAATGCATAATAGAGAAAGCATGGTAATCATCTATACCTAAAGCACTTTAGGCAAGTCTAGCTCTTAAATGGATTTGAAAGTAGATGCAAAATATTGGTGTGCCTATTTTAAAGTCCATTTCCCCTGCCAGCATATTGTAAAGGGGTCTTATAGTGTAGATGAGAATCCTGCTTCATGTTATTCAGTGGAAATCAATAGGTGAAATAGTACTCTCACTTAGATTGGAGCAAAGCAAAAACATTTACACTAATACTGCGCAAAATCAAGATATGTGGTAGAAGAGATAAATTCATTGGCTTGACCGACAGAAGGTATTTAATCTAGTCAATATTTTGGAAAAAAATAAAAGAAGACTATAGGTCTGAGAAATGTAAGCTATAAGATTTGTGTGTAGTAATAAAAAATATCTTTTCAACCTTGTTTCTTTTTTCCAATCATTATTTTCAAATAACCAAATATTTTTGTGAATAGCTTCTTTGTGTACAGAAAAAATAAATAAGTAGTTTTCCAAAGAGCAAAATGGTTTCAAGAGGCAGGCTCTTAAGCCAAGCTGAAACGGTTGCTAGCATGTGTGCTTGCTTTATTTCAGCTGATAGATACCTCCATGTAGGTGGGCCAAGTCAGGATATTTTTTCTGCAGAGTTTCCCAACCATGACCAAATGAAACACTTGTGGAAAGCTGTTCAAATAGGAAATATTTCAGCCAGAGGACGTACATAGGAATCCTAGTATTCTTTGGCTGAAATATTTCAATATGTCTCAGCCACCTCCAAGGACAGCTAAGTGGAGCAGGCTGTAGCAATGTGAGGCTCTACAGCAGGGGGCAGCAAAATATGTCCCATGGGGTGAATTCAGCCTTCTGTGTAATGTCATACAGTCTGCAGGGCCCCCCTGTGAGGCCCCTATAAGCCCTGGCCCTCGCTGCTCCTCTGCGAGCTGGTGCCTTCATGCAGGAGGTGTGGCTTCAGTTGCTAAGTGCCCACCCCCAGTGTGGTCTGACCCACCCCAGCTGTGAACCAGGACCACTAGAGACAAGAAGACCCTGCCTGGCAGAGATTGTGCCTGGCTACCCTGTAGCTGTTTCCAGCCTCCCTCCCAGTGAGAGTGGGAATTCAGATATGGGCCCCACCGGGCCTGAGCCAGGAACTCCTGTTGGAGGAAAGGGGGTGTGAACATGGGAACCACATACTATGGGGCCAGGTTGGGCTGGCCCTGCATGCTATGGGAGCACAGGAGTTACACGCTAAGGGGCTGGGTGGGACTGGCCCCACGTGCTGCCACCACATACGGCTGGGGACATGAGCAGGAGCACTATTGGGCCGGGTGAGGCTGCTCCCACTCACTGCTGCTACATGCAGCCAGGGATCTGGGCGAGAGCTCCATATTATGGGGCCAGGTGGGGTTGGCCCCACACTGACACCACCTGCAGCTGAGGATTGGGGTAGAGCACGGGGAGCTGCACACTATAAGGCCAGGTGTTGCTGGCCCCACTCACTGCTACCACATGTGGCTCCAGTGACTTGCACGCTGAAGGGACTCTGAAGACCCCCCACACAGACACACTCCTACACACCCCAGCCCCACCCACTGTGTCCTCAACATACCCCCACACCCTCCCATAGGCCCCCCATACTCCCAGCCCCCATCTTACCCACACTCACACCCTCCCATGCACCTTCACCCCAACTACATACCCAACATCCTTCCACACCCACCTCTCACCCTCCCACACATGCCCCACCCATCATACCCACACCCCACCACACACACCCCCCCCCTACTCTCCAACCACACCCCCTCACATACACCCCCTTACCCTTCCACAATATATGAGTAAACTGAATTCTGCGCTATGATGCAATCACTTCTAGATATACTAAACAAACACACATATATCGGGACAACAATATTTAAAAAAATAATAAATTAAATTATAAAAGATGTTTGATTTTTTTTTTTTAGTTTTTTTTTTTTTTACCAGTTTCAAGATAGCAGCTCCCCCTTCCAAAAAAAGTACTTCTGGGGTGAGGGGAGTGTCTTCTTGTGGCAAAGATCAGAGGTTCGGGGTGGGACTTCTGATCCCAAAATGGTGACCAAGGGTGGGGTGGGGCACCTGTCAAGGGACGAGACTACCCTTGTGGCCCCCAATAGCTCACCAAAATCAGTTAAGCAGTGCTTCCAGTCAAAATAATTGCACTCCTCTTTTCTACAGGGAGAGGATAGGAAAGGTAAGCATGGATGAAAGAGAGGGGGAGAGGTGGCAGGGGCTCCCAAATACCCCTGAAATTGTTCTCTTCTCCTTGGAGAAGGTAGGAAGGCAGAAGGGATTGGGACATGAAGACCATACTCCCACATTAGTGGGAGTCCCAGGAGTCAGCAGAGCCTGGCAGAGGGGTGGGGGATTAAGCCCTGTTTTAGCCCCAACCCAGCTTCAGTGTGTTTCTCCTACACACACATAACAAAATTAAAATGGTAGCATTAAATGAGTATCTCAGTTAGAGGCACTATGTTGGCTTGTTTCAGCCATTGTTGGAATGATCAAAGGGCTTATTTGTATGGACAGCCCATTCTTTGAAAAAGTTCAAAGACATTTGAAATGATTTGTTATATCTCTCCACCCCCTCAGAGAGTTGGAAGTAGACATACAGTGAAATTTGCAAAGACAACCAAGAGACTGTAGGAATATACATTGCTTTGAAAAATCAGTGGGACTTGTGCTCCTCAATCACTTGAAGTCAGAACCATAAAGGTATCCACGTGCCCAAACTTGCAGGTAGCCATGTAGTGGTAATTTCAAAAGCATCCCCACAGGTCAAGTTCCTAACTCAAAAAAGCTCCAAAACCTAAGTTGAAAATCCAGCTAGTGATGGAAGATGCAGCTGGTTATGGGAGACAGTAGGTGCGCCTACATGAGATGTAAATATCTTTGCATCGATGCACGCACCCTTATTAGGGTGCACAAAATGAATAAACTCCAGAGCAGAATAGTACTTGTAAATAAAAGTACTAGCCTGCTCAGGAATTTTTTCGTACACATCAGCGCATGTGTATACACTCACTTGGCTGGCTGGGGCACAAAGGTGCTCCAGTACAGGAGCTGCCTGCTGACTAGCCCTTCATTGAAGCCCCCTCGTACCCCAGCCAGGCCCTCCGCAGTGCACTGAACCTGGTCAGAGCAGGCCTGGGCTGCTGCCGCCGAGGACTTCTCTGACTGGACTTAATGTGTTGCACACAAATAAGCTCTGAAGCAATATACCCTGGAGTTATTTGCTCCTGGGCACACATTAAAATGGTGCACCTGGGAAAGTTTATTCATGCATGTTAACTGCATGTGTGGACTGGCCCACTAGTGAGCACCAGCCACAGGCAAATCCCAAGAGAGGCCTGCAGAGGCTTCCTTTTCAGATTGTGTGGAATTTGTAGCTGAACTAAAAGTATCTGTACTAAGTTTACTGCTCAGCCTGAGTAACCTCAAGCATGCTGAGAGCCATGTCTTGTTTCCATGGCCTCAGCAGTGAGGTATTTAATATCCTCCTCCTCCTCACCCTCCTTCAGTGCACCCCACTGCCCAAGCTAAGGAACAGGCATATGTGCTTTACAGCAGCTGCCTTGGAAATAAAGATACCATCTTGGCCCTGGAGGGCCCTGGTGAGGACTGGACAGCTCAGGCTATGGAGGACTTCCAGTTTTTCCCTGGGGCCTCACGTGCTCCTACTATGGAGCAATTGATACCAAAGGAGCTGGGCCACCAGCCTCAATGTTCTGTTCCTCATAACTAGAATAGATAGTGCTGAAATAAAAATATTTTTTCCCTCACCCAGGCTCCAAAGTTGGACGTCACAGTGGATTGTCTATGTGCAAGCTTTCCCTGCCCTCTCTCTGCATCTAGCTGGACAGAAATTCTGGTTAGTGAAGTTTTCCAGTTATTTAAATGCCAGATAGTTTTTACTGTATTTGGTTTTCTTAATTCTATCTTGTACTCAGTTGACAATTTCCCTATGCCTCTAAATACATCATAAAACTCTTCTATGTTCTTGCTTTCTTGTCCCTCAGTAGCACCCATTCTCTTAAAACCTAGAGTTCTACACATTTGAAATCCAATAATTAGCACTAGCTTTCCTGGAACTGTTACAAATTGAACTTTTTCTATATTATTTCTGTCTATTATGCAGTGCACAAACACCCTTGGTTGTAATCACATTCCCATTATATGCTCTAAGTGTCACTTTCTTATTCTCATAGTATACAGGTTTCATTTTCATTTTTTGAGTAATGTATTTTGGTATTACATTGACCTGTGCCCCTATATCTAATTGAAAAGTTACCATTACTCCATTGGTGTCCAAGGTGATTGCCCAATCCTTGTATGGTGCATTCTGCTCCTTTCTACAAACTCTTGCAAAGTGATTGTATCTTTTGCAGTTGTTGCAACACTTCCCAAATACAGGGCATTGCATCAGTTTGTGGTAACCCTCACAAGCATCTGCAACTAACCATTGTGTCTTCAAGCCATTCTCTTTGGCCTCCCCTTGCCTGCTTCGTATTGTGGTCCGCCTTTCTGTATTGTTCGCATGTTGCCTTAGGTTTTTGCCCTCTTGTAATCCTGTCAAGGTCAGCTTCTTCTGTTTCTTCTCCAGCTTCTGCAGCCTGGCATTTGTTATCTCAGCTGCTTGTCACATTCTAACTGCCTTTTCCAAATTAAGCTCAGGGTCCTCTAGCAGTCATTTCCTGAGGTTTATATCCCTTGTACCCGATAGTATTTGATCTCTGATCATGGACTCTTTTAGTTCCCCAGAGTTGCATGTCTGGCTCAGCAATTTGAAGTCTTTGACAAACTCCCCTATTGTCTCATATACTTTCTGCCGTCTCGTGTGGAAACTGTATAGTTCAAAGGTTTAATTTTGTTTATGTATAAAATATTCCTCAAACTTTATTACTGTGCCATAGCTTTCTATTCTGCTTCTGATGGTTGTAAGCTATTATGAAGAGACAGAGCTTCTGGGCCTGGTATATTTAAAAAAAAAAGTTACCTCGAGTGGATCTGTTGGTTACAGATGACCAACTCACAGGATCATAATAAATTCTAATTTATTGTACAGGTTGTCAACTTACCAATAAAATCATAAATGCAAACTTTGAGTTATGAGTGGTACTGCTCTCCTTAGCGTGCACTCGCACATACACATGCACTCACTCATTCAAACCCATAACATTTAAACACATGTAACATGGTGTATAGTAGCTGCTAGTGATTGTGAGAGCACTGGTGTCAGTATATCTACCTATCTGAGGCCCTGGAGTCTGCTGTTGATGGTCAGCTTCCTTCAAGGCCATGTCTTCTCCAGAAGGGGGGCGCCTGCTTTTTCTTCTGTCTTAGTAAGTCAGGTGCTGGATCAGACAGCACCACTGAGGGTCACGCTTCAGTGCTTTTTATCCCTCTCTGGTAGACTTGTGTGATCTCCCTGCATCATCTTGGTTGCCCAAACTGGAGGTCACTGTCCCACATGGGTTTTGAGCAGTGCCTGACTGCTGTTAGACACAGGGGTCTCTTCTGCTGGTATGTGCAGTTTCAGGAGTCCGTTTGTGATTTTGATTAATGGTTTTACTAAGATTGCAGGAATAGTCAATAGAGTGGGTGCTCAGTTCCAGGAATCAATTCCTTGTCTTGATTAGCCTAAAATAGCTTGTAGATTTTTTTAATGGTAAGTTCCTTTGGCTAGGCTATTTCTAATTAACAGCCAGAGGCTTTTGGCTTGTCTACACTTATCTGATTCATACATACTCACTTTCACTTAGGGAGACCAGCCCCATATGGCAATAAAATGCCAGTGATTACAATTCTAATGCATTCTTACAATAATAGTTCTAGTATTAGCATTAATAATAGTTCTAGTATTAGTATACAAGGTATGACTTTAAAGAAAAATACATTTGTTAAAAGGTATAAAATATAAAATACTGAATACCAATACTGAATTAAATATAAAAATGCACTGTGAGAAATATATAAAAATGGAATGTGAGGATCAAAGGCTACTGGGGACAGTGAGTGAGTTAGGTTAACACCAAGATATATTTAGTCATTGAAATGGATATTTTGGTTCTTTTGTTTTCTTAGTGAAACTTGTCAGTGCGGGCTGTTACTGGGTTCAGATGCTTGGGGACTCAAGAATGAGATAGATGATTGATTTTAAGGCGTTTTATTGGCTAAAAATACTTACAGACGCCCAGCCAGAAAGGTGCCGGCCGAGCAGAGGAGCAGCAGCTTAAGCGAGGAGGGGCGGATGCACTAGCGGCGGGTCGGGCTGCGCTACTTTACAGACAGCCGTGCTGCAGATTGCCGAGCCGTGGGTTTTGCTGCTGTCTTTCAGAGTTGACGAGGAGTGATGTGACTCAGGCAGGTGGCAGTTGGTGGTTGCTCGGGGTGGGAGGTCATTGGCGGGTTCACGAATTGCGGGTTTACAGGTTGCGCGGACACGCGGGGTGATCAAGCTTGCGTCCGACCAGCGGCAAGGTCCCGGAGTTACTCTCCGCCTTCAGGGTGGGAGCTTTCTTTTATACTAGGGATTAATGCGAGGAGTTCTTTCGTGCTTGCAAGAAAAGCTTTCGCGGGCTTTTTCACTGGTCGGGTGTTGATTGGTGATCACGGGTCTTGGCTTCCGCAGTGAAGCGTTGCCATTTATGTTCTATTTTTAGTAAGGCCATGTTATATTGGTCTTGTACTTTACCTGCCATAATGGCACACCACTTTACAGTGCTCACTAATTTTGAGAAAACTGAGCTTAATTGATATATAGATGTTCAAGGTTTTTCCTACAGAAGTCACTTTGGTTTCTGGCTTGCTCTGAGCCTTGCCACACCCATGCAATGGGTGTGCTAGGTCTCTGCCAGTACTCAGAAGGAAAAAGAAATGCACAAAATGGGGGTGGGGTGCTGGCAAAAAGGGGGTTCTTGTTACAAATCTTCCTTCTCTGTAGCTCTACTGGATGTCATATATATGAGGAACCTCTGCCACAATTTCTTCCAGTTTTTTGCTGCATTACTAGACAGTTTTAACTCCTGGAATTCTGAAATGCTTCATTTTTCTATATTACTTTCCACCCCACTTCTGGTACCATCTGTTGCCGTGAAAAGACCAAGGAGTTAAACTTATAAAACAATAAAGCTGGTCTATTCAGAGAGCCTTCTTAGCCTGCTCACCTGCTGTTCCCTCCTCCCATTCCTAGGTAAATGTAACAACTGATAGATAACACTTTTAAAGGTATCCACAAAGGGAGCAACATGCAGGGCTGCCTTTTAAAGAGTGTCCCTGGTCCCCAGGCAACTGTAGCCAGAGCCTTCAGTTCCTCCTGGCTGCTGCAAGGGCCAGAGTAGAGTTGAAAGAGCCCTGGAGCATGATACTGCCATAAGGAGCAAATCTGCTCCTGAATGTCTGCACATGCAGACACCTGCCCAGAACTGGTTTACTGTGCAGTAAACCCACATAGCATTAATTGCACATATAGACATGCCCACTGTCACCCAAACTGCTTTCCATCTTCTCTTTCTCAACCAACTCCTCCCTATTTGGGAGAAGCAAATCAAGAAGTACTTCCCCCTTCATTGGCCTCTTTACCACATGAATAAAAAAACAGTTATAATATTAAACATTATTTAATATTTAAAATATGAATGCAAAATATAATAAAGCATTGTAAAATATCAATGTAAAATATAATTGCACAATTAACAAGTAGAAAGAATAGTATTAACTGGAAAATGAATGTAACAGTACTTATCAGGTGCATCAACACGTTGCCCTATGCAGTATGTCACCAAACACCATGCTACGGCAGTGTAGCAATCACGTGTCTAAATGTGATTGCCAGCTACATTGCTGTAGTGGCACACTCCTTGGGTGTAGCACACCATTACAGTTACATAGTGATGAAATCTAAGCATGTTCTATGCACACAGAGCATTAACCACCTATACTGCACTGTGCTTTAGTACTTCCAAAAGGAATCACTAAAGTTTGGCAATGTTTAAATGAGTCCATTAAGTCAGGTTACTTGGATATGCATATTATATGCCTCCTGATCTCATTGTAGATAAATAGATCCATTCATAAACTGAGACCACTTTCATTGTTTCCAAAAGAAACATGGGTTGATCTAGCAAAAAAAGGCTAATTTGTATCTGCAATCTGCCCATAACAAGATAGTCTCATAAGAATGTCACTTTCTGAAATTGGGGATACCAATCCACAGCTATCTTCTTTGATAAAGTGCAAGCTTTTTTTTAAAAGAAAAACTTTAATGATATGTTTTACTGACATATGTATTACATGATTTAAAGGCAACCCTTCTGCCATGACCTGGAAAAGGGGTTTGACACCAACCACAGTTTAAAAAAAAATCAGTTGACAGTACAAAGTGTGCAGACTATTAGTAGAGAACAGTTATCTTGGGTCGACAACCATGCTTGCTTGACTGCAAAAAAATGGTTTCACATTGTGCTGTCCTGCCCCTAGGGGTCAGCTACTCTCCCCCATACCCTGAGGCCCCCGACCACACCCATCAGCCTTTCCTCTACCGCCTTCCCTCCACTCCCCAAACAGACTACTATCTGCCTACCTGTGACCCATCAGTATTACAGGCAGTTAACCAGACATAGCAACAGCAGCAATACATGGCTGGGGAAGGAAGTGATTGCTAACTCCAAAGAGCTGCAAAGCCTCAAGCGGATACTATGTGGAGTGCTCCTGGCAGATAACATTGGCATCACTCTGATCATCTTCAGTCTCATTCCAAGGATAAGAATTTAATCAGACTTCTGGTAGTTTAGGATTTTTTTAAATGGATAACTCAATTTATTAAAATGTATGGGCAGACAAGTGTAGCTTTTTTTGAACAGTCTTGCCATAAATATATGGGCAATTGGCAACCCAATCTGAGATCCACTGGTTTTGTATCTACAAATATATGCATTCCAAGCAGTTTGCAATAACAATATCATGGCAACTGTTACCAGGTACTTAAAACTTCTCCAAGAACTTGGATTACCCTCATTACCAATCTGGATTCAAATTAAGAGGAAGCAGGAGTTTAATTCTTATCTGATCAAACTGAATACCTTATGAACATACCATGAAGGCCCAGCACAGGTGCCTGAGAACCTTTTTTTTTCAAAAATGTATTGGCAAACAGAAGGCAACTAGGAACAAATGACATTTCACTTTATGTAGCCAAACTCAGCCCTGGGAGTCTCTATGCTTCTCTCGGGGTGCGGCCCCTTTAAGGTTGCCCCCTCTTCAGGGCTCAAAGGCCTTGCTGGGGCTTCAACCATCCCATGCTTGGCCCCCTTTTCTCTGGACAAGCTCTCAGCCCTGGTCCACTTCCTCAGACCCCAGCTCCCAGGTCTTGACCTTTGTGTCCCAGCGCAGAACAGGTCCTTTTCTTCAGAGCACCCTGTCATGTAGTCTCTAAACCACTCCAACCTGCCAGCTGCTACCCAAACTCCAGTCAAATGCAAACACAAAATGTCAGCCTAAGCAGTTTTAATTCAAATATAAACTGATCCAAGTCTTTATTCCTCAAACCTTGACAACTAAGCAGGCTCATTGCTCGTCCTCCGTATCTGTCCACTAGGTTCCTCACCTGGGCCAGCCTGCCTCAAAATGCAGTCAGTTTCACTCACAGTTCCTTACCCTGGGGTAGCCAGGGTCAGATCACCCCTTCCATGTCCAGACACTGGGTTTATGTGCCCAGCCCCATTCCAATCATCTCATCTGGTCCTCTGCTTTCAGGGACAACGAGCTGCCATTTCTCTCCTAAGCCATGTGGACCTCTGTAGCCAGTTCCTCAATTTACATGGTTGGGTCACACCTGCTGCCCCTTGCCATCAGACTTCCTATCACCACCCCCAGCTACACTTCCACTTTCTAATAAGAAGGGTTGGAATTCCCTGTTACACATACAACATAATAGGATTTTATATAGTGCTCCCCTGTCCTCATAAGTCCCATATGTACCCCCATGCCCTGATGCTTACTTATGAAGCAAAACAATTTGGATCATTCTATAGCTTTTCAGTGCCTACATTTTTACTATATCCTTCTAGGCATATATGGACTTAGGTATCAACCCTGTTGTATGCCCCCCTCCCCAAGTGTAGTGCAAAACAAGATGACTACAAACATTGCTGTAGGTAAAAGTGCTATCATGTAGCTTAGCCCAGTGTTTATTGCAGGCATAATGTACTCTGGTGTTGTACGTTGGAAGTTTCCAAGAAGAGATTGGTTAAGTATTGGTCAGGGATGATTTAGGAGTAGCATTCCTTCAGGGGCTGGACTAGATGACCCTTGAAATTCCTTACAATCCAATGATTCTATGATTCTTTCCTTAAAAGTTGGCATCTCAGTGGGCCAATACACGTGTCCCTCTAAATGTTCATTGGTGTAACTCCATAAGTTTGTATATTTTAAATGAGAAGCTATACCTTGAAGAATGTCTGTGCTGACAAAAATCACCTGAGCCATTTGCAAAAAGTCTCATTTTCTTTATTCAACAAAACCATGTTTTTCTCATTGTTCTCCAGAAGGCACCCTTTACCTCCTTGTTTCTCAGACTATATATGATGGGATTCAGCATGGGCGTGAAAAATGTGTAAAACAGTGAGAGAAACTTGTCTGTGTCTGTTGAGTAAGATGAATTGGGTTTCAAGTATGTCACACAGGCAGAGCCAAAGAACAGTGTCACTACTATGAGGTGTGAAGAGCATGTAGAAAAAGCTTTCCTCCTGCCCTCCCCTTCAGGCATTCTCATTATGGTGGAGATGATGTGGATGTAAGACATGAGGATTAGCATGAAAGGGATGGTCACAAAAACCGTAGCCACCATGAAAACAGCAGTTTCAATGATGGAAGTATCCCCACAGGCCAGCTTCAGCAGTGGAGGGATGTCACAGAAGAAATGGTTAATCTTGTTGGATCCACAGAATGGTAAAGTGAAGACCATACTTGTGAGACCAAAGGACATAAATACCCCGCTGAGCCAGGATCCTGCAGCCAGCCCCATACACACCTTCCTGTTCATAAGGACTGGATAATGCAGGGGCTTGCAGATAGCAACATAGCGATCATAGGCCATTGAGGCCAGGAGAAAACACTCTGAGCCTCCAAGAAAAAAAGAAAAGTAAGTTTGTGTAGCACACCCAAAGAAAGAGATAGTTCTATGATTCCAGAGGAGGTTGGCCAGCAATTTAGGGATGTTCACTGAAGTATAGCAGATCTCCAGGAAGGAGAGATTCCTGAGGAAGAAATACATGGGGGTCTGCAGAGCAGCATCCATCAGGGTGAGGAAAATGATGATAAGGTTTCCAGCCAGGGTGACCAAGTAGGTTGATAAAAACATAGAGAATAAGAAGAGTTGCAGACTGAGGAGGTTAGAAAATCCAAGGAGAATAAACTCATTTACTGCTGAATGGTTTCCGTTCTTCATTTTTTCCTTCTCTTATTTTTTGAAGAGGGAAAAAGGAAAAGGCAAATATTTCATAAATACTGAAATAGACTCAGGTTCAGATTGTTAAAACTTCTAAATTTCATTCCATGTAGATTCTTTGTTTTGGTGAATCAATAAGAAATAAAATTAGAAGTTTTAATTTCATTTTAAAATTGCTCATTTCCTCCTTCCATCCCCCTTAATAAATACTATTTTTTTCAAATGGGAAAATTATTTAATATTATTTTCAGCGATAGAAAAGCTGAAGGGAATAAAATGAAACTTTGAAATAAGATAGGGCAGCTATTCAAAGCACATATCAGCAAGCACAAACTAAAGAAAATCTCTGGCAAACTGTAATTATCTGAAAAAGAAACATTAGAAGCCTAGCATATGAATAATTAAGGTTAATAGTTATTATGTTTAGGTCCAGAAACGTATGGGTAGTTCATCCGGATAAACCCATCTCTCCTATAGACTTGTGCCATGCATTAGGCATAGACTTATACTTTCTTTCCTTGCTTGCTCTTGCAAACTCTTAAGAACTTCAGCATAAATTAAAACTCATATGTGACTCATTCCTACAGAAAATCTTCATAAGCCTATATATGTCTTTTTAGTTGTCAAAATACCTATAAACATCTGCTTGAAACATAGGACAATGTTTGCATGTCTATAGAGTGCAATATTTATTCCTACAATGGACATACCTACAGGATCAGAGTTGACAGTGAAATCACACCTACCCTGTAGTCAAGTAACGCAAAATTAGTTACGGGCTGCACTTTGATAATCCACTAGTGTTATAGAGCTCTGCCACTTGTGTTCTTTTATGTCCTGTAAAGTTCCTGGAGATATTTTAGGTGAGGAACAACAGCAACAAAAATAGGAACATGGTTATTAACATTTTTATCTTCACATTTATTAATTTATCTATGCAATATTTAGTCTGGCAAGCTAATGAGAGACACAGACAGAAAACAGGTTATACACAAGAGATAGTTTCATAGTTTGTAGGGTTGGAAGGGACCTTGACAGGTCATCAAGTCCGACCCCCTGCCATGGCAGGAAAGAGCACTGGGGTCAAACGACCCCAGCAAGGTGTTCATCTAAAATACATATTGACCCAAAATGTTAAAGATATGGGGAAAAAAATCCAATGGTGGAAAAATATGAAGATTTCTCTGTTTGCAAATCAATCAGTGATAACAATAATCATTTTGTCTTAATTTATTTTTTATTTCCTTATATTTTGTTTTCTCTCCCATTTAAAATCTTTGTTTTATCCAATTGCAAAAATTAAAGGTGTATATATTAAGAAAAAGAGACACTGGAAGAGAAAGTCACTGTCTGTCCCTTCTCAACCCCTTCTCCCCCCCTACACACCTACCCATTCCTGTAGAGAGCAGAGCACACAATTAAGAACAAAGTTTGCATTTTCCCTCAAAACTACTCTTAATTTTTTTTTTCTTCCCTGCCCTACCTCCCAACCCTTCAATAGGAAAAAAATTAACTGGCTAAGCAAAAGCTAGGTTTAGCCTTATTTTCAGTAAAGCTTACAGTTTTTCTGCTGAACTAAAGCAGATTAGCACCTAACTCCCATTGACAATCCTCCTAAGCACCTATAATACATTTTAAGCTCCTCAGTTCCTAAAAGAATGGATGATTCAATGCCTAAAACTGTTTCAGAGATGACCTATTCATTTTTTTTTTAGAGCAGAAATCTGTTCTCATTTCCCATATATGCTAAGTTGTACAGATAGATGCAAAAAAAAAGTAATTTCTATTTCAGGGAGCCAATTCAAAGAGTTATTCAAGCCTGCTAGCCCATTAAATCAAAAGTGTTACAGCACATTAGTTCTGCAAACAACATGTAAGGGAATGGTGTTGTCAGCAACATGTCTGACCACATTGAAATCTTCAGCTTCAGTGATGAGCTATACATTTACAGTTGGGATAACTAGGGATAATTCTCAACACACATTCAGAACAAGATTTGATTTCATGCATTCAAAGTCATAGGAAAGCAGTGAAACTGCTCTGCCAGTGCCCATCACCACTACTTACGTTTCTGAAGAACTTCACATCTCCAGGACTTAGACCTTCCAGGTACATCTGGTCAGAAAATTTATGAGGAATAGAAATTCAGCTGAAGTCCATTTTATTTCATTCTCAAAGCCAAAGCGCTATCGACAGCTATGCTGAAGCTGATAAAGGTGTCAGTGGGACTGGTGTCTTTGTATTGAAGACTGACTATTTCTGATGAGAAAGAGACAGAATCAATGAGAGAAGTTATACCTATGCTGCAGTCACTTCTGATGTTGCAGCTTCTGTAGATAAACCTGAAGTTTAACTAGTACCCTAAGTTTAACTAGTAAAGATACAGAACAGTCTAGCACCAGCAACCAGAGACTAGAGTGTGCTAACAACCTTCTTAGCACCATGCTCTAATAGCTACGGTGCTAGAAATATCCCAGTTTACTCCACAGCTGCTGTCTATGGATATGGACATGACATTTACAGGTCTTTCAAAAGAGGAGCGTGTCAAAAGGGCAGCTACCTGTTATGTTCTAATTCTTATCTGTGGACAAGTTGGGAATAATACAAATGATACAAATATAGCAAAACTTCTTCAACTTTTAATATTGGATGAAGCACCTGGAGAGAATCTGATTAAAAAAAAACTTACTCAGCAGCTCTCCTACCTATGCAGTTGATCCAATAAAGTATTTTGCAGAAAATAGCCTTACCTCTCAACATTGCACTGGCCATCACATCTAGAACACCACTCCAGCCTTACTACTATAAAACATGAGTGTTTGAAGGATAAGATACTTCAACATTAACAGCATTAAGAGTGGGAAGAGGAAGATTAATGGGAAGTGAACAGAATGGCAGGTTTTCTGATCTCATTCCATCCCCCAATCTTGAACATTATCACATGCTGTGGAAGAAGCATAAGATGATCTGAAAGGAGAGCAGTATTTTTTTTTTTAAATCAGTCTTGTCCCCTGTGGGAGAACATCTCTGGAGCACTTCATAGTTTGACTGGTTCTTGACCAAATAAATGGCTCCATGTTGATTCTGTTTTAGTAAAGAATGGAAGTGATTGTGTAGGAAGTAGGAAGCTATTAAGAAAGTGTTTTCATTTCTTACTAATTGTTACTGATCACATGTCAGACCCCTCAACAGAGTTGAATGAGAAAAAGCTAAATAACAACTCAGAAATAGGGTGAGCAAAATCTAAAGGTGAATTTTATCACAATTTTCCCTTGAATTCTTTGACTGCACAGTGCATAACCTCAAACTGCTGAAAACCAAATCATTTTCAGCGTGAATCAGGATATGATCTGACAAACTATTACTCAATTTTTTCTATCCACAATAGTGGAAATAAGAATCTGCATGTGTCTGATACAACCAATGCTTTCTAAAGGGCACAGAAAAGTTAACTTTATATATAAATATTTACAAAATAGTCTCCATGTAGGACCTGGATGCTTGCTTGAGGGTTAGACTTCATTTCAGGTAAAAGGAAGCTTTATCTGATGAAGGAAAATGACTAATGCAGTAGAGTTTGAAGGATAAGACTTTCCAAAGTGTTTCATGAATTTTGGGTCTTAAAACCCCGGTTATTGAAATGTTTTAATAAAGCATAAGAAATGCCATATACTGGGATCAGAACATAGATCTGTCTTGCCCTATGTTACAGTGGTTGAGAGTGGAAGCTGAAAGGCAGAGTGAACAGGGTATGATTCAGGTTTTTCCCCTGTTCCTCTCCCACTTCCAGCATTTAAGCTGTATAAAATTCTAATTCAGAGTCTGTATCTCTAATCCCATTTTCAGAAGCTACTGATGCAACTTTACTCCAAGAATTTGTCCAAACCCTTTTTGCAACTGGTTAAAATATCAAATTCCACAATATCTTGTGGCTGTGAATTCCACATTTGAATTGCATGTGCTATGAAAAAGAAGTGCCTTTTGTTAGTTTTAAACTTGCTACCTACTAGTTTTGCTTTATGACCTTCTAGTATTGTGAGAAATAGTAAATAATAAATCTCTATTAACTTTCTCCTCACCATTTAGTGTTTTGTAAACTCTTATCATGTCTCCCCTCAAGCTTCTCTTTTCTAAACAGAATAGGCCTAGCTACTTTAGTCTCACCTCATATGGAAGCTCCATCCATATAAGTATTCATCCTTGTTGAGCTTCTGTGTACATTCTCTAGTTCTTCTATAGCCTTTTGCATGTGTGGGGACCAAGACTGGGCACAGCATTTAAGGCATGGATGCACCATGGACGTATGGAGGGGCATAAGGATACTTTCTGTTTTGTTTACAATTGCCTTCTTGATAATCCCTAATTATCCCTAATTATTTTGTTTGCCTTTTTTATGGCTGATGGGCACTGAGCTAATGTTTTTAGTGAACTGTCCATAGTGTACTCCCGGATCTCTTTCCTGTGTGGTTAACAGCTAATGTAGAGCCCATCGTAATGTAGGTATCATTTGGGTTATTCTTTCCCATATGTGCATCAGTTTACACATATCCACACTGAATTCCATCTGTCCTTTAGTTGCCCATTTGCACAATAATGTCAATCTGCCTCACTCTTTACCACTTTGAGTAAGTTTGTGTCATAAATAACTTTGGCTACCTCACTACTCATCCCCCTTTCCAGAAGATTTATGAGTATGTTAAACAGCACCAGTCCCAAAACAGATACCTGGGGTCTCTGCTGTTCACTTTATTCCATCCCCAAAACTGATCACTTATATTCACTCTTTGTTTTCTATCCTTGAACCAATTTCAAATACACAAGTGGATCTTTCTTGTAATCCCATGATTACATAGCATCATTAGAAGCCTTTGATGGGGGACTTTGTTAAAGACTTTTTGGAAATCAAGATATACTATGTCAACTGCTTGGCAGTTGGGAGCAGAGCAGGGCGACTCTAAGACTCCAGAGGGGTTCATGTGTGGTCTCGGTCACACGTGAGCCCTTGCAGAGCAGAGCAGATTGCAGAGCAGAGCAGAGCAGAGAGCGCTGGATCTCTAATTGTCAGCTCCTCCTCTTGTGCCATTTGGAGATCTGGGGGGGAGCCTCCCAGATTGCTGATAGCTGACCCGGCTGGGAGCCATGCTCCCGAGCCACGCGCGAACAGAGCGCACAAACAGGGAGCCGGCTAGAGGGCAGGAGGGGACGAGGAGCACCCTCGGAGGAAGCTCCGGGGAGTGTTTTTTCTGCTTGGCCAGGCGGGTTGCTGGGCTAGAGCCCCGCATTCCCCCCTCCCCTACTCAGGAGTTTTCAGTGACCAGGCTGCTGACAGGCACTTCCCGGTAGCCGGGACTGCTGATTGTCAGCTGAAGCACCGCGGGAGTTTTCAAACCCTAATCAACTGTAATTAACAAGCTAGGGCAGAGTCACAGCTTGGCAGTTGGGAGCAGAGCAGGGCGACTCTAAGACTCCAGAGGGGTTCATGTGTGGTCTCGGTCACACGTGAGCCCTTGCAGAGCAGAGCAGAGAG
>JAGPOW010000224.1:260829-274605 GCA_030014935.1 Caiman crocodilus
AAGGCTTTCAATTGGAAGAACCTGGAATCTTTTTTTAAGTAAAGATCCACCAGAGTTTCACATTTTAATGCTGGTGAGGGGGGAGGCAGGGTAGGGAGAGGAGAGTTCTCGGCTTTGCATTGAATCACCATGGTGTCCAACAGTAATAGAGCCCCAGCTAGTGAGTCTCAGGTGTCTTACAAGAAATTGCTGTGGAACCAGAGTTTATCTGTCAGAAAGGCATCCATCCATCCTTAATTTGAAGAGTCACCGTGATAAAAAATACATCACCTTCATTTTGAAGCATAATGCTACTGGACCTCATAGCTGCCTACAATACAGTATGACACACTGACCTGCTTCTAAAGCTGTCAAAAGTACTTCCAAGCTGGGTTGTTACAGTCATTGTAACAATTCTTTGTAATATATGATTAAGAGTCCACCTTGGGCATGAGTTCAAGGAGGAGACAGGCCAGTGGACTTCCACAGGGCTTAGTGCTGGCCCCAGCTCTGTTCAATTTATACATAAATGATCTACCAACAATCACATCCCACAAGTTCATCTAGACTGATGACATCTGCTGTGCCATTCAAGATCCATCTTTCCATACGCTGGACCAAAACCTGAATAAAGATGTGATAAAGCTGGCAGACTACTGCACCACATGCCGAGTCCTGTATCCAGTGTATTGCACCTCCACAATGCCAGCACCAGAACAGATCTTCACATCTGTGTGGGTAGCCAGAGACTAAAGCATGATCCATGCATAACATGTTTGGAAGTGTCTTTAGACAAAACCCTGATCTTGCAGAAACATTTCAAGAAAACAGCAGCAAATGTCAAATCCCAAAATAACATGCTAGCCATGTTTGCTGGATCAACCTGGGGATCTGTAGCCACAACGCGCTGGACCTCAGCTCTTGCCCTATCGTGTGTAGTAGCAGAGGGCTGAGCACCTGTTTGGCAAAGATCATCACACACACATCTTTTTGACACCCAGCTGAACACAACCCTGTCTATCGTAACTAGAATGCTCCATTCAACTCCCCTCCCCTGGCTTCCTGTCCTTGCAGATGTCACTCCCCCGCACATCCATCCACTGATGTTCACTCAAAAAACTGGTCAAAACCATTTGTGCTGGATCTCACCTGCCACTTTACAATGACCTGTTTAATCCACCCAAAGCCCTCCTTTCCTCATGACACCCTTTATGGCGCAGCCTCCTGGATCAAAATCTGTCTGAAGATATCCTTTGGACCAAGGAATGGGAAACATGGGAAGTCACAAATAAGTTCCTTGTGACAAACCCCACTCATCAACTTGCTGCCTTTGAATTAACATGGTTAGAGTGGTCTCTGCTAAACAGGTTCAGGACAGGCCAAGGCCCCTGTGCAGCTGACCTCCACCACTGGGGCCTAAGTGCTAACACATTGTGCTCTTGTGTAGAGATGCTAACAATGTCACACATTATTGACAAATGTCCCCCCTACAAACTAAGACGTGGATTAATAACTTCGAATTCAGTTAACAAAGAGGCTATCATTTGGCTCAATGGATTTGCTTTTGCTAAATAATAATTTTAAAGTGAATGATGTAATTATTTAGTATAGAATCATTTATCTAATCAGCTAATAGATTATTACTTGCACTGAAAAATGTAGGTCAAATGAAAAGGAATCTTAGTCACAATGTCATGTTTGAAAATTTCTACTTCTGGCCCTTAGACCTTCCTATGAATTTGCTCGCTAAATGAAAATGTTTATTTCCTCCCATGTCTTTATTCAAGCTTCACTTGAAAAAGAAAAACAGATATGGCTGATTCAGTCTCTTGTTAGCATGTTTTATAGCTAGAGTTTGGCTAGTTTCATAGCTAGTGCTTGGCTAGTTTTTTCCTCTTGAATCAGAAATGCTGATCCATTGAAAAGCAACCATTTTGGAGGTTGATATCTACTTTTCTGGAAGACTTCATAATATTCAGATGATATTTTGGCCAGGCAGATGGAAGGAGACGAGTAAATTTGCTCTTAGCATCACTAGGAAGAATACTGATATGAGGAATGGAGAATTTAATGCATCTTTTTTTCTGGATCAAAGCAAGTACTTGTAACTGGATTTAACATTTTATAGGGACGTGCTTTTGTCACCAGTTAAACAGCAATTCTGGGATGGTTCTCTTTTTTATGGCTAGTCATCCAAAAGAAAGTAAACCAAACAGAATCTTTCTTTTGATCTGCATAAGGACTTGAAACAAATTCTGAAACCACCAAATTCCTTCTGAACTTCAACGTTTATAGCCCTACCATATCTGCAACATCACTCCAGATTTCCTACATGTTCTGTAAATGAATGAGCACTAGGATTGGTCACAGTATTCCAGTTAAATGGTTCATATATTGACACTGCTGTGAGTGTCAAGAGAATGGAGTTATTCACAATTTTCCCTTGAGTGAGAACAGAAAATATGGGACATTGCAAGTAATGATACATTTTCTATTTCAGACAAAATAAGAATCCAACATTTTCCACTCCCATTTTATCCCAAGCTCAGAATGTTTCAATATCAGAATCCTTTTAAAGACCTTATATGAGGGAACAGTTTCCTACCAATTGATTTTTTGAAGGCACTTTTAATCTCCTTGTTCCGTAGGCTGTAAATAATGGGATTACAGACGGGTGTCATCACTGTATACACTAGGGCCAAGAACCGGTCATTGCCCTGAGTATGGGCTGAACTAGGTTGCAAATAAACAACTGTTCCTGTTCCATAGAAAAGAGAAACCACAATGAGGTGCGAGGAGCAGGTAGAGAAGGCTTTGTGTCTGCCTTCAGCTGAGGGCATCTTGAGAACAGAGGAGATAATAAGGACATAGGACAAGAGGATAAGCAGGAATGGGATGATCCCAATAGGCACAGCAAGGGCGGTAACAACAACTTCATTCGTGTAGGTATCTGCAGAAGGCAACTGCATCACAAGGACAATGTCACAGAAGAAATGGCTGATATTGTTTGCCCCACAAAAGGGCTTTGTGAATATTGAGTAAAATTGCCAAATAGCCAGTAAAGTGCCAAAACTCCATGAAAAGGCAGACATCTGAGCACAGATTCTACGACTCATAATAAGGGTGTATTGCAAGGGCTTGCATATGGCAACATATCGATCGTATGCCATAACAGAGAGGAGGAAACATTCTGCAGTAGCCAAGATATTGAAGAAAAACATCTGAAAC
Organism: Caiman crocodilus; assembly: GCA_030014935.1. Classification (NCBI taxonomy): domain Eukaryota; kingdom Metazoa; phylum Chordata; order Crocodylia; family Alligatoridae; genus Caiman; species Caiman crocodilus. Next base: position 264,037 of record JAGPOW010000224.1, read on the forward strand.
CCACAGCCTGTTAAAGTGATTGTTGGGGTCCCTGACAGTAGATCCACCAGCATCTTGGGGAGGATTACAGATGTATAGCAGACCTCCAGAAAGGATAAATTCCCAAGAAAGAAATACATGGGGGTGTGAAGGGCAGGGTCTCTTAGAGTAAGGAATACTATTAGCATGTTCCCCGTGAGGGCTGCCACATAGGAGATCGACACCAGAACAAAGAGCAGGGTCTGCATTTCTTGGAAATCTGAAAATCCCAGCAACACTAGCTCCTTCACACAAGTCTGGTTAGTTGTACCCATCCCATCCAAGCAACAGTTTCCCAAAGAGATAAATCTGCAAACAAGAGAGAGACAAAAAATATCAAAGAACACTGTTATGAATGACTAACTTACCTGGCATAGTCAGCCATGGTTATGAAACCAAACCAGAAAGATATATGTTCTGTCTAACACTTTTTGGTGAAATTTAAGGAAGTCCTTTCTTCATCAATTAATAGTTTTGTTTTGTTTTCCTCTTATCAAGGCCACTCACACAGGATGCTGAAATGTTCCAGGGGTTTGAACCAGGCCACTTTTACTTCTCAGCACAGCACTCCAGGCACCTCACTGAAGGTAGGACATAAGCCACTCCCTTCTCCAGCAAACCTTTTGAAGCTGAGCCAGTAACAGTCACTAAAAAGTGGATGGAGGGCAGTAAGGGTCAAACTTGTGCCTTGCTGGGAACATGGGTCCAGGCCAGTAGTCACCTCACTGAAGGTCAGACATATCCCACTCCCTTCTCCAGCAAACCTTTTGAAGCTGAGCCAGTAACAATTACTAAAAAAGTGGATGGAGGGCAGTAAAATGTGAAAATTGTGCCTTGCTGGGAACATGGATCCAGGCACAGGACCTTCTCTCTTCCAGGCCAGTAGCCACCTCACTGAGTCATACCCTCTCTGCCTTGCTCCTTCCCCTGGCTCTGCTTTATTTCCCACACCTCCCTCTTGTGTCTGCCCAGATGATGCAGCTTCAAAGGAGCACCAGAGAAAGGGATGCCTAATATCTGACCTGTGGTGTAGTGGTTAGAGTGCTATACTGGGAGGTCAGGGTATCACAATTTCAAATGTAGATGACAGAGGTACATAACGCAGCACCACCTGTCCCTTGGGTGGTTGTTCTAGTCACAAAACAAGGGAGCTCTGTCCCTTATTTGTAGCTCCTATTCTGAACTCATACATATTTGTCCATGCGCACCTGGTTATACATTCAGGAATAACATTCCCCTTGTATTTGAGAGTGGTAAATATGCCCTTTACTTGACCATAAAAATAGAATGCCAAGCTTAGATTCCTACTTTATTCCCATTAAAATTACACTGGAAGTAAATACAAGGTTTCTTTGGAAGGATAGTAGTATGTCAGCCAGAGAAAACATGCACTGACATCATCATCATGCAGCTCCTGATATACACTTTACTTCTGCAGGTGCTTCCGAGAATGGGACAAAGCCAAAAGTAGCTGCAGTTTCTGTGCATACACAACACTGCGGAAGCAATTTATAGAACAGTTTTTCTCTTCCTTTTGTTTTCCCTCTTCCACCCTAGTCTTAATTGTATACATATTACAGAAGCAAGAACCGTAATGGACCCCTTAGTACCACTGAGTACTATAGGGCAACTATATGGTATACCAGTCGTTTAATAAGCACCTTTCTTATCACGTACTTTCCTATATGAAGTTTCCCTATCACATACCTACCTAATACTCATGACATTTTTGCCTCTGTTGGAAGGCAGTTCCAGTACTGCTTTCTCTGTGTTGATTTAAAAATTCAATCCCAAACTGATGCACTGTTTATATACTTCAATTCCCTTACCAATCCTTTCCTTTAGAGTCAAATTCTTGAATTTCACTGCATAAAATCCTTTGTCAAAAACCAGGGAAGTCTTAAGTCTTCTGTGAGAGCCCAGCTTTGCATCTGAAATGTATCTCTGAAACATACTAAATCCAATAAAATAATGGAACAAATAAAAGTGATTCTCTGTTTTAGAGGAATATGGGAGTTCATCTGATGCCCTCCCTCCTAGTTTATTGGTGAAAAATAAATAAAAGTAATAGCTTATGCTTTTCTTTTTTCATGAATCTAGCATCTGCTGTACCTATTTGATATTGGATCCACATTGACTTAGACATTGAAAGTAGACAAAACACACACTATATATAAGAGGCAGACCCTGCCTCAAAGAGATTTACACTCTAGATTAATACTTTTACAAAAAAGAATACCTGAAAGACCAAATAATTTTTCCTAATTTAAGTCCACACACTGTGTTTGAGCTAGTCTCACTGTATGATAAATTAATGACATTTTAGGTTTACACAGAAATTCCTGCTAAATCCTGCTCTTAACAGGGAAGGCTATTGGCATAGACATACTCAGTAAATCCAGCCCACAAAACATTAACCCAAACCCACTTATATCAAGTCTTTCCATTCCCGTAATAATACATACAGGAGTGGGGGACTTGAAGAGACCTCCTGGGTTTCTAAACACTGGCTCCTTGTATTAGAGGCAATGCAATCATGTAAATCCCTTCCATAAATTTATCGAATCCTAATACCAGGCACAGAAACCCACTAACATGTTCCGCATCATTTCTCTAAATAGTCAGATTGAACAAGTCTCCCTTCCTTTTCTTTATGTTGCAAATACTATCTAATAGGGTTGGGACTGAAAAGATCTTTTTAAAACTTCATGAGATTCAGAGGGGACTGGGGGCCAAAAGGGAGACACTGCCAGGTCCCCTAAGGAAGCTGCACAACAAAGCAGCCTGGGTTCTCTTCTGTTTGCTTTCTCCAAATGAATGCTTCAGGGAAAGTAAAAAACTGACAGCTCCAGTAGTTGGAGTTTTTTGTGCACAGAGAAGATGCAGGGCTAGAGAGAGCTAGTGGGCCCTCATCCATTTTCAGAGACTGAAAACTTCTTTACATTACAAGCACCATGGCATGTCCAGCCATCATCTTGCAATTTTAGATTTTAGTTTACTAAAAACAAAGAGTCAGTGAGTGTATGTATATATGCTATTGGCATGCAGCAAAAAACTGCTGTGCATAGCGTGCCAGATCTTATTGGTCCTGGGAGCACCATTTGAACATGTGCCTGAGATTGTAGCACATTGAGCTGGGTCAGAGTAGCCGCATCTGGCAGGGATGCTGAGGGGCCAGTCTACCAGCCTTGGGCTACTCTGACCCGGCTCATTGTGCTATGGAGGGGCTAGCTGGGGCTCAAGTGTGCTGCTGTGCAGGGCTCCAGCGCAGGGCAGGCAGCCAGATTAGTCAGTGTCTATCTGTGCTCTGCAGCACACTAAAAAACTCTGCAGCAGGGTAGTATTTGTGTTTACAAATACTACTCTGCTCTGAAGTTAATTCATTTCCTGCAGCCTAATAGGGCCGCATGTGTAGATGCAAAATGTTTACTAACTAGAGAATGAGTCTGCTTCACAGTAAATGATGTGCCCAGTGACAGTGAGCTGCTACTCCCCCTACCCTCATAGGTCACACCTGCCCCACTAACCCATGGGTCAAACCTGTCCCTACCTCACCCACCGGTGATGCCTGTTCCTTCTCCCCTTGCAGTCCTGTGATTTCCTGCAGCCTGCTGGACCTCCAACCACCTGGCTAGTCACCCCCATCCTGACTTACCTGATATTGGGCAGCTGTTTTGAATTAATTTAATCTCCCCCTAACATCCCCAAATACCCGTACTTATCCCAGAGGAGGGGCTTAGAAATATGTTCACAGGTGTTAGACACAAATAAGCAGAAGGTAAAAAGCTGATTACTTAGAAGTTGAAGCCTATCAAAAGAAGGGGTCATTCTCAGCTAAGAATTCAGGAGCTGGATAGAATATAATGTGCCATCAACCCAATATCAATGTTTAGTCCTTACTTCTTAGTGTCTAGCCAGCTTATGATTTTTTCTTCCCAAATCCTCATTTTTAAAAGCTTTAGGGAAAACTCACTTTGGCCTGAGGATAATGTGGTCAAAGAAGGAATGGTTGTTCTGTGAGACGTGCTCCTAATGGTGTGTGCATATCTCTGTCCTTTAGATTTTCTTCTGTAAGAATTTATTCTGGTGTCTAGTTGCTGTTTAGTTTCACTCATGTGGGTCCCATGAAGGGACTAGGTGTCTCAAATGCACAATCTGTTTCTCTATTGAAATGGCCTTGTTGTATAAAAGCAGAGGTAAGGTAGTCAGGTGGGCGGATGCAGTACTATCTGAGGGCCTGGATGTACCTGATGCACAGAAGGGCAGCATAATCCCCAGAATTAGAGACAGCCAAAACCAATAACTAAAAACACTTTGCCACTAGCGAGTAATCTTTGCACATTTTACTCAGCAGTCTATTGCTTGTAGCATATAAGCAGGACAAGAGAGGCTTCAGGAATTCAAATCTCAGGCTCACTTTTTTCCAAGAGTTTTTGAATTATGACAATTAAGGACAGCAACCTAAATGCCGAAACCAGACTGTAGGCCAGGCAAGACTGAACTGAGACTAGGACATAAGGCAGTCAAAAGGGAAAGAATCTTGGGCTTGGGAGACTGAAATAAAGCAAAAGATGAAGATACTATGGCTCCGGGGGTGGGTGCTCGGCCTGGAGCCCTTGCTTCTACTGTGGTTTGTATATTTTACATTATAGAATCACTGGAAACATTGCACCGATCAGTCTTGGAGGCAGAAAGCAGGCTTCCTCACATGATCCGCTACCTGCTTAAAACTCTCTTCCTTCAGCAGAACAGATGCCCAGACCGAAGTTTTAAAAACAGTTCTAGATATAGTCCTTGTTACCTCTTTTGCACAGAAGGAATTTTGTAACTTATGGCCCCAAATTCCTAACAGCACAAATGTTTTTTTGTGTTTGAACATATGCAAAGAAAGCCTGGTGAACTAGACAGGCGAACATTTAGATCTTTGACTTGTTTTTCAGAAAACAATAAAACTCAGACATGCCCAATACTCAGTTTGCTGGTGCTAGTGCACCCCATCTTATATGGCACTGCTTTACTTTCTTCACCACCAGTTCTCTTGAAACCTCAGTTCTCCTGTGTCACTTGTCAATATACATTCATCGGACACAGAAAGTGTTGGTCCATGTGGCATGACAATAAGGGGCGCTACAGTGCTAAGCTATCGACATCAATGTCCCAGGTCCAAAACCATGCTTTGGGTCTCTCCTTTGGGGCACCTAAATCTGGCCACCCCACTTTCTGGAGCAAACCTTGCAGGCCTGGGGTAATGCTGCTATCACCTGGGTGTTGGTCTCTGTTAGGGCTCTGCGCAGATCTTGGGGGAGCTTTTCCTCTTGGTAATATATCTACATGCTCCTTGTAGCCTGGAACTACCCAGGAGAAACTCAGGTAAGACTCTGCTAATTAATGCACAGTCAAATTGCCCTCAGCTCAGCTGAACAAAGAGGGACAAAAGCTGCTCACTCCCCTCTTCCCTGAGGTGAGACAGCAGTTGAGGCTGGACACTGAAGGAGTAGAAAACCTTCAGAAGGGACAGGTTGGCAAGGAAGAAATACATGGGGGTGTAGAGGAGGCTGTCTGGTCTGTGCCAACCAAGAACACAATGAGGAAGTTTCCAACAAGGGGCACCACATGGAGGGCAAGGAAAACCATGAAAAGAACCACTTGGCTCTCTGGCTGATCAGAAAATCCCAAGAGGATGAACTCTTTGAGCACAGAAGTTTGGTTGTCTTCTATGGTCTTGTTCATATTGTCTGCTGGAGTAAAGGAAAGTGTAACGCATTAGCTGCAGCATTAATATAAGCATTGGCAGCTATCTATTTGTATAAAAACTATATTTCCCTTTACCATAGTTGCTGAGTAATGCATGTGCTGTTATTTGAACTTTCGAAGAAGTGGATAAGCATTATTATTCTCATTTTACAGGTTGGGCATGCTTATGAAGGGACACTATGTGATATGCTCAGGGTTGCAGTACAGACTACAACAGCATTCTTGTTTTCCACCCATCACAAGCACCATGCAGATAAGGACCTAATAGAAGTTATGGATGCCTATACATGTGCAGCGAGGCTGTTCCTATACACTGTAATTAAGCAAGTCTGCTGGAGTGTGGTAGTCGCTGTGCTCCAGCAGACTCCAGAGTCACTTTTATTAGTGTCCCCACATGGAAAAATGGTGGCTCATTGAATGAGCTTTAGTTAACGTGCCCCTGCCATCATTTTTCAGTGTGGGGATGCTGATACAGAGATAGTCCAGGCACTTTAATTACAGCACCACCCTCCATTCCCAAAGCAGGCATATAAGCACCCTATAAAAGCACAATAGTAGGAGAGGACTTGAGAACTTAAAAAAAAAAATCTTTCCTTTAAGCTATTCATTATAATTGACCTTGAAGGGAAAGAATTCCTGTTGACTTCAGACCACGTGTATTCTGCCTACTGTATTGCTCTTATCCAATTAATGTTGTGTTTAAGAAAAGCTGACTGCTTCCCTTCCTGGAACATCAGGTACACTCCATCTCAGTAAAGACAAAGTAGCACTCTGAGAGAGGCCAGAGCTAACTCCAAGGACCAAAGACTGACATTTTCATTCTCAGGGTCCAAGGAACCAGGGACTGTCCCATTCTAGAAGCTGTGCCTAGGCTGGCTTCAAGGGCACTCAAAGAGACTATGCAAGGCTAGGAGTCCTAAGCAATTCCTCCCCTGGGGAACACAAGGAAGTTCCAAAGCACTTTTACCTGGAAATACCAAAATTCCTTGCCTGTCTTTGGAAAGCGTATTATTTTCTTCACACATGTTGGAGTGTTAGAGTCTTCTGACATGCAAATATTTTAAGGATGTTAGAGGCACCCTTGAGAACTGATCCCTGAAGTATTTTGCAATCAAAGACAAAAAACGGCTTTGTAAATATGTTGTGGAAGGGACTGACTTGCTGTTCACGTACATCATCTTTACTCCAGGGAGGACTTACAGGACTTCAGAGCTCTATACTATTTTTGTATTGCTACACAGCCACTCCCTACAGCACAGGGTAGGGACACAGCCACACCCTACGAAACAGGTCAGGACAAGCTTTGGGGCAACCATGTATCCGCATCAGCCAGAGAAAGTAGCGAAAATGAGGGGCTGAGGGAGATGGGGAAGAGGCGGGCAGAGAGGCAAGTGGTGGTGGGATGGGTGGCAGTACAAGACAGCCCTCAATATAAGACGATTCCCCAATAATTAGATTCTATATAATGAAAATTTAGAAATTTATTATCGTTTTCCAGGTATAGAGTCTAATGAACGGAGCTTTACATTGAATTTATCTCCCCCCCAACTGCTACAGCAGGGAAAATAAATCTGGGGGTGGATAGGGTGACCCCCTTGCCCTTCTCTACTCACCCCCCCAGCCAACTTCCTTTATCCTAGGATTCTGTACTGGTTCCAAGCCAACATCCCAACCCACCGTAAGTGGGTATGACACCAACCTACGTGTATGGCACCATCTATCATTCTAAGGACCTCTAAGACTTGATGCAGGCCTATGGGCCACAGGCCACACAAATGCCTCTCTCCAAGTATTGCCTTACATCTGGACCGCCCCCCTCCCACTCTCCCATAACAATGGAATTCATTGCCTCCCGAGGTGGTGGAGATCGATAGGGCTTAGATAAATTAATGGATACTAGATCTATTAATGGCAGTGAACAGAATGCTTGGAGATGTTTCCTGCTTTATTTCTAAACCAAAAAATGGTGGATGCCAGAAAGCATACTGAATAGGGGAAAGATCACTCTGGAGATGCCTGGTTCAGTGCTCTCCCTCTATAACATCCATTTCTGCCACTGTCTGAGACAGGATACTGGGCATGGACCATTCATCGCCCCCACTATGGCACTTATTATTCTTATGTTCTTTGGCATGCATCTCTAGGTACCATGATCTTGCTTTACGTAACTCCCAGAGGAAGGACAGAGTTCTGGCTCCTGGTCATACACCTGCTTGCCAGGCCTTCTAGTTCCAAGTCACAGTTGTGGAGGTTAGAGGCAGCATTAGACCATTTTCCAAAAAGTGAAAATCAACATTTTTTTCACTGACTACATCTCTCAATTAGTCATTCTATTAACCAGCTACTCTATCATTATATCTGTTACAACTGATGGAAAAACACCTAGTTCCAGCATAACAAAAAATGGCATGAACAAAACAGGCAAAAATACTAGAGAATATTTAAAAATGTGTGGAACAAAGGTAATTTCACAGATAAAGTCATTTTAAATTTGAAAAGAGACACCTCAAAGGACACTATTTTCTGTGTTTTGCTTTTGTTATTAAGGTCAGATGCATGAGCTTAGTTCACAAAGATTTCTGCTTCGGGGTTTTCTGTTGTTTTTTTTTTCCCCCTGACTGTGGGATCCATGAGGGATTTGCTCTCAGGAGGACATGTAAAATACATATATTATACTTGTCTGATACCTACTGGAATGCTTTGGAGTCAATGAAGAAACTGCTGTGTTTCCCCTTCAGAAACAAGTAAGAAATCTATGTCTTCTACAGGAATCAGAACAAAGGAGATCTGTATTTCTCACCATACTTTCACAACCATTTGATTCTCTACCCTGTTTCCATATTGGAAGTATTTATGCATGATGACTTGCCTCACACTCCTTGAACAGAATCATTCGCTTCAATAGTGCTATATGACTTTGAAGGCAAGCCCTATTCAGCAAGGGTAGGCCTATACAGTTTTTTATTCTACATCAAGACAAATCAATATTTTAATACACCTGAAATGTTATCCTTGAAAGCATGGAGGATACCTTATCGGCCCTTCTAAAACACAATTAATAAATGTTTGATGGATGTTTTAATGCACGCTTACTCAGCTGTTAAAAATGACTGTAGAGCCAAAAAGATGATAATTATGACTTATAGCTAAGGGCACACAGATTTCCCCTGCTGAAATATTTAACCAAACATTTTCTTAAGGCCAAGCTGGAATCCCCAATCTAGTAACGGAGATAAAAGGCAAGAAAATTCAAGAAACTTGACTCTGTCAATCCAAATTTAAAAATTGTAACAGGGTTGCATTTTGTGACATCAGTTGAAAATTTGAAAATAAAAGTTTTGAAAACTAAATTTGGAAACTTAGAAATCTGCATAAAATAGAAATGCGTTCCCTTGGGGAGTCCAGCATGACCTTAAGAAAATGTTTGGTTAAATATTTCAGCCAGAAAAATCTCTGTGAAACTTCTTAGTTTTGAAAAAAAAACCCATCAGCTGTTCAGTAATACTTTATAAATCATTTTAAACAGAAACTTAATATAAAGGATGGTGTTTTTATTTGTTAGGAACACCATGTTTGTGCTGGGTTTTATACAAAATCTCTACTACATGGCAAAGGACGTAGTAAAATATATTTTTCCCTCTGTTTAAGGTTTAACAAATCCTCTATGATAGCTTTCTGTATCCTCTTTTACCTACATGTCTACACACATAACATTTAATATAATGCAAGTAACTCCTCCAGATTAATTTCCATGGCAATTCAATCAGTGTGCCTTGTCCTCTGGTGATGACTTTTGTCAATGAGAGAAAAGTGGGAAACTTTAAGAAACTGAGAACTTGAAATGATCAGATAATTCATTCTTATTCCACATTTTAACTGTCCATTTCCACTCCGGTTCTTTTCACCATCAGATGTTGTTTTCATTGTAATGAAAACAAACAACATATTTGCAAGATTAAATTATGTAAGGCATTCATTTTCCAGCAGAAGTGTCAGGTTTTCAATTAGATTTTTCCCGTGTCTTTTTTTGTCTCTGTCTCTCTGCGAAATAGTTTTACTCTACATATCTGTATGGAATACATCAGTTTTGACAAACAACCTATTTTGGGGTGGCGGGGAATCCAAAAATCCTATTAATTCTTTCAGTGAAGATGGACATATTTAAGCCAGTATTCTATGACCTGAATTTTCTACCTATTGGTTTAAGAAAAGATATCATAGATTCATAGATGTTAGGGCCAGAAAGAACCTCAATAGGTCACCAAGTCTGACCCCCTGCATAGGCAGGAAAGAGTGCTTGGTTCAGGTGACCCCAGCCAGATGCCGATCTAACCTCCTCTTGAAGACCCGCAGGGTAGGGGAATACATGGGTGCGGTGTATACACGGACTAATTTACAAAAATATAATTTTCTGCGGGTTATACGTGGATGCAGCTTATACCTATGGGTGGGCTATGTGCATGAAAATATGGTATATGTTTCTTTTCTAGAACCAAAATCTATCATTGTTTCATAAGAACAAAAAACATGTTACTGTTTCATTTAATTTATGCTTTAAATGTTATTCTATGTAATCTAGATATCTATCTATGGAAACCTGCGCCCTCAGCCTACATGACTGGTACCAGATACCTGGGTGAGGGCTTGGGCTCCCTGGGGAGCTACAGACTGCCAGTCTGCCCAGCAACTAGTGATGCTTTTCAAATTGGTTGGCTGACAGCCAACAGGTGCGGGCCTCCATTGGACCAGGTAAATGAGGTCATAAGGGCTATATAAGTTAGAGACTGCCCAGGGGGG
>JAGPOW010000225.1:80621-91860 GCA_030014935.1 Caiman crocodilus
GCTTGTTAATTGCAGTTGATTAGGGTTTGAAAACTCCCGCGGTGCTTCAGCTGCCAATCAGCAGTCCCGGCTACCCGGAAGTGCCTGCTGGCAGCCTGGGCTCTGAAGCTCCCGAGTAGGGGAGGGGGGAGTGCGGGGTTCTAGCCCAGCAACCTGCCTGGCCAAGCAGAAAAGTTTTGTTTTATTACAGGATCACAAAATGCTTAGATGCAGTAGAGGTGGCTGTCATTTTCTTGAACTTTAGAAAGGCCTTTAATAAGGTATCTCATCCTATTCTCATAAATAAATTAAGAGACTGTGACATAGATCTTTAAATGGTCCACTGGGTGGCAAATTGGCTTAGCAGTCACACCCAGAGAGTGGTAGTAGTTGGGTCGGTATTGACCTGGAAGGATATGGGTAATGGTGTCCTGCAGGGTTTGGTCCTTAGACCTGTACTCTTCAATATCTTCATCAGTGACTTGAATGTGGGTGTGAAGTGTACTCTGTCCAAGTTTTCGGACAATACTAAATTGTGGGGTGAAGTGCACATTCTGGAAGGTAGGAAACTACTGCAGGCAGACCTGGACAGGTTAACAAAGTGGGCAGTATACAATAGGATGCAGTACAACAAGGACAAGTGCAGAGTGCTGCACCTAGGTTGCAAAAATATGCAACACACCTACTGGCTGGGAAGTGACCCTTTCAGCAGCACAGAAATGGAAAGGGATCTTGGAGTCATAGTGGACTCCAAGATGAACATGAATCATCAGTGTGACAAAATCATCAGCAAAGCTAACCGCACTTTATCATGTATCAGCTGATGCATGACAAATAGAACCAAAAAGGTGGAACTTCCGCTCTATCGGGCACTGGTCAGACTGCAGTTAGAGTACCGCATCCAGTTTTGGGCACCATACTTCAAGAAGGAGGTTGATAGACTTAAGAGGGCCAGAGGAGGGCCACTCATATGGTTAGGGGCTTATAGGACAAGCCCTTGAAGGAGAGACTGAGGGACCTGGACCTCTTCAGCCTGCACAAGAGAAGGCTGAGTGGCAATCTTGTGGCTGCCTACAAATTCATTAAAAAGATGCAGCAAGGGATCGGAGATGCTGTGTTCATCAGGGCACCTCTTGGGGTAACAAGGAACAATGTTCACAAACTGGCATAGGGCTGATTAAGGCTAAATATCAAGAAAAACTTCTTCACAGTGAGGGTGGCCAAAATTTGGAATGGGCTTCCAAGGGAGGTGGTGCTTTCCCCTACCTTGGGGGTCTTTAAGAGAAGTCTGTATAGGCTTCTGGATGGGGTCATCTGACCCCAGCACTCTTTTCTGCCAAGGCAGGGAGTCAGACTCAATGATCTGTTGAGGTCCTTTCTGACCCTAGCATCTATGATTCTATGAATAATATTATTAAGACCCAATCCTTACTCCTAGTACTAGTTGCCATACTTGCAGTCAAAGATTGGCCTCTTCAGTTATTTCTAGACTCAATGATTCTTTATTGGAAGACAGTTCATCTATTAAGGCACTCCCAACAAAGCTGAAATAAAATGATGCAGTTATTCACATCCTTGCCACCTCTTGGCTACACTACAACAAAGCTCAGCTGTGTGACAAAAAGACCTTGGTTGTAGCACTAGTCCAAGACTGTGGAATGAACTTCTGTTGGAATAAAAGAGCATCATGGGACTCAGCATCTTTTGCCCCATGTACAGGGTGCCTTTCACAGTTTCTAACTTAAATGCATAGATAGTAACATCAATATTAAAACACAACCCAACAAAAATATTCCACAGTGTATGTTTCTCCCTTTTACTAGTGGATAAAGGACCAAATATATGCATGACACTTGCACATTTGTACTATACTAGTAGAAGGTACTCAGATAAAATGATAAGCTCAGAAAAGAACAAACTAGATCATAATACAGAAGATCAACATTCTTGTTTTTTGAGGTTTAATTTATTTTAGCCATATTAAATGAAACCAGATTCAAAACTCACTAGAAGATAATTCATAATAAATAAATTATTAGCATTCATATGTTATTTTTTAGTATTACATATTATTTTAATAAGCATTTTCAGTATGCACTTCACTAACTAGGCTTTAGATTCAGAGGTAATATAAATAGCGGCATAAGTATGGCAGAAAACAGGTGCATGTAGTAAGATAGTGTGAATTCAATCAGTCTAGCATTCAGCAAGTGTGCTTTACTATGAAGGAAGGGAAGTGGAATGGTAACAGATTAAGCAGCAGGGTGAGAAATAAATAAATCAGTGTCTCCAACACTTTAGTAGAGGAAGAGTGCATCATTCACATTTCTAACATCAGGAAAGAATGTCTTGGCTTGATAAAGTGATTTCCAAGTCCATTGTCAGAAGTGATCATGAGGAACGTTCTAACAGAAAGTTTTACCAAAACATTTATAAAAAATACTATAACATGACTGTTAAGACATATAATCTCTTGCCTTTTGGTTACTGTATAAGGCATGGATGGTATAATGCTCGTCACAAGCTGTATTGCTACTACAGATAAAGTATCACAAAATCTAAATCAGAAAGAACTGTGCTTCTCCTCAATGTCTCCATCTACACTATCACAGATAAATAATACATTCAGCTGTGCACACTTATAGCTAGTATAATAAATTTAACCCAGAATTTGGGACCTGTAAGAGGTTTAAAGTGTTCAGATCTCACCTGTTTAGTCTATAGTGTCATCATAAAAACTGTCTGTTAACAGGTTTCTATTGTACAGTTGGGCATACATCCCTGTTTTTATGGTTCTGTATAATACAGGAGAATATGGCAAAATATATTCTTCTAATTTAAAAATCTTTTGAGAATAACTCCAATCAGTGAACTTCTTTCACTGGATTGGTATAGACTGTGGCTATTGCTAGATACACGCATTACACATAAACTAGTACAAATGGCAGAAAACCTGTAACAGAATAGAAGTTGAGTGCGCTTACACTGGTTTAAAAATGGCAGAACCCAGTCTAAGACCTGGTTAGATGTAGTATTAGATTTAATTTGTTTAGGTTAGACCAGTCTATTGGCTTTCTGCACCAGATCTCCTCCTGACTCCATTTCAGTTGCGTCCTCTGGCAACCCAGAAGCCTTTGAAGCCCCTCTCTACTATTCTCCCCTCACAGGGAAACATACTAGGTGCTTTTGGGTTGTCACAGCTGGGCTGTCACAGCCACCCAACAACGAAACAGTAAACATGTGTTCCATTTGCTCCAATTCTAATCTATGTATTTTAGAGAAACCCACATAGATTAGATTGATTCTACCTCATGCTTTTTGAATCTCTGCGCAAATGACTGATTTCGGATTTCAAAGCACCAAACAAAATAAAATTTGGGGGTGGGGAGAGGTGAACCCCAAGCACTTTTTAGAAATTATTTTATGGTGATCTGAATAAATAAAGATAACATTTCCAAATGTACAAAATGTTTATTTAATTATCAGATGTTTAAAAGGATTTTTAAAGATTATATTGGAAAAAACAAAAATATATCTAAACCAAGCACTTCAGTTTTGGAGGGATAGGTTTCCTGGCTGAACAAATTTGATGAATTCAATATGAAGTTTTAATGTTGTCATCAAAGTTTTCATCAGCTACAAACAAGTTTAGCTTTGTATAAACATTAAAATATTATTACACCATTTAGAAGTGCTTTGGAGTATCTCAATGATGGTACAAATAATGAATTTTACTGTCTCCAGGAGGACCTGTCCAGCCATGAAAAACAGGCTAAATTAGCCAGAATTCTTTGTGAGAAATGTCTGCCAGAGCAACAGTTATACCATACAGGAGCTCAGTAGAGCAAACCATTTCCATTTGTGTCTAGCTATCTGTTTCGACTAGAACAACAGTTGTTTTTTTTTTGAGTAGGCTCACCTCAAAGGGGTTTCATAGTTTCAGAGTTGGTAGACCTGAAGAAGAGACCTAAGCAGATCATCAAGTCTGACCCACTGCCATGGGAAGAAAAGAATGCTGGGGTCAAAGGACTCTGGACAGGTGATTATCTAGCCTCCCAGGATAGGAGCAAGCACCAATTCCCTTGGAAGTTGATTTCAGATCTTAGCTGCCCTGACTGAAGTAGTACTTCCTGATGTCCACACTGAACCTGCTCTGAGTCAAATTATGGCCATTATTCCTACTTACTCCTGCTAGTGCTCTGGGGAACAGGGTCTCTCCCATTCCCTGCTGGTCCTCCTTGTAAGTTTATAGATGGACACCAGATCCCCTCTCAGCCTTCTCTTGTGAAGGCTGAACAGGTTCAGGTCCTGTAGCCTCTCTTCATAGGCTTTGCCCTGCTACCCCCAATCATGCAAGTGGCCCTCCTTTGGACCCTCTCGATGCTGTCCAAATCCCTCCTGAAGTGCAACACTGAGAACTGGACACAGTACCCCAACTGTGGCCTGACAAAAGTCACATAGAGGGGGAGGATCACTTCCTTGGACTTGTTCATGATGCATCTCTGGATGCTTGACAAGGTGAGATTAGCTCTACTGACTGCATCCTCACATTGGCAGCCCATGTTCATCTTGGAATCAGTAATGACTCCAAGGTCTTTTTCTGCCTTGTGCTGATGAGATGGGAGTTCCCCAGCCTGTAGATATGCTGCTAGTTCTTCCTCCCCAGGTGCAGTACCTTGTACTTGCAGTATTGAAACCTATCCTATTCTCATCCACCCACCTTTGTAATTTTTGTAGCTGTAGCCTGCCCCTCTCTTCTAACGTGCCCATTTCTCCCCACATCTTAGTGTCATCTGTGAACTTGAACAAGGTGCTTTATACACCCTTGTCCAAGTCACTGATGAAGATGTTGAACAGTGCAGGCCCAAGGACTGAGCCCTGGGAAACCTCACATCCCTCCAGGTTGCAAATGACCCATCTACCACCAATCTCTGGGTTTGGCCTTCCAGTTAATTTGTGACCCATCTGACTGTGTAGGCACTGACGCCACAGTCACCTAATTTTTTGATGAGAACGATGTGAGAGACAGTGTCAAAGGCCTTCCTAAAGTCCAGAAAGACTACCTCCACTGTGACACCTTCATCCAAGGATTTTGTGACCTGGTTGTAGAAGGCCACCAGGTTGGTCTAATGGGACCTGCCTCTAATGAACCCATGTTGGTTGCCTCTAAGCGTAATCTCCCCCACTGGTCCCTCGTAGATGTGCTCCTAGATAATTGTCTCAAAAAGCTTCCCCAGGACCGAGTTAAGACTAACAGGCCTATAGTTTCCTGGGTCCTCCTTTCTCCCTTTTTTGAAAATGGGGATCACAATGGCCCTTTCCAAACCTCTTGTACCTTGCCAGAGCACCATGAGTGCTCATAGAGCTGTGTTAGGGGTCCTGCAATGTCCTCTGTCAATTCCCTCAGCAACCCTGAGTGGAGATCATCTGGATCTGTTGATTTGAATATATCCAGTCCCACCAGAAGTTCCCTGACCAGGTCTTCTCTGACCCTGGGCCCAGCTGTGCCTCTCCTGAGTTTGTCCGGGATCCTGGTTTGGGGGGATGTTCCCATCCCTGCTCAGAAATATGGAGGCAAAGAATTTGTTAAAGAGGTCAGCTTTATCATCTGGTCAACCACCACACTGCCAAGCGTGTCTTGCAGGGGCCCCATGTTATCCGGCACCTTCTTTTTACTCCGTGATGTTAGATGTTTACTCCTTAGTTAGATGAGCACCTTGCTGGGGTCATCTGACCCCGGTGCTCTTTCCTGCCAAGGCAGGGGGTCGGACTAGATGACCTGCCCAGGTCCCTTCTGACTCTAGATACTATGATACTATGATACTATGTCCAGTCTGAACCTACTCGGGCTGACCATGCTGAAGTACTGCTTACATTCCCTAATCCCATTGTAGCTGTCCCTGTTTATTAATAATAGTAACAATAATCACACTGATCATTATTTTTTAATTCAGCACTAAAAACACTTAGCCATTGTGAAAATGTAGGGTTTTATTAAACTAAGAAAAACATGCATTTAACCTAAAAAAGCCATAGCAACCCCAACTGTCCTTGTGTATGTCTTTCCCTGCTCAGGGTCAGACTGATAACCATATTTAGAGTCAGAAGGGAATTTTACCTCATGGAATATTGGTATGGACTGTGGGGATTTTAGCAAGGGGCATGGCCCTTTCCTTCATTCTCTTAAGCATTTTTTAAACAAGGTTTGCAGCAGCGGGATGCTGGCTGTCACAGTTCCCCTGCTTTACCTGTGGAAGTTTAGGGTGTTATGGCTTGTGGTTATCAGGGTTGACTGAGTAGTTTCACAAATGTTAGACAATGGATTTGCATAGGATGGTATGAGTAGGGATGCCCCAGGCAGGGGGCTAGACTAGAGACCTCTGGGGGTTCTTTCCCATCCTATTTGTCTATGATTACTCATTCATTTATTTTCCTGCAGTGTCCCCTTCAGTGTCCCCTAAATCTCAAGTTTAAATATTGCTGTCAGTCCTTGAGCACCTCATAGGCAGAAAACCATAGATCTAGTACTTAGTAAACTAGATGAATTTTAAATGTGATCCAAGATAGCAGTGTGTGTGCTGGGTAATTTGGATACCTGCCAACTAGAGGCACTGAGCTCTTTGCTACCACAGTTATACTAAAACCATCAGTAGCTGGAATCTTCATGAGCCATTTGTGTCCATCCCTATTGTTAGGTATCCACTCACTATTGTTCACCAAGACTGTAGTACAATTTTTTTTGACAAAACATTTTTCATTTAAAAAAAAAAAAACCTATAAAAAATAAAAATTATTTTTGAGAATAGTTAAATTTCAATAAAATATTCCATTTTTTGGAAAAATATTTGAAATGGTCAAAAATTTCCATTTTTACATTGAAATTTTCTGTTTGAAACAACTGTTTAAAAATAGAGTAAAAAACTAAATAAACAAAACTTCTCAGAACTACTAAATACATTTTGATCAATTTGAACTAATATTATTTTTGGAATTATACTTCATACAAAACTAAGAGTTTGACTTCTCATTCTGATTGAAACAGAAGGAGGGTGGAAAATGGGTGAGAGGAAACTTTGGTGGTCCTGAAAATGATTACAAAACAGGAAACACACTTTCAATGCAGCTCCTGTGAGTATGCCTTATCTGTGTCTAACCAAATCATTATTTATGCAACTATTGCGGTGTGATGGGGATGTCTCGGGCGGCCGGAGCCGACCAGAGGATCACTAATTTAATCGGACATCAGGTGGGCCGGCGATGGAGAGGGGAGACAGCTTATTGGTTTTAAAAGATTATTTTACTTACGCCGTGTGGAATGGCAGCACAGGCCTCGAGGTAGCTTGCTTGCGTCGTCACGGATAGCAAAACAAATTACGAGTTAACGAGTTTATGAACAAAAAGGAACATGCAGGATAACGGGGGTACGTCAAGAGGACCCGGTGACAGGGAGATATTGGTGGGTGATCAGTCCACCAAGTTTCCTCGGTCGCACTACAGAGTTCTCCGTAGTTACTCTGTCACGTGCTCGGAGGTCTCTGACTTGGGCGGAAGCTGCATGAACCTTTATATGTCCAGAGTGGCCAATAACAGACTGCTAGATAGGAATAACTAATGAGGCGGGATGTGACCAAATTTGGGGTAATGGCTCCATGTGGTCTGTTGTGACATGGACACTCAACTGTTTTGGTTATGACAGGGGAGACAGACATGCACCCATAGCATGGGTTCTAATCTAGCTCTGGAGACTGCCCAACCTATATTGCAGTCCCCCTACTACAGCCTGTCCAGTGGATGTGCAGGACCAGAACTCTATGATCACTCCACATTTCTTCACAAAGAACAAGATTACATCACAACATGTTATACATGACTAACAGTATACTATAATTTTTAAAAATGTTTTACATCTCTGTACTAAACAACCTGTGTCCTTAGGCCAATGGACCTCAAGAAACTAATTAACACTGCCTCAGGTTAGAACTTGTAAAAAACAAGTACTACCCTATGGTGGTGTTTTTTAGTGTGCAGCAATGCATGTGTAAGTGTTGATGGGGCTGGTTGGGCCAGGAAGGTGCTTCAGTATGGGGGATGCCGTCTGGCTAAGCGCACACTGAAGCAGACATGTGTCCCAGCCAGCCCCTCCACATCATGAAGAGCTGGGTCAGAGCAGTCCCTGGCTGGCTGACTGCCCCCTGCCCCTTCCCTTCCTATGTCCCCTGCCAACTGAGGCTTCTCCAACCAGGCTTTACATGCTGTGGCCTGGGTGCACATGAAGACATGGTGCCCAGATGCAATAAACTCCAGCACATATTGTGTTACATTAATTTCATGTATAGGTGCACCCTATATATTTTTAGTTCTAAACACATTGAAAATAATGTATGATTTGTGGAACTTTATATAGTTTGTCTATTTCTAGGTTGTAATTTCACAGTCATGCTAAGGTCTTCCAAAAGTCATGGTTAACAACTGTGCTAAATTAACACATTGACACTAATCCAGGTTCAAGAGTTAATTGTGTTGATGACATTTTAGGAAGCTACAAGCAGTTATTAGTCAAGTGCAGGCACATCAGAGAAAAGGAATAGGAAATCTCCTTTCCATTTCAGAACCAAAGCTTGCTCACAGTAATAAACCTTGTTTAATTGGAACCTCCCAGGGACCAAAGAACTAATTATGATAAGTTCTCAGAAATACAAATGACAAGAAAAATTCTTGAAACTGCCAACCCTTCTGTCTAGCACAGCTATTCTTATGTAGTGTGTCACAGTACCCTGAGGTGTTTTCAGACCTTTCTGAGGGTGTTGTGGGGTGCCACACAATATTAGCACTGTTAACTGTGCAAACATCACCATACAATGCACAAGATAAACACAGATCTTTTAAATGGAAATCCATAGTACCAAAAACATTCTGCCCTTTTTAGGTCTTAATACATTGCAACAGGAAAAAAATTGCTGTATTATTTTTATATGGTCAAAAATGAATGAATGAAAAGAATTGCCACTTTCTGAAGACTGCCTCAAATCCTAAAAGGTTGAGAGTGTATGGTTTAACGACATATACCTATTAAAGGGTAAGGGCTAGATTGAAACTGGTTTCATAGACGCACAAAGGTTTCCAAGGTGCACATTATCTGCCTCTGTACTAAAGAGCAAGTCAAGTCTTGTACTGTAACTCATTATATATATAAATGCAATAATTGAATTCTTCCATTTTGGGTGGCAAAGGTCTAAACATATGGAAGTAGTCCATATGATCTAAACATATGGCCTGTAGTAGGCACCTTTGTGCCTCACTCTTACCATAGCTACTTTACATTGCATAGTGGTGCAGGGAGCTATCCAAACTCTACCTAGAACTCCAGAGGCTCTGGATAAGAGGAAGAATGTGGCTACTAAATCTCTCTAAAAAATGTGCATCTGTCTCTGTGCTGTCTGGTGGCAGGCAATTCAAATTACTTTTCATGTTTCATGCTGGGTATATTTCCCAAATCCAAAAACAGTTGCATTCTGTCTATAGGAGTAGATTTAGGCATTTTCTGAATGGCAAAGGATCTTCCCAAATGTCTTATTCAGTATTTTAGGAGAAAGATGAATATCCTAGAGCTCTCCCTGAGCCCTGCTCCCTAGAGCTTCTTCTTATGGAGACCATGCCCTCATGAGAATGTTGGGAGGTCCCCTGCATATGAGGTTCAAGGACCTCAGGCTGACAGTTCTGTTATTTCCTGACTGACTGTAGTGAACTACCCAATCAGCAACAACCTTTTGCAAATCTCCTGAAACCACTGTCCCCTTTCTCTCTATATGGAGGTCCAGCACATATGTGTATCTCAAGTTGAGTCACTGCTTGGCAGTTAGGAGTAGAGCAGGGAGACTAAAAGACTCTGGATAGGGTTCATGTGTGGTCTTGGCCACACGTGAGCCCTCGCAGAGCAAAAGGAACAGCAGCAGAGGAGCAGCAGCAGCGGCAGCGGTGAAGTGGTGAGTGGGGTTGTGCCGACAGCTGGAGCTGGTCCGGAGGGGAGCCTCCCAGACCGCTTTTAGCTGACCCAGCAGGGAGTCGTGCTCCCGAGCCACGCGCGAACAGGTGCGCTCTGTAAGGGCACGCTGGTGTTTGTGCCAGCGTTCGTGCAGGCGGCGAGCAGGAGGAAGGAAAGAGCAACGACAGCGGGAAGACCACTTTTTCTAGGAATATGGTGAGTACACGCAGTGCTACTGCCAGGGGCCTGGCTCCTCCCCCTCCCTCTTCCCTGGTGCTGCCCCCCCCGGCACACCTCTGAGGCTGCCACCCAGACCGGGCCCCTGGGGGGCCCCCTACCTGCCTCCCCTATCCTGGCTGGGGGTGCTGGCTGGGCGGGTCTCCCGGGGGTCGGGGTGATGCCTGGGGCGTCCCCTGACTGCCCTTCTTGTGGCCATCTTCAGGCCCTGGAGGGGCGGCTGCGGGAGCTCCAGGCAGAGGAGAGCAGGCTACAGGGGATCCGAGAGGCAGAGCATGAAATTGACATGTATTTCTGTTCTCTGCAGGGCCAGAAACCTACTGAAGTGCTCCCCAGACCCAGAAGAGCGACTCATCGGTGGCAGCAAGTTCCCCCTGGACCCAGGGCAGCCTGTGCTGCTGCAGAGCCTGTACCTGAGGTGCCAATTGAGAACAGGTATGCAGCCCTGGCCACCCTGGAGGAGATTGCTGAGGAGAACCCCCCTCAATGGGCTGTTCATGCACCTTCAACGCAGATAGAGAAGAAGAAGAGATCCCAAAGGAGGAGCAAACGTCGAGTCCTGGTCACTGGGGACTCCATCCTGAGGGGCACGGAGCGTCCCATCTGCCGTCCTGACCCCTTGGGCTGAGAGGTCTGCTGCCTGCCTGGAGCGCGGGTTCAGGACGTCATGGAGTGCATCCAGAAGATGGTGAGGCCCACAGATTACTATCTGCTAGTGGTAGTCCACGTGGGGACCAATGACGTTTCGAGAGGCCAGCCGGAGGACATCACGGAAGATTTTAAGACTCTTGGACGCCAGCTCAAGTCAATTGGAGCGCAGGTGGTGTTTTCCTCCATTCTACCGGTGAGTCAAAGGGAAAAGTGACACAAGGCATGTATCAAGGCTGTAGACCAGCACCTTCGGGGTTGGTGCTACGATGTGGGCTTTGGATTTTTCAATCGCAGCCCACATTTCTCTACGCAGAGCATGCTGGCAGAGGATGGACTTCACCTATCACCCATGGGTAAGCGTTTCCTTTCTTCCAGGTTGGCTGATCTCGT
>JAGPOW010000225.1:112957-147595 GCA_030014935.1 Caiman crocodilus
GGTGAAGTGGTACAGGCTCCTAGCCTGGGGATTTTTAAGAGGAAGTTAGATGAGCACCTTGCTGGGGTCATCTGACCCCGGTGCTCTTTCCTGCCAAGGGAGGGGGTCGGACTAGATGATCTCTCCAGGTCCCTTCTGACTCTAGCTACTATGATACTATGATACTATGATTATTGATTCTAGATGGTGTTTTACCAGCTAAATTGATACAGAATTTCCAAGGTGAAAAACATTGCTTAAGCAGAAAGAAAAACGGTAAAGTGTTGTGTGTACACAAGAGGATTGTAGGGAACAGTTATATCAATCTTCACATGCTAGAAAAATATTACCAAAATATTGATATTTATGCTTATAAAATTCATAGACTTTATGCAGTAGTTATCAGGTTAATGAAGTAGGTATCAGGTTAATGAAGATCACAGCAAATGTGAGCACCCCCACATCATTTTATTTTTTTAATGAACATATTGACTTAGCTTGCGTGATATTAGCAAGAATTAATTTAGAGAAATGTTACTCTATGACATCTGGTGCCCCACCCAGACTCAAGAGGCACCAGAGTCCCCCATGGGTTGATGCGATGTGCATCTCCAATTTCACTGGGACAGGCAGACAGAACAGTAACTGCTTACTGGCTGTTTGGAGCTAATCAACAGGTGAGCCAGTAAGCTGTTTAAGAAGTTTAAAGTAATGGAGAGAGGCCATTGTTTTGCTAATAGAATAATAAAGATTGTTACCAGTATCAGTCCCCAGTTGACTTGCTTGCCTGTCAGTTTGTTGCAAACAGTATGACAAAGCAGGAAGGGAGATAGAAAAGCTCTGTATTATCAACAGATACATGCACTGCACACACACACCCCAACCCCTTTGCCTCAGAGTGCTACCCCAAGGCTGGAGGCTAGCAACACTCCCACCCCTTGACAGTCAGCGGCGAAAAGCCTGGAACCATGCAGTCAGACCTCCCTAATGAGAGAGTCCTGCAAGGTTCTGGCCATCCCCGTTCCCCCACCCCAGCTCTGCTCCCTGCAGGGGGTGGGGAAGGGAGGGCTGTTCTAGTGCCCCCCAGCTTCTAGCCTGAGCCCTGCGGGTATGTGCCTGAATTTCCTCAGTCCAGAGATTATCTCTGTCCAGTTTCAAACCTGTTCAGCCTAACCAGGTTAGATTAACCTGCAAAGATTGATTCAATTCAGGCTCGGGCTTTTTGAATGTCTGTCCCTAGCCTCTATGAAAAAGTAAATATCATTACTAAATTGGTGTATGACAGAAAGCAGTTTGTCTGTGTTTGAGGTTTTTGACTTTGCAATATTCCAAGCATTTACTTCTGGTGAGAGAGGTCTACTATCTAGTTTATTATTAAATTCATGTTTCACCATACCATGTGTTCTCCATTTTTAAAAATAAAAGACTTGTGAATTAATAAGTTAATAATAAAAATTTAGCAGTTACAGAAGATCCAACTAACATCTTCATCTGGACAGGCAAATAGGCACTTAGGCTACTTGCAGACATTGACTAAAAACAAAAAACAAAGTGCACTTTACTTTAAACTCTGCACACTCCTGCACCAAGCCCAACACATACTCAGAAGATGCAGTGCATTAGTTGGACCTGGTTCACCCGATGTCTGTATAGATCGGAAACTTTAGTGTGACTTTTTTGCTGCTTTTCATAGTTGGTAGAGTCAGAAGGGACCCAGGCAGCTCATCAAGTCTGACCCCCTGCCATGGGTAGGAAAAAATGATGGGGTCAAATGATCCCAGCTAGGTGATTATCTAGCTTCCTTTTGAAAACCTCCAGGGTAGGAACAAGCACCACTTCCCTTGGGAGTTAGTTCCAGTTCCTAGCTGCCCTGGCTGTGAAGCATATCTAATATCCTCATATCTAATCTGAATCCACTCTCGCTCAGTTTATGGCTGTTATTCCTTGTTACCCCTGGTAGTGCTTTAGGGAACAGGGACTCTCCCATTGCCTGCTGGTCCCCTTTGGCCAGTTTATAACTGGCCACCAGATCCCCTCTCAGTCTTCTCTTGTGGAGGCTGAACAGGTTCAGGTCCCATAGCCTCTCCTTGTAGGGCCTGCCCCGTTACCCCCTGATCATGTGAGTGGCCCTCCCCTGGACCCTCTTGATGCTGGTCACATCCCTCCTGAAGTGCGGCACCCAGAACTGGACACAGTACTCCAACTGTGGCCTGACCAATGTTGCATAGAGGGAGAGGATCACCTCCTTGGACCTGCTCGTGATGTATCTGTGGATACATGACAGGCTGCGGTTAGCCTTCCTCACATTAGCAGCTCATGTTCATCTTGGAGTCAATAATGACTCCAAGATCCTTTTCTGCTTCTGTGCTGATGACAGTGGAGTTCCCCAGCCTGTAGGTATGCTGCTGGTTCTTCCTCCCCAGGTGCAGTACCTTGCACTTGTCAGTACTGAAACTCATCCTGTTCTCATCCGCCCACCCCTGTAACCTGTCCACCTGTCCCTCCCTTCTAGCTTGCCCACCTCTCCCCACATCTTAGTGTCATCCAAAAATCTGAACAAGGTGCTTTTCACCCCCTTGTCCAAGTCGCTGATGAAACAGTTGAACAGAGCACCTGTTGAACAGTGCAGGCCTGAGGGCTGAGCCCTGGGGAACCCCACTGGCCACATCCCTCCAGGTGGAAAATGACCCATCTACCACCACTGTCTGGGTGCATCCCTCCAGCCAATTTGCGATCCATCCAACTGTGTAGGCATCGACACCACAGTCACCTAATTTTTAAATGAGAATGGGGTGAGAGACAGTGGTGAAGGCCTTCCTAGAGTCCAGAAAGACTATGTCCACCGCGACACCTGTTTCCAAGGATTTTGTGACCTGGTCATAGAAGGCAACCAGATTTATCTCACAGGACCTGCCTCTAATGAACCCATGTTGATTGCCCCTAAGTATAATCTCCCCTACTGGTCCTTTGCAGATGTGCTCCTGGATAATTTTCTCAAAAAGTTTCCCCAGGTCTGAGATAAGACTAACAGGCCTATAGTTTCCTTGGTCCTCCCTTTTTTGAAAATGGGGACCACATTGACCCTCTGGCCAATGGCACCTTGCTACAGCACCACAAGTGCTCATAAAGTTGTGCCAGAGGTCCCGCAATAACCTCTGCCAATACCCTCAGCACTCTGGGGTGAAGATCATCAGGACCTGCTGATCTGAATACGTCTAGTCCCACCAGAAGTTCCCTGACTAGGTCCTCACTGACCCTTGGCCTGGCTGTGCCTCCTCTGGGTTCATCTGGGATCCCAGTGAGGGGAATGACCTGGTCTCTACTCAGGAAAATGGAGGAAAATAAATTGTTAAGGAGGTTAGCTTTGTCATCTTGTGCAACCACAAGATTTCCAAGAGTGTCCTGCAGAGGCCCCACATTACTCAGTACCTTCTTTTTACCCCCTATGTATTTAAAAAAGGACTTCTTGTTATGGTTGATCCGGTTGCTAGTCCCAGTTCTGTCTCTGCCTTAGCCTTCCTAACAGCCCCCCTACAATCTCGGGCATGGAGGTATAAACCTCCTTAGTGATGGCCCCTCTCTTCCATTGAGTGTAAGCCTCCTTTTCAGCTTTGAGACATTCCTGGATGCTTTTGGTGAGCCATAGGGGCTTTTGAGCACTCTTGTCCTCTTTGATCTGTGTGGGAATTATCACCTTTTGGGCTTGGATGATCATCTCCTTAAGGAACAACCACTCTTCTTGGACCCCCAACTCCCATCCCCTCCGGGACCTCAGTGCCTCCCCAATTAGTCTCCTTACCTCATTGAAATCCACCCTCCTGAAGTCCAGGGCTGCTGCCTTGTCACAAGCCTTTGACACCCTGCACTGGATGGTGAATTTTAGTAGGCGATGATCACTATTGCCCAGGTGGTCGAGCACCCACAGTTCCCTCACCAGGTCATTGCCCGTGGCCAGGACCAGGTCCAACAAGGCATTTCCCCTGGTGGGACTGTGCACCTCCTGGGTTAGATGGAGGTCCTGTAACTTGATTAGGAACCTACATGAGCAGTCAGACCTGGCTCATATAGCCAGGTCCAGATGTTGGATGTCCAGATAGTTTAGGTCACCCATGATGACCACATCCCTTCACTTCACACCTCCATGAGCTGACCTGAGAATTCCCCATCCAGCTCTTCCCCCTGGTTGGGTAGCCTGCAGTAGACCCTCGCCGTTAAGTCCCTTTCCACCTGACTCCCTTGTATTCTGACCCAGAGCACTTCATCCTGACCCTCCTCTGACCCAGTGCTGTTTTTTGAAGATGTGTATTGCTCTTTGACATAGAGCACCACATCCCCATCTTTCCTGCCCATTCTATCCCACCTGTACAACCTACAACCCTTAATGTTTACTGCTCATTCATGCATTGGATCCCACCAAGTTTCAGTGAGTCCCATTATCTCTGGGCTTGTGTTACCTAGCAGGAGGGCTTGTTCCTGCTGCTTGATCCCCATACTATAAGCATTAGTGTAGAGGCATTTGAGGCCTCCTGAGGGTGTATGCATCGCCCCCCTAATCCCAGGACTACCCAGACCCCAGTCTCTTATCTGGGTACTTCTTGTGCTTGTTGCCTGCCTTAGCCAGGCTGTTCTTGTGGATGTCACTTGGTTGTGTGTTCCTTGGCTCCCTCCATCCTCATCCTCCCCTTCCCGCAATGAGCCTAGTTTAAAGTCCACTGGAGGAGATCAGTCAACCTAAAAGAGAACACACGCTTACCTTTGGGGGACAGGTGAAGTCCATCCCACCTGAGCATGTCTCTTGTTCTGAAGTATGGGTTGTGGTCCAAAAAGCCAAAGCCCATCTCAAGACACCATTTCCAAAGCCACAAGTTGATCTCCCTGATGCAGGTTTCATGGCGTTGTCCATGTCCACTCACTGGAAGGACAGATGAGAAGGCCACCTGCACCCTGTCTCCTTCAGTGTGCCCCCCAGAGCTTGATAGTCCTTCAGGTGATCTGGGCTATTAGAGAAAAGCACCAAAATGCCTTGCTGAAGTGCCTGATCTATAGACTGTTCCATTCACCCAGACCCACACCTGCCTCCATGGTGTCCACAATCATACCCTCTCCACCACCACCTCCCCTCATTCCTGTATAGCATGGAACCTTTCCAGTCCCCTGCCTGCTGGGGAACACACCATCCAGGTGTGTTGGGACAGCAAGAGTACTAGTCCAGACATCCCAGCATGAATGACCATCAGCTTTCCACAAGGACAGTTGGCTGTCAACTTCATCCATCCAAAATCTGAACCCATAGACTTTACCCTCCATGCCACCAGCTGCCCTGAGGAATGTCCCCTATCCAGCTGTGGCACCCTAGTGTATGACTTCTCATTATCCATCTTTGGACTGTGGGAAGCTTCTACTTCCAAGGACTCCCCAACCCTAGCCACAGAAATCATAATCCATGACAAAGAAGAAAGACATGAGATCGGACCTTTCATAGTAAAGCAGGATATCAGTAATCCTTTATTGACTAATATGACACAATCCCTATGGAATGTCATCTGCAATCCCACAGCATCACCCAGTTGTATCCACAGTGTGCCAATTATGTCGTCCCGCTAAGTGCTGGATGACAGGCATGGACTCAGCAGGTCATGTATGAGCCCTCCAACAGCTCTGAATCCAGTGGCCCATGACACCAATGATCACTAGACACAGTGCTGAGAGCAATTGGGACTGGCACTGGTGTCCTTATTACCATGAACACAGAGGTGCTCCAG
The DNA here is from genome assembly GCA_030014935.1 of Caiman crocodilus. Lineage (NCBI taxonomy): Eukaryota > Metazoa > Chordata > Crocodylia > Alligatoridae > Caiman > Caiman crocodilus. The sequence goes on from JAGPOW010000225.1 coordinate 118,699, forward strand.
AACAGATTGGCAACTGTGGGAAATCTGCTTCACCACTTGGCTGGACCTGTGAGGGACAATTTTGAAACCTATATTCAGTTAAGTGTCTCTATTGCCTCCCTTATGTACTGGATAACTCAAGTAGCTTCCCAGGATTCCCACACCCTAACTGAAGCATTCATAGCCCTAGGGCAAAACACCTCTCTTGCCCTCATGTGTACCCAGGCCCAGGTATGGTACCTAGACATAATCAATGGTATCATACTCCAAGGCCTGAAAGGACACATCCCCCTACAACTACAAATTCTGTTAAGAAAGGAAACCAGGCAGTCTCCACAGTTAACCTGTTATAACCGGCTAATACAATTCAGGTTTGATCCAAATTTGTGGTCCATCAATCTTATAATCATGGAGGTGGTTAGTGGCAAAATAAATCAAGTATTTCCAATAATAACATTGGGGAGCCGGATCAAAGACACTTTCATGATCCCACAAACAGGCAAACATTGGGCTCTAAAACAACATAATGGTCAATTTAAATCCATCACAATCAATAAATGTGAGGATGTTGGCTCCAGTTTCCTTTGTGAAGAACTTATGTCAACCCTTTGTTTTGATCCTGATTTTTCACTTTGTCCCTATGTAATGTTCGAAGACCCCAGTGCTCAATCTCTACTTGCCAGCATTGATTTTGGATGTGTTTGTCACCATACCCTTTGTTAATCCATTACAGTGAATACATTTTATAATATTACTGGCCTGTAACACAATATCTATCTATGTAATGTCAGATCCATCACTGGGTATAACATTCAATACAGAAAGCGGACCACACTACATCAGTCAATCACCCCACAGTACAGACTTTTTAAATCTAAACTTACCCCAGTCTATGTAGGTATATCCCCCCAAACCCACAGACATGCTACCACACACCCTGAACTCCAACAAGCCCTGCGAGCATTACAGTCCCAAGCCAGCAAAACCTATACTATCATCCAAATTAATAACCACCAAGTCACCCAGGTACGCACCAAAATCAAAGAAGTCACCCAGTACAGCCCCTGGGAAGCCCTCCTGGGCTAGTCCCCAACTGCCACTGGTATTCTGAACCTCATGATGTACCCTCTTGTAATACTCTTCACCCTAATGATAATTTTAACATTCCTTACTATATTCTTGTACTGTAAACTCATTGCCGCTCTACGTACTGTACATGCTAAAATAGATGAGGCTAAAGCATTAGGCCGAATATTATAGTAATGGTCAATGTCAAGGGGGGCAATAATGTAACAAGAAACCTTTTTGCCTGCCCCCCCAAATGTGAAGTTCCTCCATATGGCAAAAGCCTTTTTTGTAGTATTTGCCCCATTTTAGGTATGCTTTCTGTTTTCTACCTTTTCATAGATTCATAAATTCATAGAGGTTAGGGTTGGAAGGGACCTCAATAGATTGAGTCCAACCTCCTGCATCCCTGGCAGGAAAGAGTGCTGGGTTCAAATGACCCCAGCCAGATGCCCATCTAACCTCCTTTTGAAGACCCCCCCCAGGGTAGGGGAAAGCACAACCTCACTTGGGAGCCCATTCCAGATTTTGGCCACTCACTGTGAAGAAGTTCCTCCTAATGTCCAGTCTAAATCTGCTCTCTGCTAGCTTATGGCCATTATTTCTTGTGACACCCTGGGTGTCTTGGTGAGTAGAGCCTCACCAAGTCCCTTCTGCTTCCCCATGATGAATTTATAGACAGCCACAAGGTCGCCTCACAACCTTCTCTTGCGGAGGCTGAAGAGGTCCAGGTCTCCTAGTCTCTCCTCATAGGGCTTGACCTACAAGCTCTTAACCATACACGTGGCCTTTCTCTGGACCCTTTCCAGGTTATTCACATCCCTCTTGAAGTGTGGCACCCCAAACTGCATGCAGTATTCCAACTGCAGTCTGACCAGTGCCCGATAGAGGAGAAGTATCACCTCCTTGGTTCTATTTGTTATGCATCTGCTGATGCATGATAAAGTGCAGTTAGTGTTGCTGGTGACTTTGTCACACTGACGACTCATGTTCATCTTGGAGTCCACTAGGACTCCGAGATCCCTTTCCGCTTCCATGCTGCTGAGCAGTTCATTTCCTAGGCAGTAGGTGTGCCTCCCTAGGTGCAGCATTTTGCATTTCTCCTTGTTGAATTGCATTCTATTCTTTTCTTCCCATTTGTCCAACCTGTCCAGGTCTGCCTGTAATTGTTTCCTGCCCTCCGGTGTGTCCACTTCTCCCCACAGTTTTGTGTCATATGCAAACTTGGACAGAGTACACTTCACTCCCTCATCCAAGTCACTAATGAAGACATTGAAGAGTATCAGTCCAAGGACCGAACCCTGTGGGACCCCACTGGCCATGCCCTTCCAGGTCAATACCGACCCATCCACCACCACTCTCTGGGTACAACCCTCTAGCCAATTTGTCACCCGCTGGACTGTGTAATCATCTAAGTCGCAGCCTCTTACTTTGTTTACCAGTATGGGGTGGGATACCATATCAAAGGCCTTTCTGAAGTCTAAGTAAATGATGTCAACCCGTACTCTTGCATCCAAGTGTTTTGTAACCTGGTGATAAAAAGAGACTAGATTAGTCAGGAATGATGTACCTGCTATGAACCCGTGCTGGTTTCCCCTCAGCATAATTTTTCCTGCTGAGCTCTCACATATATGAGCCTTAATAATCTCTTCAAAGACTTTGCCATGGATGGAGGTGAGACTCACTGGCCTATAGTTGCCTGGATTTTCCTTTCTCCCCTTCTTGAAAATAGGGACCACATTGGCCCTTTATCAGTCCTCCAGGACTTGGCTCATGCGCCATGAGTGCTCAGATATTCTTGCCAGTGGCTGTGCAATGACATCAGCCAGTGCCTTCAGTACCCTCAGATGGAGCCCATTTGGGCCCGCTGATTTAAACACATCCAGTCCTTCCAAGTGACTCTGCAACATCTCAGGGTCAACGCTTGGTAATCTGATGCCCTGCTGTTGCCTCTCTACAATCCCATTATGAGACTTGTCTTGCCCCTCATTTAGGAACACTGAGGCAAAGAACTCATTGAGGAGTTCAGCCTTGACCCCCTGTCTGTCACCAACTGCTTTTGCCCGTTCAGTAGTGGTCCTATAACACCCTCGGCCTTCCTTTTACTCCCTATATATCTGAAAAACATTTTTTTTGTTATCTTCCAGGTTATCCACATCCCTCGTGAAGTGTGGTGCCCAGAACCGGACACAGTTATTCCTTCCTCTCTCTTTTCTTTTATTATATTATCATTATTATAAGGTGTACTTGTAGTGAAAATAGAGCTTGTAGATGCTTTTACAAATGTACTTTAAGTTTTAAAGTTGTACCATGTAACAACGTTAGCAAGGGCAGGAATCTCTGTATGGAGTGGGTCCCTGAATGAATCATAGTTGATTGTGCAACACAGTAGCTAGTCTGGAAAAACAATTTAATGAGCAGAAATTAACACCTACAAAACTACAGACCAAGAAGAGGAAAGAATCGATACAGAGCCAGGAACTCCCTGAAACTTCACTGTTAACAGTGAGGAAGCCCTGGCTTGAACTAATCAACACTGGAAAAAGACCCTTGGGGCTGAAATATCCCCTGATCAACCACTTCCAGAGCTCTATTCATCACAGCAATCAATCAAAATTCATCAACGGACTCCTGAGACTGCACATACCTGCGGACATGACCTATGGGGCTGACAGCTGACATCCAACAGCTACCAAGAAGGATGTCCCTAGAAGTCAATGACCCCTGGATTGAGTAAACCCCAAAATTGGGGAGTCGCCAGTCTGCCCGAGAGGGATAAAGGCAGTGAAGAATGACCCCCAGTGGCGCCCTTTTTGACCTGACCAGCACCCTGCCTGTCCAGCCAAAAGGACCAGCCGGCAACCCCCTTCTGAAGCAACATCACACTGAAAGAAGTCTCAATTGGCCACCAACGGCAGACTCTAGCGCTTGGGGATAGGTGCATCTAAACACAGGTGCTTAGTGTTCATAGCTAGCTACTGTGAGTGTGTGTGTGAATGTGTGCGTGTTTGAGGAGATCAGCAGCAAGGTTTATGGTCTGACTTTTGCATCCGTCCAATAAACTAGAATTTTATGATGATCCTGTGAGTTGGTGCTTTGTACCCAACACTATGAGCCTCGTTTGTGTTGTGGTAGTGCCTGGAATTCCAGCTGGCAATTGAAGTCCATTCTTCCCAGATATTGTATACATCTATATGAAAAAGAAGGCCCTTTTCCCCAACATTTTACTATTTGCATATATAAGGAAATTCAACCAGTAGGATACCAGCAAGAGACAGGAGGAGCCCAAGGGAATAATCACATAATTATAATTTACATAGTACGAAGCAGTCACAAACTAGTCAAACAGACTAATCAAACAGTGCAGCCCTTACATAAAGTCTTCCATTATCTGTTATTTTATTATTGTACAAAAAGATTCAAGGACAAAAGTGTTTCTCCCTGCCTGCCTGCCTGCCTGCCTATATAGTTATACTGAAAAAAAATGAACACACTTCAACTTGAATGTAAATTAAGATTAGGGCTTCACTATAGTGTGTCTGTAGCTAAATAACACTTTGAATTTTAAAAGCAAATAACATGAGCTGCACTAGAGAAAAAGTTGGATGTGAGTGAATGGAATTCCGGGCAACAGACTTGCTAAAAATGACCACATGTTCATTGACTAAGAAGTAGATAGCTCAGGAAATTGATAATTCTCTTTATATAGAATATTGCCAATTTGAATAAAACCTACATTGGTAGTAGCTGAAAGCCTGATTCAAAGTGTGAGATGCACAAAAAGTTTGGCTGCTTACAGGCATGGGGATGGGAGGGAGGACAACACTTTACTTTCAGCCTGGCACCCCCCACACCAAGCACAGAGCATGCCCAGAAGAAGAATTGCATCAGTTTGACCCGGCTCATCCAGTGTCTATACAGCTCATGCACTTCACTGGGGCTTTTTGGCACTTTTATCTAACAGCTGATTCAATTGGCTGTTAGATAAAAGGGCCCAAAAGCCCTGCTGAGGTGCATGAGCTGTACAGATACTGGGGAACCAGGTCAAACTGATGTTATGCCTCTTCCAGTAAAGCACTGGTTTGTTTTCTTTTGGTTTTTTTCATTTGTGTTTCTGAGGTGAGGGGAGGGGCACATCTGTCAGCACTGTTTATAATTTATAGCAGTTTTATTCACATCCTACTATTGGCTGTTTTTTGTGGACAATGATAGCATCATCTTGGCAGGAGCTGTGTTGGAATAGAAATCCTACATGATTTGCAAGTAATAATTTGCCTTTAATGCTGAGTAGTCTTTATTTCTTTGTGTGACTGTGATGATACACTTAGAAATCTTTTAAACTTTCTAATAAAACAAGAGGCCCCATAAAAATCTACCTTTAAAAAATTAAAATAGCTTTCTTCTAAACACTATGTCAATATCAAAGGCATTTTCTGCATATTTACTACTTTATATGCTTAGTTGTTGCTACTGATAGCAAGGACCAAGGTATATGAGGATCCTCCTACAGAAGGCAAACAGGCCAACATGGAAGGGTATTTTTTCTTTCCCTCCTCAAACATTCCAATAGACATCTAGCAAAAGAGAAGAAATGTGCAGAAAGCAAGCAACATCTTCAATGAGTTGGGGCAGAAACCAAAGAAGTGAATAGGATCTCATACAAATTCACCTGTCTACCAAGTTAACTCTCTAACATTTATTTTAATTTAAGGTTATAACATCTATAGTATTCAGAAATCCTAATTAGGCTCACATCCCATTCTGCATTGTGTATTAACAAATAAGCCAGCGATTCAGAGCAAGGAAATCTGTTGCTCTCAGCTGTCTGCTCCAAGCTTATGGGCACAGACAGAAGTGACAATTTTCACTGGCTCTGGCCACAAAAAGCAGTTTAAAGCCATGGCCAAACACAAGTGCATGGCTGCAGACAGCTTCAAAAATAGCCAGTCAAGTGAAAATCTAACCCCTCATTGCATGAGGGGTCAGATGAAGACATTTCAAAACAGAGCACCTTCTGTAACTTCTGTCTGCATGGCATATACCCAGTGGATGGGGCCTGTCCCTGAGGGATGACAGCCTGATTACCCGAAACTAGAGCCTGGGATCTGACCTGGCCCAGTTGAATGTTAGCTTCACCCTAACAGAATATGCCTAAACAGAACATTATTAGATGGGTGCCTATCTTTCAGCTAATCTTTACTTTAATCTAATTTGAAGTTGGGGAGGAATCAAAGTCCATAGAATAGTTGTTTAATATCCAGGTAAATAGAGCATTCACCCAGGAAGTGGGAGTCCTAGGTTCTAGTGTCAGCCTGAGTAGACTTTGAGCCACGTCTCCCCCTTCCCAGGAAAGGGCCCTAACCACTATGTTCTAGAGTAGAAGGTACCTGCACTCAGATTATTCCTACTCCATAAAGAAATTGGGTCAATGGACAAACAATAATCCAAGAGTAATGGGGCTGGGAAGAAAAAAAATCAAGAAAGAAATCAACACTGTATCTTAGCAGTTAGGATATTCAGCACAATGAAGAGAAACATAAGTTCTGGTCCATGCTGTCATAGTTACTGATTTTTTTTTATAGCCAAGTACTGTTTAATATTGATTTCCTAAATTGTCCTGAGAACTATTCTCTCTTAAAGAAGTGCTCTCATCACTTGGCTACAGAGTCACATTCTCCCTTTTCTTATGACCATTAACTCTTGCACTTTGGGCTGTCAAGTGGCCCAGCTTCAACAGAAAGAATGGAAGGTGACTGAATCCAGACTATGCTATAATGTGATGGGCTGGACACTTTCCTGGGAAGCGAGAGATGTGGATATGAATCCAGGTCTCAGGTCAGATCTCCTTCATCTGGGGTGAATGTTGTAATAAATGGACTATTGTGCAAAACATCAGAACTACAAGCAGTGAGGTGCTCCCCCTCAGCAGCAGGACTACACATTCTGGATCACAAGCAAATGGAGGTGCCTGTTGTGAAGCCTGAGTCAGGCATCCAGCCTCCTGAAAGAGCAGAAGGTAGGAAGGGTGGCAACTCTAACTGGTTCAGAAAGGCATGATCTTTTGTGTACAACCTGGTTCATCAGACACCATTCATAGCATCTGCCTATGAAAGCTCATGCCTCGCTGAACCAGTAAGGTGTCACCCTGCCCTGCCTTTTATCTGATATCCAAGTTAGGGTGGGAGTTCAGACACAGGCCAGTACTTAACATTTCTTAGTGATTCCTTCTACAAACCTCCTGACTGTCTGGATCACTTTTCGGAGATGCCTAAGCCTCCCATTGTATAGAGATTTTAAGGTACTACACCTGCTCAAATTGGATTGTCTTCCTGAAGCAAGGGGTCTAGGATTTCCATCAACCAAGCCTGGGTGATTACGTTGCCAAACTGATCTATTTCATACTCCCAATCTGAAACAGTTTACGTCTGACGTAAAAAGCAACGTGGTAGGTAGGCACAATGCATGCAATAAAAAAGAGTGATAATACATGTTTATATTGCTTATAAAAATATATATTTCCTGTTTTGTTTTTAAGTGAAGAAATGCACATCAGCTTTATACTTTACTACCCTGAAATTACTTTAATAAGTTGACTGTTGCTTGGCGGCATCATGAATAGAGCTGGTCAGAAAATGTTTGTTTTCTATGGAACATTTGAAGTGAATACTCAAATGCCTCAAAAATTGGTGATGCTGCTACTAGAGTTGTCATCTGAGTGCCTAAGGCCCCATCTACATGTTACATATATTACGCAATTACCTAGTAATTTACTGTGCAATTAATTTATAGTGGCTAAATGTGCAAATTAACTATAGAGCCTTAGAAAGATCCAATCAGCTATAAAGTTACTGCTGGAAAATGTGCAATAACTTTATAGCTGGTTTCTATCCAGCTTTAATTTGTACATGTAGCCTGTGCCCCCAGAGCTGGGAGATTACAGCTGCTGCAATCTCTCAGCCATGGGGGTGTATCATTTACCTATTGGTTACATGGCTGAGAGTCCTGCAGCTGACAGGACTCTCAGCCCATGCTTCAGCACCCCACATTCTAACATATATAGTACTACTTTGCTTTGGCATATTCAAAATATTGGATATACCAAGAATCTTACACTTTTAACACATCTTTGTTCAGCACTTCTGATCTGGTATAAACTACAGGAAAGGTTTGCATGATAATACATGAGGTTATAAAAGTACACCACTACCAAGACTACTTTCTTTGGTCCCCCCACTGCAGATAGGATATAGGCAAATTAGAGAGAGTCCAGAGGAGGGCAATGAAAATAGTTGGCAGGCTGGGGCACATGACTTACAAGAAGAGGCCGAGGAAACTGAGCTTATATAGTCTAAAGAAAAGAAGACTGAGTATTGGAAGAAACACAAGGCTGGTTACAAAAAGGATGGAGCTAAACTGTTTTCAGTGGTGGCAGATGACAGAACAAGAAGCAATTGTCTCAAGTTTCATCAAAGGAAGTTGAAGTTTGGTATTAGGAAAAACTTTCTCATGAGAAGTGTAGTAAAGCAATGGATCAAGTTACCTGGAATCTCCATCCATTTTGAAGACCTAGCTAGACAAGCCTTGGCTGGGATGATATAATTGTGGATGGCCCTGCTTGGAGCAGGGGGTTAGACTAGATGATTTCCTGAGGTCTCTTCCAATCCTAATTTTATATGATTCTGGTCTATAATTATATGATTAAAAAGACACCACTGTCAAGATAATTCTTTCAGCTGAAGACAGTCCATTTCCAAATATAATTTATATATGTACTAGAGATGGGAAAACATGTACCACCCACTTGTTAATGAAATGTATGAATTATCCAGTGACCAGATGGGAAAGTACAAACTAGAATTCACAGAAAACTCTTCAGCACAGATCAACACCTCCAACATGATTCCCACACAGAATCACAGAAATGCAGGGCTGGAATGGACTTCAAAAAATCAATTAGTCCAGCACCTGCACTGTGACACTATTAGCAATGAAATTTTTGGGCAGGTCAATAAAACTTCCACAAGAAGTTTGTCCAGAAAAAAAGGTTTCAATAGTTGCAAACTCCCTGATACCAAAAGAAGACCCAGAAGGAGCCTTATTGAAAACCAAACCACAGCATATATCATAGACGTGAATTCTTTATGAAGCTACTAGAAAAGCATGGAATATGAACTTTCTATAGTGCATAGGAGAATTTACATCTCATTGCAAGAAACCCAAAAGATACATTTCAATAACAAGCATAGACAATTCTGACTCTGAGGGAAACTACAAAGAAACTTATGTTGCAAGGCTGCTCAGATACAATGGTAGTGGGCAAAGTCTAAGGAAGAGTCAAATAGAATAAAATATGCAAAAAAGTTACCTGTAATAAATGTGACCAATAAAGATTGATTACAACTTTTCTATTTTTTAAAAGCCAAAATATCTTAAGATTTTTTTCTTTTAATTACCTTTAACTTTTATACCTCAAAAAATCATAGATCCTCATGGTCTAACACTCAGTGGGCATGTCTACATGCACAGTTTATGCAAAACAATAAACTCCAAAGCTTATTGCACCACAGTTTATTGCTCCTAGGTGCACTGTTTGAACGTGTGCCCAGGATTGCAACACATTGAGCCAGGTTGGAGCAGCCCTGGCTGGCAGGAGGCCTGGAGAGTCAGCCTGCTGGCTGGCAGCTACTCCTGCCCAGCTCAGCATACTGCGGAGGGGCTGGCTGCAACGTGAGAGTTTTCCAGAACAGGATTAGCTGGCAGGCAGCCCCCCAACACCGAAGCACCCTTGTGCCTCAGCCAGCCGTGTCAGTGTCTGCACGTGCACTGCTGCAAAGTTAATTAGTTTACTTCTGCCTAATAGCAGTACATGTGTAGACACAAGACATTTACTGTGGAACTACTTAGTCCACTCTACTTTGAACATCTCATGTAGACATGCCTAGTTGAATGCTAGCCTAGGAACAGCATGTTACAGAAATACTAATGCACTTATCTCTGTATTTACAGACTTTTTCCTAATTTGCTCCACTCCACTTTGTACAGCTGAGCACATGAGCTGCCATCTGAGACTATGATTTATGTATAAGGATAAACACGAGTGAATAAGATTTTGTTTTCCTTTGTAGCTTTGAATTACTACTATACTCAGTTATATAGGCCTGAACTCATCTGCTAGGAAGCACAGCAGAATATAATGAAAGTTTTCTTATTTTTTCCAGAGTATCTTTTGAGTCTCTATGGGGTTGTCTGCATTTTATTTGGAGAAGTAGGTAAGGAATCATAAAAAATGAAACTAGCAAATGCCTGCATCCTCTAAGAGAGTATTTTCATTCAAATGATAAATGATGGTGGGATCCAAAGAAGATATATTTGTATTCTATCTTTTGTATTCACTTGCTTTCTCAGTAATATGAACTTCTGAGTATAGAAATAGTGTGATTCCTATAAGGAGTGTCCTTGCAGCTTTATTCCTGTGCAGAAAAGAAAGTGCATGAAAAGGATTCTGGGAACTCTCTCTCTCTCTATATATATATATATGTTAATCTTTGAACTTTGACCATAGTCAATGGTATGCTTTTGTTTGAGGAAAGGATGATTTTAATAAGAATTCCTGCTATCTTATTAGATAACTCCAAATGTTAATTTAACTTCTTGAGAGGTTAGAAGTGAATTTTCCTATGAATCTGCATGGGAAAATAGCAGCCTGTGATATAGTCAGGCCCCAGCCCAGCCATACATTTATACCAGTTATGAGCTCAGAGTGACTGGAGGGGTAGAACAGCAATGTGGTCTCTTTTTGGTGGTTTTTTCTACCCTAGAAATGGGCTGCTGCAGTTATCACAGCCAGAATCTTGATGATAGCTTCACTTTGATGTCCACATGTACCAAGTTATATAGCTAAGTAATCTGGGGGTGGCAAACTAATTATAACTAGATCTTTGCCTGGGAGATTTTGGAAGAAAAAAGAAGGCTATTCTACCTTCAAAGTTATACCTTTAAATATATGCATATCTCCCACTGGTAGCAGCAGATGGCCATGTGTTTGCCTGAAGACAAAATTCGGCCAATACGTCAGAATTTAATTTTCTGTAGACATCAGAACACACACACACATGCACTTTTTCTTATGGCTTATAATTTATATTCCTATGCCTTTTCTTATATGTTTTGTAATTTATATTCCAATGTTCCTTTGGAACATTATTTGACTTCTAAAGTTGTTTATTAAATGAAATTCAGTAGGCTGTTGTGTTTATTAGTTGGACATATAAAATTAATGTGCAATGTTATGTATATATACACATACACATTGCATGAAGACATTTAAGCACATTTTCAACAAGAATTCCTGGACTACTGTTAACAGATTTATTTGAATTAACCTGGCTACAGAAGAATTAACTCCAGGAAGTAATAAGGTTGGCAATGTCATTTTCTTAGCTAATATACAGTAATCTTTCATACTTAGATTCTGATTAAATGCTAATTGGTCATTTGAGTTTCAGTGTATTGTTAATATATGGGTTCTTAAGTTGTAAAGTTCTAAATGACACTTCCTCCATTCTTCGTCACGTTTGCTTTACTGTTAGTCAGTGTCAAAACTCAGTTGTTTCTACAATTAATACTTGGGGTCAGAGCTGTGTAGCTGAATTTAAACCAAGAATGCAAAAGAACCTTTGCAGTTGTGTCTTATATCTTGAACCAGAATGTGACAAGTCTCTGAAGTAGATGTGCACCCCTCAAATTCTGCAGGGTTGAGCTTTATTGAGGTTCCTTTTCTATTATGGAAGAGTAGGTTAAAGGGATAGATCATAGAAATCATAGAAAATTAGTGGTGGAAGCATCCTCAGGAGGTCATCTAATTCAACCCCCTGCTCAAAGCAGCACCAGCCCCAACTAGATCATCCCAGCCAAAGCTTTGTATAGCCAGGTCTTGAAAACCTCCAAGGATGGAGATTCCACCTCTCTCTGAGTAACCTGTTCCAGTGTTTTGCTACCCTCCTAGTGAGAAAACTCTTCCTAATATCTAACATAAAATTCCCTTACTGCAACTTTAAACTATTGCTCCTCATTCTGTCATCTGCCACCACTGAGAACAGTCCAGCTCCATCTTCTTTTGAACTCCCCTTCAAGTAGTTGAAGACAGCTATTAAATCCTGCCTCAGGCTTCTCTTCTCTAAACTAAATAAGCCCAGTTCCCTGAGTCTGTCCTCAGAAGTCATGTGCCCCAGCCCTTCACCATTTTTGTTGCCCTCCACCGGACTCTCTCCAATTTGTTCATATCCTTCCTCTGTGGAGGGCCCAAAACTGAACACAGTACTCCAGTGGCCCCACCACTGCTGAATAGAGGGGAATAATCAATTCCCTTGACCTACTGGCAACTTCCTACAAGAAACTTCTGCTAGCTGTTTGAAGAAAGCCTCACCCACCACTCCCTAACCTGAGACTGTCAACAGACCTATCTCCAGTTTCATACTGAAGCTCTGATCAATCATATGGCTCTTTTACATAAAGTGCACCTCTTCCTCCTCTTTTCCCCTTCCTGTCCTTCCTGAACAGTTTATACCCATCCACGACAGTCATGCACAAGTCATGCGAGCTATCCTACCACATCTCTGTTATTCCAATCATGTCATAGTTTCATGACTCTGCAAGGACTTCCAGTTCTTCCTGCCTAGTTCCCAGTTTCCATGCATTTGTGTTCAAGCACCTGAGGTAACTAGTTGATTGCCCTGATTTCACAGGAAGTATGAAAGTACCTCCCCTGTTGCACCCTCCTGCTTGCTCTTCTTCCAAGTTTCCCATATCCCGGCTTACCTCTAGGCTTTTGTCTCCACCCCCCACAGCAAACCTAGTTTAAAGCCCTTCTCATTAGGTTAGTAAGCCTGTCTGCCTGTCTGCAAAGACAATCTTCCCTCTCCTCATCAGGTAGATTCCATATCTTCTCAGCAATCCTTCTTCTTGAAAGAACATCCAATGATCAAAGACAAAGCCCTGCTGGTAACACCAGGTATTGATCTGCAGGATGCATCTGTTCCTGCCTAGGCCCTTTCCCATGACTGGAAATATCAAAAGAACACAATCTGAGTCCTAGATCCCCTCACCCTTGCACGCAGAGTCCTGTAGTCACTTTTGATACTCTCAGTGACTCCCCTGGCAGTATCATTGGTGCCCACATGAATGAGCATCATGGGATAGTAGTCAGAGAGCCAGATAAGCCTCGATAGTCCCTCCCTGACATCTCAGGTCTGGGCTCCAAGCAAGCAGCAGACCTCCCAAGACAACAGTTCAGGTCAGCAGGTGGCTCCCTGCATTCCCCACAGAATGCAGTGGATTTCACCATACCTAGCCAACTTCTGCTGCTGTTTAACTGCCTACAACAAAGACTGGGACTTCCTTGGGCCTTTTGAAAAGTAAAGAATGTCTCTCTGTATAATTATATTATGTTTTGTATCTTCAAACTACTTTGTAAATCTTCAGAGCCAGGTATGGTCAATCTCAAGTAATGAAGTATTTTATTCCATACATAGCAGCACTGATGCTAATGGGTTTGCTTGTAAAGTAAGGTGCTATCCAGTGTAAGTAAAAGTCTTGAAATCTGGCTCAAATGATCAAATAGCACCAGGACTAGGATATTTTGCTTTTGATCTACCCTATTGCTTCCACGACTCCTTGGTTTACTGGTAGTCAGGCATAGGAATGTAGTGCTTGGTGTAGCTAAAATGATACTGGGGCACAAGTTAATGACAAATTTCCTTTCAAGTTCAAGTATAAGTTGTTATGATAACCAATATAGAATACAATTTATTTTTTTTTAAAAAGAGAAAGGAAGTAGTAACTTCTCCTTCCTTTGAACACTGTATCACTTATCTGAGAAGCTGTCTTGAGAAAAATTTGGCAAGCAGATAATTTATAATACCTCTTTACAGCTGACATTTCCTTGAGTGTGAAATGAAGATTGCAGAACATACAGATGTCTTGGTAACACTCTAAGCTGGTTACTAATCTCTGATACAGGAGTGTGTATTATGAAATCATCTTCTGTGCAGGTGCACACCTAACCAAAAGCAGTTTTTACAAGATAGATGGAGTACATGTTCTTCAGATTAGAACTGAGCCCTTACTGTGAAACCATGTTGACAAAGCAAATTACCCTGAAAGATAGAGAAAAATATTTTAAAGCAAGTACAAAAGAGTGAATTTCCTAATCTTGATAGTTCTCTTCTCTTGATCAAGTACTGGTTAAAACTCACTGCAGTGCAAAAACCTGACTTGGGGCCCCACAAAAAGCTTAACCTACAGGATAAGAACATGATTTTGATCTTGCTTTTTCATCTGTTTTATATTAATGTTACTCCATTTTCTTCAACAGCTAGTTTCACTTATCTGGGCATATCTGGGAGAAACTGAGTCCCTTATTACAGAATAGAAGTGTTGCTATATAGGATTCATTTGACAAGAAAATAATTTTGTGAAGCAAATTTATATCTAAACATTTTCATGTGTTTTAAATGCTGCCCCTTCCATGGTACCTTATGGTCTAGCAAATATGGCAGACTAGCAAGCATGGTGTAAGACCAGCTTGGCTTAGCAGGGAAATCTTCAGTGAGCTAAAATACAAAAAGGAATCTTATAGAAAGTGGAAATTTGGACAAATAACTAGGGAGAACTAAAAGAGTATTGGTTGGGCATGAAGGAATGAAATTAGGAAGGCCAAAATGCAGTTGGAGTTGCAGGTAGCAAGGGACATAAAAGGTAACAAGAAGGGTTTCTACAAGTATGTCAGCAACAAGAGGAAGATCAGGGAAAGTGTGGGTTCCTTACTGAATGGGGGAGGCAACCTAGTGACAGATGACGTGGAAAAGGCTGAAGTACCCAATGGCTTTTTCACCTCCGTATTCACAGACAAGATCAGCTCCCCAACTACTGCATCTGACATCACAGTTTGGGGAGAAGAACAGGTGAAGGACTAGTTAGAAAATCTGGTTGTGTACAATCTATGGGGCCAGATACGATGTGCCTGAGGGTGCTGATGGAGTTGGCCAATATGATTGCAGAGCCACCAGCAATTATCTTTAAAAAGTCATAGTGACTAAGAGAGGGCAGATATGAGCAGTATATTTGCCCAGATGACTGGAAAAGGGCAAATATAGTGCCCATCTTTAAGAAAGAGAAGAAGGAGGATCCAGGGAACTATAAACAGGTTAGCCTCACCTCAATCCCTGGAAAAATTGTAGAGCAGGTCCTCAAGCAATCCATTTTTAATCACTTGGAGAAGAAAGTGATTAGGAACAGTCGGCATGAATTCACCAAGGGCAAGTTATTGCTAGATATCAGGAGGCACTACTTCATTGTCAGGGTAGCTAGGAGCTGGAACCAACTTCCAAGGGAAGTGATGCTAGCCCCTACCCCTGGGGTCTGCAAAAGGAGGCTAGACAGCCACCTAGGTGGGGTCATTTGACCCCAGCATCCTTTCCTGCCCATGGCAGGGGGTTGGACTACATGATCTGCTTAGGGCCCTTCCAACCCTACCAACTATGAAACTATGAAGTCATGCCTGACCAACCTGATTGCCTTCTGTAATAAGATGACTGGCTCTGCGGATACAAGGAGAAGAGTAGACATGATATACTTTGACTTTAGCAAGGCTTTTGATACAGTCTCCCACAACATTCTCACCAGCAAGCTAAGGAAGTATGGATTCTATGAATGGACTGCAAGATAGGTAGGGCCCTACCAAATTCACAGCTGAAGTGGACGGTGTAGCAACTCTATTAATTTTGCAGGTTCCCCCACATGCTCCCCCTCCCCAAATTGGTAAAGGGGGCCCCACTTGCAGTTCACCTCGATTGGCAGGGAAGTTAAAACCATGGTTTTAAACATGGTGCAATTTTTGCCTCCCCATCAGTGAACAGCAAGCAGTGGGGATGCTGAAGATCCTTGGCCAATCCATGATCGGGAGGCAAAAAAACTGCCAAGTTTAAAACTGCACTTTTTGCTTCTCTGCCAATCAGGAGCAAGCCGTAAGTGGAGACCCCCCACCAATCAGTAGCAGAGGGCTGCACAGGGAGCCTGCAAGATTAAAGGAGCCACAGCACAGCTCACTTCCACTGTGAATTCAGTAGGGCCCTATAGATAGGAAACTGGCTGGATCACCAGGCTCAAAGGGTAGTAATCAATGGCTCAATGTCTATTTGGTAGCCAATCTCAAGTGGAATGCCCCAGGGGCTGGTCCTGGGGCTGGCTTTGTTCAATATCTTTATCAACAACCTGGAAAATAGGATAGAGTGTACCCTCAACTAGTTGCAGATGACAGCTGGGGATGTAGTAGATACACTGGAGTGTAGGGCTAGGATTCAGAGAGACCTCAACAAATTGGAGGATTGAACCAAAAGAAATCTCATGACGTTCAATAAGGAACAGTCCTACGCACCAGTACAGGCTCAGGACCAACTAGCTAGGCAGTAGCTCTGTGGAAAAGGACTTAGGGATTGCAGTGAAATATGAGCCAACAGTGTGCCCTTGTTGTGAAGATGGCTTACAACATGCTGGGCTATATTAGTAGAAGTTTTCCACAAATCGAGAGAAGTGATTATTCCCCTCTATGTGGCACTGGTGAGGCCATATCTGGAGTACTGTGTCCAGTTTTGGGCCCCCCATTACAAAAAGGAGATGGACATATTGGAGAGAGTCCAGCAGAGGGCAATGAAAATGGTTAGGAGGCTGGGGCACATGACTTACAAGGACAGGCTGAAGGAACTGGGATTATTTAATCTGGAGAAAAGAAGACTGAAGAGACATTTAATAGCAGCCTTCAACTACCTGAAGGGTGGCTCCAAAGAGGATGGAACTAGATTGTTCTCAGTAGTGGCATATAACAGAGGAAGGAGCAGTGGTTTCAAGTTGCATCAAGGGAAGTTCAGGTTAGATATTAGGAAAAACTTTCTCACTAGGAGGACAGTAATGCACTGGAAAACGCTACACAGAGACGTTATAGAATCTCCAATTTTGGAGGTTTTTAAATCCTGAGTAGACAAAGCGTTTCCGGGGATGATATAGTTGAGGATGGTTGTGCTTTGAGCAGGGGGTTAGACTAGATAATGCCCTCAATACCCTTTCAACCCTAATTTTCTATGATGGTTTAAAGCTATTAAGTGGCTGTCAACTAAATATTTTTTATCATATTTTTCCATGTGTTTCTGCTTGTAGGTGTGCAGAATTATTAATTATGTACCAGGTTGATGTTAATCATGCTGATGAAAGAGGACAGACACCTCTCTACCTGGCCTGTAGAAATGGAAATAATGAATGTATCAAACTTTCTGGAGCAGATTGAAGTATGAAAACCATTTTAAGTTTAAAACACTGTATTAAGCCACATATGACTATGAAACTGAATTAACTGCAAAATCAAGAATCTTTCACATGGAATTCTTAAGTCATCTTTAATTTAGATATTAGGAAGAACTTTCTCAGATGGGTAGTAAAGCACTAGAATAGGTTATCCAGAGAAGTTGTGGAATCTCCATCCTTGGAGGTTTTTAAGTCCTGGATAGACAAAGCCATTGGTGGGATGATCTAGTTGGGGATGGTCCTGCTTGGAGCAGGGGGATGGACTAGATAACCTCCTGAGGTCCCTTCTATCCCTCATTTTCTATGACTCTATACACCATGGTACTTTATAAAGACTCCTATTTAGAATGGAAAGCTTTATGCTCCACTTGCTGTGAGTTTCAAATATTCATTAGACTCACCATTTGACCAGATCAAAGAATTATTTTCTGCAAAAGGTCATTGTTTTTTGTATTTACTTGTACTCATCTGTCAAAAGATGTGTATTTTCATTAGTCCTTAATTTAGCTGTAGATCAGTAATTTGCAGTTTCAATACCATCTCTTTAAACATGGTACATCCCAGAATTTGTTGTTCTCATTCAGGCTTGCTCACTGCATTTCCCAATGTGAGTGATGATTTAATAAGACCATTAATTAAGTGGCCCCAAACTGCAACTGTAATTCTAGTCAACCCTGGCTTGAAACATTCTTCTTTGGCGGGAGGGAAAAAACCTAGAACAACAGGGTAAATTTGCTTCAAAGATGCATATTTATAGGGCTATTTTATGTTCTCACACTTTCCACATTAATTACATGGTTCCTTATTAGAATAGTGAGTCCATAAAGGAAAATAATGAATTGTGTGATTCCCATTAACTCCCATCTCTCCTTGCTATGCATCCAGCTATTCTTTATTCCCTCCTCTTAACTGCATGCAACCCAATAGCAATCACTCTTCTGATAATAAATGTTCTTTTTAATGTTCAAATGTTCTTGTTAAAATGTGAGCAATATATTTAAATCTACAGCAACCAACTCTCAGGTAGTGAAGTCCATTATGACTTCTCTTATACCATACTCTTCAATGCAGTACACACATTCATTAGACCCCCTAGGCACTGCATGACATTGGGAGGACAGAGTGACTAAAATAATGAGTAGCCACTATGCAATAACATGGCATGTTACAGCAGGAAACCTTTGTTTGGTGGGCATGGTGCCACAGAAAGATTGATTAAAACCAGATAATAAAAAATGCATTGCAACTAGCACCCTGAAGAGCTTGTTCGAATAGTTATTAAAATGGTAGGATAGTCTTCTTCAAAATGTGTATTTGCTGCAGACTTCCACAATATTTTCTGTGTTTTCACAATTGCAAACTTTGGTACAAACTTTTGTACTGGTTTGAGATGGAATATAGCTGACTGGAATGCTGCATAGCCCAATAATTATCTCCCTGTATAATACTAATTGGGAAGAGGTGTCTGGTAGTCAAGAACTACCAAGCTGGACTAGAACGCAGGAGACTTGGGATCAATTCCTGGCTCTACTCTGAACTCTGTAAAGTGAGGTAAGCCTGTGAGTGATAATTATCCTGGGTCCACTGCAGTCAATCACTGATTTCAGTACAGCTAGGATTTCAGTACAGCTAAATTTCTCTCTTCCCCATTTGTAAAATAAAAATAAATATATTTCTTTTCTCCCATTCTGTCCTGTGTAGTTATTTAAATTATCAATTATTTAGGGCAGGGATTGTTGCCATTTGTCTTTACTGCAAAGTTAACTCAAGTTATAAAAAGAATGTTACTCCTACCTGGAGTCCTGTAAATGTGTAAAACACTTCACTTGAGAGCAGTGTAGTTTTTAACTCAAGCTAGCTGACCCATCAGGGGGCACAGCCTAATACTCAAGTTAGAAATATATGTCAGCTATTAACATGATCACTCAGTAGTGCTGATGCAATCTAGCTGTACTCAAATGCCATCAGTCCTCCAATGCCTTTCTGCAATTCTGCTCCCCCCACTCCCATCCCAGTGCTCAGAAAGTACATACATCTTCTCCCAAAATTCACCAGGAAAAATTCACGGCTCAGCTTACGAACACACAAAGAACTCTGGGATTGGTACTGAGCAAATACAGCACCAGTCTGTCTTTGACAGTAGGAGTATTATTATGCAGTGTTGCTGTTCTCCCTTGAGCTTCATTAACTCAAGAAAAAGAGCTCAAATATAAATCTTCTTCTTGTGTCCTACTACCACAATTATTGGGGGTTTTTCCCAGTATCAGGCACATAATATGGCACAGTCAGTAGCCCTAGCCCAGCTCCTCCAGAAGCCAGCAGACCAATAGAAATCCCATGGTATGTTTCCTTGCAGTCACGGGTACCTGGACCGTTAGAATAACCCCTCTTCTGCAAGTTAACTTTTGACTTGTTGGCTATTGTTCAAAGGTGATTTAAATATGAGATGTAGATAACTCAAGTTAAGTCTGAAGCCTCCCACCCCTGGAAATACAGAACCTACCAACATGGCCCCTTAATCTCATTTGAGACCTCTTACTGTTACAGTGACAAAAAGAATATTATTTCTAATTCCACAAAATGTTGTAGAAATGCGCTCAAGGATGTATTTGGTAGCTGTGTTGGTCTGAGACAAAAAGAAATGCAAAATCTAGAACTCTTGGTTCAGAGATGATACCATTTATTAGACCAGCTAAGAAATCACAAAAAAAAAAGTCTTTTTCTGCAGAATTTTTTTTTTTGCAATTTTTTAGTTAGTCTAATAAAAGGTATCATCTCTGAACCAAGAGTTCTAGATTTTTGCATGGAAATGAGCTGATATTTAGCAATTTTAATCCTACTACAGGAAGGCCTTTTTAAATGAGCTAAAATGAAGTGATCTCACCTGTGGAAGAACAATAATGATTAATGACACGTATAAAATCTAGGGGGGAAACTGTAACAGTGAAGTATTGA
Source organism: Caiman crocodilus (assembly GCA_030014935.1). NCBI lineage: Eukaryota > Metazoa > Chordata > Crocodylia > Alligatoridae > Caiman > Caiman crocodilus. The sequence continues at coordinate 139,051 of JAGPOW010000225.1, forward strand.
GCACTATGAAGCAAATATTTTTAAATATTTAAATATAGAAGCACTTATTTTGTCCAATATTTTAATGCAATGTTTTAATTGTATTTGCAGCTTCACTGCAGTGAATTATTTATTCCACTGGTGAGGGCTTGTATTTCTTTATCCTAGCAATTCCTTCTTCCAGTGCAATGGATTTTTGTCTTGTGTTACAGCACAGAAATGAATAATTTTCCATTGTATGTAGGACTGTTTTCTCACTTCAGCAGAAAAGTGCTTAATTTCCATCTCACTACTATTTAATTCACTTCAGGCCTATTTTACATTCTAGTTAGTTAAGTCATGCCCATCTGTTTCTCTGCAAGTCAAAAAATTGCTTTTATTTCTGTTCTGTGTTTTTCTTTCTGAGTGTAAATCTCAAAATATTTTTGGTTGACCACTTGTCCATTACCATTTGCTACAGAGGGTATATGAAAAAAGAACATTAAAGAAAATGTTCTTAATTGCCACATGAGATACTTCACAGTGGGTATGAAAATCTATGAAAATCTTCTTTGGTCATGACAGAAATGCAAGCAGCAATTTATCAGAAGTACAGGGTTTCTAGCACGCCTTTATAATCAAAGGTGAATTCTAGTTTCTAAATTTGAACTGTTTAATATAGCCTCTCAAATACAGAAGAATGTACAATACCAATAGAGATCAGACAATCCATGCCCTAGTTCCATTCTTCAAAACTGTATTCAGGTCTTGACAGTTTCAAGAAAGCAGCACACATTAAAGATAGTAAAGTAAAGCAAATAGTTCAAATACTGGAACTGTAGTTATTTAGGAAAAATTAAAACTTGTGAAACTTTTTTTTATTTAAGGGTCCATTATTATACCAAATAAAAGTGACAGGAACATATTAAATACATTTTATATTTGATTCCAGCCACTGTGAGGTAACTTTTTTATCACATCATGTGGAAGTAAGTAAAAAGACTCATATTATTTGAGACAGTTTGGACTCTGCCTGCCTATTTGTAACACCCTAAGGCCCACCTGGCTAACTAGTAACCCTTGTGGGGCTAATGAGTGAGTGGTACAACTAAATTCTTGGGACAACTAATGAAAACTACAGTATAGGAGTGTTGTGTGGGTCAAAACATGAAAATAAGTGCACCTGAGGGGGACACCAAGCAGAGCCCCCCAGGCTGCAGCCACTGGTCTTCAAAGGCATCCAAGAAGCCAGTGGACACTGCCCACTGGTGCTCTGCCTGGAAATGTGAACAGACAAGTGAGAAGAAAGCAGCCCTGCAGTCTCCGGGCACCTTCCTAGCCAGAGTCTCCTTCCTGGTCAAGTACCTGGCCCACTTGGCCAGGACCAGGAGGAGGTTGACCAGGACATCCCAGGACTTGGTGGGGCTGCAGATGGGGTGACCCAAAACAAAAAGGTGGGGGGTAAAATACAACCAGAACCTCAGGAGAAGGTTCTGGAGGTGGAGGTGGAGGGTCTGCAGCCTGGCACACTTGAGGGTTATGTGCACCAGGGCCTCCCTCTGCCCACAGAAGGGGCAGAAGACTGGGGTGTCCATGAAGCTCACCATATATACACCTGTGGCAATGGCTCCATGGAGGAGCCGCCAGCTGAAGTCTCCAGTGGCTTGTGGGATGAGGGTGAAGTACAGACTCAGCCACTGTGTACTCTCTGTAGGTATGTGAGCACCAGCTCTTCTGTACTGTAGGGAGCCTGGCTACTAGCTACAGGTGCAACTCCACCTCACAACCTGATTGGTTGACAGAACCAGCAGATTCAAATAAGAGGAAGGAGCCAACAGACAACTATTGGCTGTTCAATATTTCCCAGGCTTGCTGCTGTGTCTGTGTCCTGGCTGTTTTTAAGCATTCTCTCAGCTTATTCTACCTACACGTTCTGACCTAGATCCTGCCTTAGCCTTGTCTCCATCTGCTGCTCTCGTTCCTGTCCAGATGCCCCTGGTATTCTGGACTCCTTGAATCCTGACCTCTAGTGTTATCTTGATTATAGTTTTTGACTCTTGGTCTTTGCTTTTGACACTCTGATTCTTGACCCCTGACTCTGGGCTGGATTGTGCCTTTGATTCTGCTTGCTCTAATCATTGCTTCACCAAATGCCTTATTCTCTTTTACACTCTTCTACTTCATAGTGTAGGGAAGGTTAGAATAAGCAGTTAGGGGCTGTGTCTGCATAGGGTTTTAGGTGGGATGATACTGAAACTTGCCTTTCTTAACATATGGTACCTAAAAATCATGGCATTAAGAAACCAGAGAAAGGCACTTAAGAACAGGGTTCACAATGTTGAGCCTGCTGAAGAGGGGTCTACCTAAACCAGCTAATAGGAAATGCCAAAGAAAGGAACATGTCTTTTGGTGAGCTCTAGGCCATGACAGCTTGAGCTATATACATATCTCTACTCTAGTTAGTCAAGTGCAAATCTACCTTGACTTCAAACTAACATGGCTAATCTAATCTCTCTCCCATACTTACATACTTTTATAAGACTGGGATTTACAGCCCCAAATGCTTCCTGAAGTTAGATACCTAAGTAACCCCTTTGCATAGGGATAATTGTCTCACTATTTTCTTTCAGGTCATGCTCAGAGGAGGAAGTGAGGGTTGTTTCCATCCTTTGGGTAATAGCCCAGAGGCTAGAGTACTTCTGCAAGAAACAGGAGATATGGTTCTAGGCATTCCCCAGCCTAAGAAGACTCAGTGCCACATCTCCTTGGAAAGTCTCCTACCTGATCAGGGAAACACTCCACCTCTTCTGTTGAGACTGGACTTCTATGTAGCCAAGAAGGCAAGTTTCATGTGGGCAGAAAGAGGAATCATGGCTATAGACCAGTGATGAAGGTATGCCCCTCAGAGGCAGGAAGTCCCAAATTCATGGTCCCATCACTATATGAGTTCTAGCCAATGAATCTTTGATGCATAATGCATAAAAACTCCAAGATACGTTAATACATTTGAGCTCTTCCACAGCTGCCTTACCCCTGAGCTATAAAATTAGGATGCATTTGCTTGCTGTCTTGGCCCCATGCCTCTTTCATTCTTGGCTGCAAATGACCTAGTTCTAACGGCATAGCCTTATTACACTGAAGAAGGCCTAGAACAATCTCCTACTACATGTGAATTTCAAATGGCCTTGGGTGGAAGGTAAAGTGAAGGTAGTTAACTAAAATAATAGTTCTGATCATGTCCAGTAATAGAACTTTTAAGTTAAGTTAAGTCAGTCCTGAAGCTGCTGCAAGTGTTGGGACTGCTTTGATGCTGTAATAACCCTCCTCTACTCCAAGCTTAGTTGGTGGCATCCATCTCCTCTCCAAGTATGGATGGCCATTGGCTCACAGGGAGCTTATCCGCCCTTTGACAGATCTTGTTTTAAGTCCTGCTGGGTGCCTACACGCTGTCTTCATCCAGGCTGGCCCAGGTGGAGGCAACGGTTTAGTCATCGACAACCCAACCAATGGAGCAGGCTGTACTGGTTTACATGATACCAGATAGGAAACAAAAAGAGGTCTGCTGTGACAGGGAATAGAAATTAGGTACCAACATTTTTGGCAAAAACCCTTACTTAAGTATTTATATATCTTCAGGCACCTAGGTGGTTTGCTGGATTTTTTTAATGGATTGTTCACTTGGACTTAGTCACCTCAATTTCACCCATGTTGTACTTTAGTATATCTTTGGATCTAGCCCCAAGTGCAGGGGTCTGAACTTGCTCCCTCCTATCTCCATGGAAACAATAAAAACACTACAGTCTCAGAGGAACAGTATCTCCTGGGCCTTTGCCTGGGAAAGAGTAACTTACCAGCATGCCATGCTCAGAGTTGCACATTAGACTTTGGTATTCTAGTTTCTCTGAAGTTGCACTTTCTTATTCCAAACTTATATGGAAATTGTGACAGTAGGTAAGTCCAAGTAAGTCCACTGGCCTGTGCTTAGCTTTGGCAGTAGTCACTATTTTGTCTTTTTCCTAGATGCATGGAGCACAGAATTAAAGTGGATCTGTTGCTAGCCCTCACCTTTGCTTAAGAGTAAGCTACCTTGAGACTATCTTCTCTTAAACATTCCCCACTGTAGAGCTCCTAGAAGAGGTCCAAAAATACATTCTCTGGCTGCTTTTAGAGCACAGTGCAAGTCCCCTTTATTTCAATAATCCTGGCTTTGCCCAATTTGTGACATCTTCAGGATGAGCAGAAACAAAACCACTCTGGAGAGAACATTTCAGATGATACAGTTAACCTAGAGCATGCCAGGACAGGACTTGGGGAGTGTGTGGTCAGTATTTGTTTTGAAAAGATCCCTGTAACCTGAAATAAAAACACCGCTTTTAATTTTCCATGAACATGTAAGTAGTTGCAAATTGATTTTTGGGTGGAGTACAGATTCTTTTTTTATATTCAGCTAACTGCTTTTCCATTTAAAATGTAGGGCTCAATTCACTGCTATCCAGGGTAGTTCCTTTGTTCCCTGATTTACAGTGGTGTGAATGGAAAATCCAACTGAGTGGGGCAGGAAATGATTTTCCTGTCCTGTGAAAACGCCTATATTTTTGAAGGTATTTTTCATCAGTAGTGTTGGAGAATTTTCAGCATCTCAAGTGAAATAGAAAAAGCCCTCGTTAGCATAATAAACAGCCTGGTGGAATGGCTCTTTCACTCACCTGAGATTCCATTTTAGTTTGAATCAGGAAAGGTAGGGACTTGAACCTGGATTTACCATATGCCACTTCTTCAATCCCCAAGGGACTGGCTGTTCTTTATATGAGAGTAAATCAATCTCAGTCTCTCCCTCTTCCCTCTCATGTTAAAGCCACTAGCCCCAGACAATTTGATTTTGACCTGTTAGCATTATCCATTGCTAAATACTACATTGAGAAGTACTTGACCAGCTCTGATTCCTAACTAGTCCTTAGCATTGATTCTCTTCTCACCTGCCCATTATAATGAGGAACAATTCCTCTGATCCAGAGATGATAGTGGCTTAGAACAGGCCTATACAAATTCAGAATGGAATCATTGCTAATTTATGGTTTAATCAATCTATAGTGTAGTTTGTCTGATAAACACTGTACATTGGATTAATTTATGCAAATGTTTCATAAGTTCCCCTATCAACTTGCACGGGCAGGAAGTACATTAAAAATCTATCTTTCCCTAACCTGCCATTAGACACCAGCTCTGTTATTATTGGGATTAATTTATTTATAAATAAAGCTTGAAGATGTTAATGCATTTGAGCTTTTCCACGGTCTCTCTCTAAGTTGAGAAGAGTTTTGCATTGACTCTAAATAGGAGCCTGGGACTCCTTTTCATCTCACCTGGCACTGAGTTTCATAGCAACCAGAGTAAAATTATCTTTTACAGGTAAAAGTCTGCCCCCGTTTATAGATAACTTTATTTTCCATTAAAGGTAATCTCCCATGTGAGGTCATATTCATATAACCAGGGTGATATGTATGACCAGTATCATATAGGACTTTGCAAATTGCTACGGTCTGAATTGTCCATTGTCAAAAAAGGGAGCCAATGTGGAAAGAAGCAAAGCTGAGATAACTGTGTTCGTACTTATTTACCTTAGTGAGCAGACACATTGCTACTCTATGGACCTGCTTTCTTAAATGTGTTGTGATAGATGACCTTTAAACAGATTGAATAATTAAGTAATAGGCGGTTATCTTTCACTAAGAGTTAAAGGTCATTAAACACATTTCCTGGAGAAGCATTCGTGGGCCCACACAATAATTTTTTTAGGTCTATTAGTCTTTGTGGATTATGTGGGTATACGCGATCATTCCTCATGCAGTTCGAATTAGGAGCTTCATACTATATCATTTGGGAGTCAAATTACTTTATTTCATTACATGATTTTTTTTTCAAATAGAAATATTCCTTTCTGACCATTGTGAATTCACAGTATCTTGGTGCTGAAAAAATACCAACATTATCTTTCTTTCAACAACACCCCTTAACTTGTTCAACACCACTCGACAAGTAAATAGTTCAATACAATTACAAAATACTTAGTCTAATTTATTAGTCTGCCAATAAATAGTCTGTGCTAAATTATTGAGGTTGTTCTGTAACAGTCGTTAATCAGTTATGTGGAGAAGATTTTCCTACAAGAAATAGTAGGCTAACAGTATTGACTCTTTAACATAGTAACCACTTTAGTTCCTTTGGGAAGATCAGTTCATTGTGAAATAACAGCACTTGCTTTCCAAAACAAGGACACTTCATGTATTTTTAAATTAATAAATAATATCTTCAATATTACTGCATTTACTTGAATGTAAGGTGAGGTCCCCCCACCCCCCAACAGCACAGGGGAAAAGCCCCTCTTATATTTACATACAAGTAAACCCTGTTAAATACATTGGCTATCATTAAACTACTGCCAAAAGCAGCATGTGCCCAGTAAAGGAAACCAGCTATGAGGATGACTTAAATGCAGCCAACACTAAACATAATTATAAAACACATGGCCTCTATCAGCCAAAAAAGTAGGTTCATGAAGCCCATCTGAATAATATATATAATATTGCCACTGCATGCAATATTCCTGAGCACTGAGTCTTTTTTCAGATCATAGTCAGCCACTACATTTCGACTTCTTCACTCCTACAGCTGGGCTGTACCTTTCTTTCTGTTTCCACTGATTCCTGTTTCTTCATCAGTTTTAAATGTCTAGCAGCCATCACCAAACAGGGTCCCAAACAGTTCCCCCAGAATCCCTCTGTTGGCTCTTCTCTCAGCCCAGTGCATATGATTAGTATGGTCCCTCCCTCCATGAGGTAGAGCTAGATCAGGTTGCCCTGCACCTCATCTACATATACATTTTTAAAGGATCTCAGGACTTATGACAAGAACATCCAGTTTCAGTGATGAGTGGGGGACTAATTAGCACACAGATCCTTTGTGGAGGGTATTTGGAGTACATACATACTGAGGAGTGGTGAGCTATGGAATTACCATGGCTTGAAAGACAAGGTTCTTTGGGTGTTGGTGTGTGCTCTTCCTGGATGGAATGAAAAGTAAAGAAGCCAGAGGCTGGGCTGGTATGCATGCAAGACAGGTAGTCAGTGAAAATGTAGATTGAGGTGTCAATGGGTGAGAGACAGGCTGGGGAGGAGGGCAGAGAGAGAGAAGGGTTCAGTCCTGATTCTCAAAGGAAACGGACAAAACACTGCCCAGAGTTGAGCCTATGAACTCCACTTCATCAACCTCCTGGATACTAAAAATCATGGACTAAATATAGACATTGGATTTATGACACATTATAACCTGTCTGACCATCTGACTCCCCAGGTATCTCTCCACTTTCATCCCCCTTCTCTCTCCCCCCCTCAGCCTCAGCCTGTCTCTCTCCCATTGACTCCTCAATCTACATTTTCACTGACTACCTGTCTTGCATGCATACCAGCCCAGCAGCTGGCTTCTTTACTTTTCATTCCATCCAGGAAGAGCACACACCAACTGCTGAAACTTCCTTAGCCTGGTAAAGGGTTTTTGAACCCAAAAGCTTGCTTAATAATTTTTTCCAACTATTTAAGTTGGTCTAATAAAAGATATCAGATTCACCAAAAGAACCTTGTCTGCCTAAGTCCTTAGACTAACATGACTACAATGTACACCCCTGTAACATGGCTTGAAATGCTTTTGAATCTACTGGGGCCTAGCCCAGTTAACTATATGAGAAATCATGAGCCTTTTGTATTGGAACTAATATAATGCATAACAATATTCACCAAGCTCTACCAGCGGGGGCCCAGAGGTATAGAAATGGGCAGTTGGGGAGACCCAGCTGCCTGTGGCCCAACTTCTACAGGGCCACTGAGACAATCAATCACCTTCTCTGGCTGTGCACCAAGGGATGGAAAACGGTGAAACAGCTCTGCAAAGAAGTGACAGGCATCAGCTGGCTAACCAGAGAAGCGGCGCTGTATGGGCACCTTACCAAATGTCACAGGAGCCCATCGCCCCATTTCAACCAGTTTGCATCCTACATCAAGAGCTCTTTGTGGAAGGCCAGGAACCTCCTGTTGTACAGACAAATGGACATAGAGATAGCAGGCTGCGTGAAAATGGTGCTGGGAGAACTCCAGACCTACTACCAGAAATAGGTAGCAAAGGACAGAGAAGACGTGGCCAAAGTCACCTGGCACAGAAACATGAGGCACAGGATCCTCCAACCTTCCCTGAGTGGAGAGAGGGGCAGAGGCAGTGAAGTAGAGGAAGGGACAAGCGGAACAGAGGACAGCAACAGCAGCAGCAGCAACAGTGGGAGCTGGAGTGACAACGACGGAGAGGACACTTGAACTGAGTATGTGATCCTGCAACTGGTGCAGGGGGGAAAGGAAGTGTGGCCTGGCCTGAGGAACCAGGTTGAACTTAGTTGTTTGATGTGTGTTGCGTGCAATGCGGATATTGTAACAGGTTCAGGTGGCCAGCGGGACAGAGGACAGCAACAGCAGCAGCAGCAACAGTGGGAGCTGGAGTGACAACGACGGAGAGGACACTTGAACTGAGTATGTGATCCTGCAAC
>JAGPOW010000225.1:159213-173548 GCA_030014935.1 Caiman crocodilus
CTTTAAGAGTAGATTAGATAGGTACTTGGCTGGGGTTCTGTGACCCTGGCACTCGTTCCTGCCACTGGCAGGGGGTCAGACTAGATGGCCTGCTCTAGGACCCTTCTGACCCTAGATACTATGATACTATGATTATCCAGGAAAATAAGACCTTCAAACAGGAACCATACATAGATTATACAGCCAAGATGAACAACTGGAGTCTTTTACTATACTTTCAAATCTGTTGCTCATTTTGTAGCTTTTAACTGAGCCCTCTTCAGTTTATCAACATTCTTCTCAAACTAAAGACTGAAGACCTGGATATAATATTTCAGAGGAGTCTCAAATACAGAAGGCTAATACAACTTCTCTTTTGTTACTTGACACTCTCCTGTTTATCCATCCAAAGTCAGAATTAATGTTTTTAGAACAAATCAGGAATGCATCTTCTAGCATATCTAAACCAATGATAGTGGATACCAGAGAAGATATGATGGGAATGGATTATGCAAGATACGCCCATTCAAATACTCTCCTCCTCTATAGACACAACTTGCCACTGTCAGAAACACAATACTGGGATAGATGGACCCATCATCTGGCCTTGTATAGCACTTCTTATGTTCTTACATCTTCAGATGGTGGATGGCTATCACATTCATTTGACTGTTTGTCAAACAGGGCTTACAAATGCAAGTAAGCAATGATAAATAGTGAACTTACTACAGAGTCCCTACATTGTTTAAAATTAATTTAACACAGAAACTAATTGTCTGAAGAAGCAGCTTATTAATTCTCCTTTTTAAAAAGTAACCTGTGTGCCCAAAACAATGTTTACTTCTAGTCTCTGACCTGTTTTTATATGCAATATTCTTTGAATTTTTGTCAAATGATGCAATATTCTCATTGAGCTGAATCAGTATCCTGCTGAGCTACACAACTTGCTATTTAGGATGATACATAAACAATGTGTTAAAGTGTTTCTTTATTCTACTTGTTCTGTTATTTAAGTATCAAATATTGGGTAAAATAAAGTGCATAAAACTTTTATATACTGAAAGATATATTTGTGTTTCAGCCAATTAGAAAAAAAAGACTACTTTTTTTGTGTCCACAACTGGCAAACACTAAAAAAAAGATGATTTAGTATCACTGTTTTCAATTCCTTTTTTGTGGGGGAAGTAGTCTGTGCAGCATTAAGAATATTAAAAAAAAATATCAGAACAGACTAAAAGCAAAAAAAATATATGGATTCAGTACTCATTTGTTTTATCATATGGCAGGACCTCAGTGCAATAGTGAAAAATATGTGACCTGTCAGGGTAATATCAGTGGCCAAGCAACTTGGCAAGACTACACATGCACCTGGGTGGATACCTTTAAGAGCGTTATATATAAGTTGTTACACTGGCCGGAGGATCACACAAGGGAATCGGAGGGAACAGAAAATAAGTAGGTGAAGAAGGCTCTGTGAATAAACAATCTTTATCATTCTATAAGTTTAACTCCTTGGTGTTTTGAGAGTAACACAGCACCTAGGCAGACGCCCATTGTTAAATACGACTTGTAAGTAGCACTCAACACAGTTTGAGTTGTGCACCCTTCCCTTATAGGCATTTAGGCTTATTAAAAGTCTCCATTGACTTCAAATGGGAACTAGTTTAATCAATGGTAAATGCATATTTATCTTACGCCCTATCGTTTTTCCTATTTGTACAAAAGACAGAATACCCCTATTAGCAAGTTACAATAATGATGTCACTCTTACCGCCTCCCTGCAAAGCCTAAATTTTCTTCAAGAAAATAAATCCCATGCACTTTTTCCTACTCCAGGATTGCCTAAAACTCACTTCCTAAACACTATCCATGAGTTAAAACGGTTCTGAACTCCTGTGCCAGCTGCGTTCTCTGGATCTCCCAAGAAAGTCTGAAAGTAGTACTAAGGCTCTGGTCACTCAAAGCCTAATAAGAAGAATGAAAGCAGAGCAGGAATAAGTGAGCAGGGTGTATTTCTTCAGTGGCAATCTGGGGCCCAGCAAGGAGACAGTATAAACATGGCCTTCAACTCTGCTCACTTCCATGCACTTATTAAGTCCTATTGTTCATACCTATAAAAAGGAACTCTTCTCTTTTTCCTTGCCTCTCTCTTCCTCCAAGCCAACTCTTAAGAACAAAGCCCATGCAGTAGTTTCTATATCTTTATTTTTGCAACATACTGCTATATTTTTCTCTCTCCATTCAGATCAGCCCATCTAAAACACTACCTACAAAATACTTCTAGCTAGAGGCTCCTCTCCATCAACTGCTCTTACCCTACATACATATATACAACTCAAACTTATCTTCTCTTTCAAGCTATCCCTCAGCTTTTGGTAAGAATTGTAACCTAGTCTCCCCCATTGTAACCACCTATCCCCTTGCTCTCTCACACCTTTGTCAACTTGCTTGCCACCTGTTATACTAAAAACATCACTCTTTCCCCAAATGCCTTAACATGAACCTCTCCCAAAGAACTTTTCAGTTATGCCTACTCTGCGTTTATGTTATATTTTAAACTGTACTACCTAACATCCTTAGGCAGCCTTTAGTTTAAGCAACCTTTAATTGTGGCACAGCTCTTCTATTATATTGCATAACATAAACTTATAACCATTTACAAATAACTCTTTCAAATATTTATGGATTTATCTTTAGATAATTTAAGTTTTCATATAAAGCACCTAAATCACCAGTACAATCAATCCAGAATATAGCAAATACTTCCTGAGAGCTAACTGTCATCTAAAAGACAGAAGGTGAGATTTAGAGAAAGATGGTTACTCAACTGCTCACACAAAGAGGAAGAAAGACTTTCTTGAAGATGGGACAACACAAGTAAAGCTTAACACAAGCAAAGCTTAATGGCTCTGTACAAGTAGAACATGCTGAAACTTTAGGCTGACCAGTTAGTCTATTCAACTTGGGTTGAAAGCTGAAACAGCTCTTCGCAGCTAGCATATTCTGCCAGGGAATATAACCTATAATTAGAGAACAGTTTCCCAAGCTATCATTCTATCATACTGTCTAAAGCTCAAATATTTGCAGTATTAAAGTAAAAGCAGTATTTGTGCTGGCAGCTGAAATAAAAACTATTTTTTAATCTTCAGGAATGTGCAACTGTGAATGAACCACTTGTTATATATCATCCATCAACTAAACATAGAAAATATGTACTATTTTGTCTTTTTTGACAAATCCAACTTAATAAGGTGTGCTTGCAAAATGTTCTGAAGTTTAATCCAAGAGCAACCCTTCTTCAAAGATAAGTCTTGCAACATTCTTCTAATTTTGTATTAGTTGTGATTATTTTATTAGACAAGGCCTTCCTGCAACAGTACTACTTTAGAGATTGACTTTTCTTATAAACTGGTAGCATGTCAGTGTTAAGTGCATCTGAATGGAAGGCCATATCCTACAAAAGCTCCTAGTTTATTCTGCCACTTATATGTATAACTTGAGAAACCAGAGGTGACAGTACATTGCAACTAGAGTATCTACCACATAAACTGTCTCCATCATGAACTTACAAGACAAATTACTTTGTATCATATGTGATGTTATGTCTTTAAATGGTAAATTGTACCCAAGTTCTTTAACGTTCTGCAATAAGGAGGCATTCAGAACACCAAAACATCTTGTTTATATCTTGGTTTCAACCTCTTGCTGATAAATGCTGACAGGAATCATTCCAGAAAATAAATTCTGTTGACATGCATTATAGTTGCAACACAATTGCATTTGACACACATTTAACTGAGTCAACAGGCAGTAACCCATTACACTACTAAAGCAAGTCTAAATGACAGCAATTTGTTCTAGAAATACTTACTTCTGATGAGGTCACCATCAGTGCGATTTCCCCAGACAGACTGGTCTTGTATCGCTGGTTGTATGCTTCGGCTATTGGAAGGCTGTATTATGTCTCTCTCTCCTACAGCTATATTCGCTTTCTCAGATTTTTCTAAATCAAAGAAAAATGTTTTAATTTCAAGTCATGAATACAGGTAGAAATTTTACAAAGTTAGTTACTTACTTGATTTTTAAGTAAGACTTGCCTGTTGAAGATAAAATCTAATATTTGAATAATAAGACATTTGTATTTTCCTTTAAAATAATTCCTAATGTCAGTTGTTGACCAGCTTTACCATTTTTCCTCTCCTAATCAAAAGATTTCTTTAAATAAAATCTTCCAGTAGCCTGACACTTGGTATGTCCATATCAAAAAACCCTTAAAATATCGTCTTTTCATGGTAAACTGCAGTTGTTTGGCAAAGTTTAGTTGCCTTCCAAAACAAAAGCATTCTAAATGGAAATTTTAACTGAACTGACACACAAAATCTGGTAGTTTTGCCCATGCAGATGTGCTTCTCACATATAAACAACTTAATCTGTGGGAATTTCACGAAAGCTACAGGAATTCTGCCAACTGTCTGTTTCAAATTGTTTATGATTCAACACATGACTAAGGACTAATACTGACAAGTAGCCAAAACTGACTGAAACAAAAATCTAGGTTAACAGCACTTTAAAATAAAAATGACCTGCTAACCAAGTTTAAAAAATGCTTTTACTTCTATAAATATGCTCCAAATGTAAGAAACCTTGCTTCAGTGTTGTCCACAGAGTCCATAAAAGTTCTAAATTATTCAGTTGACAATGTTTACATAGTTTCCCCTGTGAACAAACACTGATCTCATTCTTCACTCACAAAGTTGGTAAGTGACAGCTTTCACCAGTATGTTCTATAGGAACATCATTAGTATGAAGTTTTATCATCATATTAGAAGTGATTTTTTTTTCCCCCATAGCAAACTTCATCTTCTTGATTGGCTGAAAGTTGTCCCAACTACTACTGAAGATAATGTTTTCTATACATGGACTTATTTTTAAATTTCATTAACAGAAGAAAGCATTTTTTTTAGATTTGAAGTTAAAAAAATTTCCAACTACATAAAGTATTTTTGAATGTTTCTATTATGTATACTATTTTAAATGTATCATAAAGATAAGGTGAAATAACAACTGTTGAAAGGTTTGAGGGAAAATTAAGTAAAAAAAGCAGGCTAGAATATAAGATGTATTTAGACTGCCTCAAAATCATTCAATAACTGTGAGATAAGAACATGTTAAGGCAAAGAGTTGTGCCTAAACTCAAATACAGGTAAGTCATTAATTGTTTGTAGTTTAAAACTACACAAACAAGCTATTTTGTTCAAATTCAAATAACTTTCTGACTTTACGTCTCACCTGTCTTCTCTCTACATTAAACTGAAGCTATAGATCACACAAACCATGGGTGTTGAATTTCTAAGCAGGTGGGGGCGTCATGCCCTGTAAGCTGCACAGACACCAGGGTTGCTATCACTGCATCATGGCTTGCACTGCAGCTCACCACACCATAACCACACTGCCCCGGCGCAGTCCCAAAACAGGGAAGCAGGAAAAGGGAGGCAGAAGGGGAGCCTGAAGATTCTAGATACTATTGCAGCTGGAGCAAAAACAGGAGTCATGGCCAGACAAGAGGTCCAAGGCCTCAACTGACCCCCAACTTAACCATTCGCAGGGCACACGAAACCCCACAGGTTACCAATTGCACAGCCCTGACCCAGAGGAATATGAACTGCCTGGTATGTACTGTAAATTCTATCATGCTCCATAGCTAGCAATGCCCATTCTGTGAAATTCTCGAAGCACAGCAACCGGTTACTCACTCCATCTCTTTGTGCACCTTCTCTCTAACAAAGATTCAATATTTCTCCAGTCTCAAAGAAACTTTCTTAGCAGTCTGGGCTTTGTATCAGGCCCCTAAATAATTCGGCCCAATCTGAATTCTCTACTCATGAAGCAAAACACCCCATATCTTTCCAAATAATATGTCAGAAACCTCCGACAAACTGTTTTCATTGTAGGCACAAGGATTCTATTTCAGAATGAAAACAGGTTAAAAACACACTAGTTTCATCAATTAGATGCCACTGTTAAACAAACTGAATTTTGGGGAATTGGGAGAGGAAAAACAGAAAATATATTTTAAGAAAAAATAACCTTATACATTAGTTGCTGTGGGGCAACTAATGTATAAGGATTTCAGGTATATCATGAAGATAAAGATTAAAATGATCAATTTTAAAACATTTATTCTTTAATTAAGATCAGAACGACACACCCTGAACATATGCAGAACTGCCAGTATATAACTGTAGTTATGCTGTGCTGCAATAAATGTCTCATACAGGATGGGGTTGTACCTGGCCCCATTTTATCTCACAATAATAAAGAGTGGTCACACAAAAAAAAGATTATAGTGCACTGAGACAATCAAATCTTCACACAAAATTATGGCCAGGTAAACTAAAATTTTAAAAGCAGAAGAGACAAATTTCCTCGCAAGTGATCAAATCTTCCTCGGATGTCCTTTCTAAGCCAGTAGTTCTCAACCTTTTTGTGGACTCAAGGCACCCCTTGAAAAATGTTAGCTCTTACATCTCACTTGATTTTTTTAACTAGAGAAAAATAAAGCAATTCTTCTGTTGTGACAAAATCAAAAACATTTTGACTGGTTTTCCTCTTTCTAACATTGTGGATTCATTGAAATCTCTGGGTTTGTCTGTGAATCATGTTTGCACACTTAACAGTACTAGCATTACATGATATTCTATGGCACCCCTATAAGGAACTCAAGGCACTCCAGAGTATAGCACCACCTTGGTTGAAAATCCCTGTCCTAAACCTACATCTTTCCAGCCTCTGAAGTCTACTAGAGGCTCTGAAATACATTCATGAATTAATGTTACTATTTTATTAGTTTTATATTCACTACTTAACATCTTTCCATAGTTTAGGAATAAGCAATACCTCCATTTTCTCATTTTTATTTCTATTCCTTAAAAAAAAAATCTGGCTGGGCATGAGATGTGACAATAGTACATGATTACCCATTCTATGAACCAATCCTGAAATGATGATTGGTTAAACAGTAGAGGAATGAAGATGTAATGTTTAAAAACAGAGTATGGTAATTTGAAATTGCTTTAAGGCAATCAGGAAGCAAATCCTCCATTGGTGCCACATCATAGCTGCACTGATTTCACCAGCTGAAGATCTACCCTAAGATGTTTATATATGAAGTCTCTACCTGTACTGTCAAATTTTAGGCACTGAAAAGAAGCATTGTTTTCTCATTCTGCACCCCAGCTCCCATGACATGAGAACACAAAATATCTGAAACATACTACGTTGTTTTGCTGTATTTCAAATGAGCTCTTGAGCTTCATGGATTCTAGAGCTAGGCTTTAGAAAGCTTCTTTATATAAATTATGAGTTTTGCCATACATGAAACTTTGAGACTACCCCTACTCCCTTCCACCCATATGTTAGACACCTCTTGTTCTGTTTCATCCTTCTGTTCAGCGGTTATTAACTAGGGCTATGTGAAGCTTCAGTAGCCAATTTGATTTGGAGGAGATTCAGTGGCTGAATCGCCAACTCGAATCAGAAGCCTCCGAATTGATTTAGAGAGATTCAGCCATAGATTGTACAAGCAGGTACTAGGCAGTACCAGCGGGAGCAGCTGGGGAAACAGCCGGATGAGCCTTGACTTGAGCCGGCAGACCCAGAAGCCGCAGCTCGTCTGGCTGCTCCCCTGCCGGGGTGAGGCAGCAAGTGCTGGCAGCCCCAGGAGAAGCTGTAGGGGCTGGGGGGAATGATTGGGAGATGGGGAAATCTAAACAGGAGCTGGAAGAAGGAACAGGGGCTTCCCCCAAGCTCCCAGTTCAATTCCCCAGCTCCCACTCATTCCCCCTAGCCCCTACAGCCTCTCCCAGGGTTGCTGGCTCAAACCGCAGCTCGTCAACTGCTCCCCTGGTTGGCCCCCACCGGGCCGAGGCAGGCAGTGCTGGTGGCTCTGGGAGAAGCTGTGAGGGCTGGGGGAATGATCAGAAGCTGGGGAATCAAACCGGGAACTGCGGGGAATGATCCAGGGCTGCAGGAACAATCAAGGGCTTCCCCCCAGCTCCCGGTTCAGTTCCTTAGTTCTCAGTTCAATTCCTCACCTTCCCAATCATCCCCCACCCCCAGCTCCTAATCATTCCCCCCAGTTCCCAAGGCTTCTTCCAGGGCTGCCAGCACTGCCTGCCTCACCCTGGCAGGGGGGCAGCAAGTCGAGCAGCCGGACGAGCCGTAGCTTCTCCTGGGGGTGCTGGCTTGAGCCAGGGCTCATCCGGCTGCTCCCCCAGGTATGCCTGTCCACATCATCTGCCTATAGTCTATGACTGGATTTTGATTCAGCCAAATCAAATCACCAATTCAAATCACTGTCCCACCAAAGACAAAGCAAATACTTTCTGCTTCACACAGGCCTATTATTAACCCCCCAAATAATACATTCAGCAATTAAAAGATAGTTAACATAGAAAAGGAAGTACTGAGGGAGGATTTGATAACAGTCTTCAAATACCAGAAGCGTGATTATAAAGAGGGTGGGGAGAGCCTCTTCTCTTCCACTATGGAGGACAGGACAAGAATTGTAACAAGTGAAATTAGGCTGGCCGTTAGGAAGAAGTATTCACTGTAAGAGTAGCTAAGGATTGGAACAGGCTAACCAAAGAGATGGTGAAATCTCTACTGTTGAAAGAGTAGGTTAGACAGACACTTGACTAGGATGGTTTAGGGAGAGATCCTAAGGTCCTCAAGGTCTAGTTTTCTGTGATTTTATTCTGTGATCTCCTCTTCTGCAACTGAGGAAGCCAGTCTGTCAAATGATACTAATGCAAATAAACCTCTTAGAAAATACTTACATATGCTTTTCCATCTGCAAGTTGCTTTAGCAATTTTGGATTTGCTACAGATTTACCTGGACTGAACCATATTTTTACCTTACATTCAAGGGATAGCAGTCAACTTTAGTATTAATTTTAAAAAATCCAGTAGATATCTGAATTAAGTTACCAGTGTGCCTCTTCAAGATTTTGGCTAGTATTTGAAAAGTAAGAACTTCAAAAGCAAAATTAGTATCTGAGATAGAATGAAGTAAATTAAAAATTGAAGCAATAATGTTATCCTCAACTTCAGGAAGAGTAGATGCATCACACCCGTGAGGACATGACTCATTTTACTGGAACTGTAAGCACACAAAACTGAAAGCAGAAGTAGGTTAATACGATGGGTTACAGTAAGGCTTTTATGAAAGTTTCAGGTTTCTTTCAGGTGGTGCCACTCAGAAAATACTTCAGGACTGACACCAACAACTATAAAACAAAAACCTTTAAATCAGATAATTTTATATATGGGAACACAAATATAGAAGAAGTCTTTTAAAAGTCTGAGCAATTTTAGTAAATTGTGAAACTGTTTGGATAAAAAATCCCATTACTCATAATCCTAAGGTGCTGCTGGTAAAGAGGGATTGTTAAAATTAGAAAAGTAACTGTAATCTTAAGACTTCTAGAATTCTTGCTTAGAGTAAACCATCAAATTCTGGTCTGCATGCAATGCTTATTATGCCATTTATTATGAAAATGATCCCTATTCATAAGTACTTAAGTATGTAAAGTCTATAAGTCTTTAAACACGTGCTTGAAGATGAGCATGTGCTTTAGTGCTTTACTGAAATAACGCCTTGACCATCAAATAGTCTTTCTTGAGACACTAAATTAGAGTCATGTTTTCATCATTAGATCACGTCACTTGCAGATGAGAAAACACTAGATGCCACCTTCAGAATTTCACTCTAAATTTCTTCTAGTTTTTTCAAACACAATATTCTCATTCTAGAGGGTAAAGTAGGTATAGGCTGTTGCCCTGTACAGCTTAATTATTTATCTCCCTTTCATAAGTAAACTTTTCCTTTCTCTAAATTGCAAGACTTAAGAATTTTTCACCAATACCTACGCTGGGTTATTTTTAGTTGATACTCCTCGACAGGCCTACATTGATATTTGGGATCAACTGTGAGGTCACTCCACCAGCCAAAGACCTTCTTTTTTTGTTTAAATCATCCCTTGCAGCCCAAATCAAAACTATTAGCAGTGTGTTTCTATTCTGACGACAGTCCTTCTGTGAATCAGTGCACAGACTAGTTGTCTTAATTTATGGTAAAGAAAGAGAGGAATTAATGGGCAGAGGGCTTGGAAGTCTGAAACAAGGAATTGTAGGGTAGTACCTGGTGGACTCCTGCGCTCAACACCTGCCCAGAAAAGTCCATGACAAACTGTAAACAGGGGGAAATTAGAAAGCATGAAGAGGTGGGATCAACCTCACAGCCAGAAGTTCAGAATTCCAAGGGTCCAGCTAAACCAGTACAGAGAAGCAAGAGGTTTATTGCATACATAGGCTTCAGAGAACTCTTAAGCCAAGCCTTAACTAACTGTGTAGAGATAACAATAGGTCATGCTTCAAAAAAACTGGCTTCAAAAAAGCAGTCTTATTCTTCAACTGCAGTTCTGAGCACAGAGTGGTGGCAGAATCCAACCATATTATATGGTTATATGGTTAGTGTAAATGCAAAGGACTTAATATGACGGATATGGGCATAAGTAACTGTCACCAACACATCACCTCTTAATACAGAGCTCTTAGTGATAAGAAATAAGTATTCACATAAAAGCTAAACTATACATTAGTAAACTGTACATTAGTCCAGAAGTCCACAGCAAAACACTGGAGCTTTTTACTTCACAGTACAAAAGTAGAAACCTTAATTTAGCTCTAAGGAACTGAAAAGGATCGGGGTGGGGGGATGGGGTAGGCGTGAGGATAAAAAAAAATTGCTACTACCTCCTATAGGTAGGTGGCATGCCTATGGTTCCACCTAACCCTGAAAAAGTCTATCTATTCTTTTTGGAAGGGAGGGGAAAAAAACCTAGCAACCCTTTGCAGGGGTGACACCAGCCTTTACCTGGTGGGTGGGGGGAGAGGGGGACAGGACTAAGGTGGCCTAGACAAAGTGGCCTAGACAGAAATTTGGGGGGTTGCGCAAACAAAGGTAAGACATGGGTCCCATGGGCTGCAGGATGGGCTCAGTTGCATGGGGTGGGCAGCAGGGGCCCAGGCAGGAGGGTTGAATAAGGACAGTGCCAGGAAGGTTGGCTATGGGGTGGGGGGGGACTATGGTTAATTTAGGGGTGGCCATAACTCCCAACCCCCTCCCCCCCAGCAACACCCCTCCCCCTTTGCAATGATATATACAGCTTTAACCCCTTGGTTCTCTCAGATTCCAGAGCAGCACATTTCCTTGGCACATATTGAACCTCCAAAATCAAAACTGAGCACTAAAATGGCACTATTTCACACAGATCACAGCCCAGCAATTATGAAGAGCCAAATTCTGATTACTGGGTAAATATTTGTGTGAATAAAGTCATTTTAAAATGGGCTAATGAAACAGAGAAAGAGAGAGCCAGAGAGAAAGATGTTCATCTGTTATGCTGACAAGCACAGCACAAGCACACACACAAGCACCCACATAATAAACTTAGATGTAGTCCATATGCTTTTTTGCAGCTTCTGCTGCCCTCATCATCTCTTTCTCCCAAATCTGTCATGATAGTATCTGCTTAACACACTTGTTAGTTGTGTGCTACAGTGGTGTATTTTTTAATTCACTTAGCTGGTCTGTGCCTGTGTGTGTGCACATGCATTGTAATGGAAGAGAACATTTAGGCTCTGTAGTGCAATTGTGAAACTACAAGAAGTAAAATGAAGGAAATACCTTCATCTACTTTTCTTGAAATACATTGCAGAATTATGGAAGAGAGGAAGGAGTGGATGTCCTCAAGAAGTAAGTTATTTAAACAATTATATAAACTTGTTTTTGTTTGCTGAAAACAATGCTGTTAAACTGAAATCATGGACTCAGGATCCAAAAAGAGCTTTATTCATATATGAGTGCCCAACTGTCCATTTAAATGAGTAGTTGGCACCTATATAGTTCGGAGAATCTGGAGCAAAACCCAGCCTGTTAAACTAGGTACCTACACTGCAAAAATTAGTCCAGAATACCTGCTTCAGTAGCATTAAACTTACTAGGTACTCACACTTACATCTCAGATTGCAAAGATTTCTAGACATTGAAACTTAGATTAAGGATTATTTCTGGGTTTTATCCAATGACTGTCTAATGTAAAATACAGAACATACAATACTGCAAAATGTCTTCCCAGGAGCCAGATCCAAAACCCAGGATATGCCCCACTGCTCCCCACACACATCCACCCAGCTTACTGCCTGCACCAATGAGCTGTAGCAGTCATACTCCCTCTTGCTTGTTTTCATAGCTCAATCATTTTTGCAGGTCTTGGCTATAAGGTAGCCCAGCTTTACTGTGAAGGGTGCAGTGCACTTCCACTCAGACTCTTCTATAGTGTAGTGGTAGGAAATATGGGTTTGAATCCCCTGAGGCTATGAAGGGACTAGAATTCAGTGACTCACTGGGTGCATGCTATTATGTAAAAAATGGGCACCACCACTACTACCACTAGGCTGCCCTCTGAAAAGTCTTCATGCTCTGGATCCTGAAGGTAGGCACCAAACGTGCAGCCTTAATTTAGGTGCCTAACATTCCAGGTATTCAAGAACAACTCTACATGTTTCCTTTCTAGATGACTCCCTGCAACACCCTTCAGAGACACCAGCCTTCCCACTGATTGTATACAGAGTCTGAATCCCTAACCTCCTGTCTTTGAATCACATTCTTATGACCAGAGACTTAATTGTTAAGTATCCTGAAGCCTAAATGAAAGCAACTAAATTGAAGGTGGCAAGGGCTAACAAACTTTGTTCCAGATAATTGTAATGGAATTTATGCATGCAAAACAGAAGTTAGGTACCATAATGGTTTTGTGACCATGGGCCTCATTTTTCTCATCCTGAGATTCAATACAGCGTATTCCACTCATATGCATACCAGATAAGTGCATCAGGACAACTCTGGTCTCAGTTGATTTCCTAACAGTTTGTACAGTAACAAACTCAAGTTATGTGCGTATGTCTTGAGTGCATACACTTTACAAGTTTATAAACATCTTAGCATCTTTATTGTATTCCCATTAGCTGCACATTACCTCTAGCTGCCTTAGTAACTAATCCTATTCCCTCTATATGTGCCAGAAGCAGTGAAGCGGAAGCAGCTATCAAGGTACTACTATTAGAAGCCTTGAAAACCAGGGGACCTAAGTAGCCAAGAAACCAACTAGCTCCCCTTATTTTCAAGACTTCTAGTAATAGTCTTGAAACTGATTATTAGAATTCTTGAAAGTGATGGAACTAGCCAGTTTCTGTGCTGCGACTACCAGAGAACAGTGATATAAGTGATGCTTATTAACTGCACAGCACTGTCAAGACTGTGGTAATAGCAGCCCCAAAAGTGACTATGCTCTCACTTTGTTCATAGTCACTGTCATGTCTGCTATTAGAAGCCTTGAAAAATGAGGGGAGCCAGTGTGGGGACTGTTAATTCTACAATATTGGCAAAGCTATGTATTCCATAAGTATTCTTTACAGTTTGGATAAGTGGGTCCCGAGCCCATGCATGTACATGGAACATGCTGTAATAAGTTTCTGTACAAGAGAACAATAACATTTGTAAAGGTGAAAGTTCTGAACACTTTTTCTAAGTTTTCTGTTCTGGAATATCTAGACTACCTTACATTGTAGCTACATACTGAAAATTTGACAGATGAAGTTCTGGAATAATGACTGGAAATGTTATGAACTCACCTCTTCCTCTTTCCAAACTTCCTCCCTTCACCACCCCTCTCCACAGATTTAGGCTATAGGAAAGTAACAAACATCCACAAGTACTAACGAAGTTGATATTCAGTTAGAACAAAAAATACACCATATATGTTAAAGTTGAAGATAGACAAACAGCTATGCTTCAACTGAATTTTTCATATTTGTAATGTTGGCCAAGTATTTAAGTTTTTGCAGGGACCTAGCTAGTGAACAAACCCAAGCCAGTATCTTACCAACTGCTTGGAAAACCATTGTTTCTTTATAATATGATCCTATATCTCTATATTTCAGAGAGATACATGCATGTATGTGCCTGCACATTAAAGTAGATGTCATGACAATTTCTGAAACAATTTGTTTTCTTGTCACAGAAGAAAATAATTTATTTCATACTTAAAAACCCAATTTAAAGCCATACATTTTAAAAGTAAAGCTATTTTCCAAAAAAAAATAATGCGCTTACTAAAACTTCAGTAATTTTCGTATGCACAGCCTACATGCAAAGTTTAACAAGAATGGGCATTCGATCATGTACCACTTTATATGCAACAGAAACAAGCAAGTTGAAAATGAATATGTATTA